>OZ002740.1:24737878-25337136 GCA_963924295.1 Dioctria rufipes | reverse complement strand
ATAAAGTGTAAACACAATGAAAGGACAAGATAAAAGTAATTGTTCTTCATAATAAACAATACAGAATATTAGGATATTATTTGTTAGGATTACGAAAGTATATTTTATAGACCATATAATTTTTTATGTGAATGTGTGTTAGATAGCTCGGAAAATAACAACGGGCCACGAAAATAAGCAATATATATTAGATAAAAATTTTATTTAAGAAATTAAAAAATTTGTAAGAGTTCAATAGAGCTTCTAATATGTAGAGAATGCTTGGTAAAATCAATAAAATTATCTTATGAAATAAATTGAGTATTCCGATTATTAGTGACTATATGAAATTTTCGATCGCCTATTTTTTGTTTTCCAAAATGGACAAACGCCCATTTTTTCTAATAAATATGGCGACTGTGCATATTATGTACTATCCACAAGTATTCATTTGTGACTAACAACTACGGCGTTGTGTATTGAAACTTTTTGTTTATGTGGATCATAACTGCTAAGTTGTGTGCCATCAATTAATTTATTACTCCGTAATGGTTGTATTTTTTATAACTAATTCATGTACAAAATTCATACGTCTGCTATCCAAGCAGAAAATTCTCACTTAAAGTTACTATTGTGCTAAATTGCATCAAATTAGAATATTGACATCTTTTATCGGAAAACAAAACTGCGTTTTAAAGACGTGAAATGTGTTAATAATACTCATAAAACGTAATACCCAATTTTAAGGAAGGACTTAAATGAATTTGTGTTTCTTGTTTATAGTAAATTAGAGTTACAAACCTCTTCTCGAAATATAATTTTCTCGATCACAACTACATAGTTGTATCTAATAACCGTGTAGCTCTGTTCGAAACTGCACAGTTATAACCAACAGCCACGTAGTTCTATTCACAACTTCAAAGTTATTAATCACAACAATTTTATTCATAACCACAGGGTTGTATAAAAATAGTGTGTTTTTTTTTTCAGAGCTCCAGAAATGTAGATTACTGCTAAATAGTAGCCTTGAGAACTAAAAACTTGTGGGTCAAAACTACATATGTGTTTTTTTAAGAGCTATAGAGTTGTAATTCACAGCCACCAGGTCGTTCTGGGAACTATGGTGATTCGAAGCTATGTATTGCAGTTCTGCTGAGTATATGGTTGTAGCCACATTTTTACTATTTATTGTTATCTAATTTGATTCAGAAATTTATTAGTACAGAATAAAATGCATAGTTATAAGATCGTCGAGACTAACAAAAAGAGATGACAGCGACATTGAATTTTATGACAAGACCAAAATTTTTCGTTCTTCCCAGAATAGAAGATTGGTTCTCCAGACTATGTGCCAACCACATTTAACAAGTATGGCATATAGTTTGCATTTGGTTACCAGACGAAATTCACATGTAGTCCTTATAACTCATTAAACGAGTAAAATGGTTCAAGGTTAGCATATGGATAAGGAGATAAATTGGTACATATTAGTCACAACCTTAAAATTGATAGCTCCTAACTGGTTGTAAAAATTGGTTCGGTAATAGCTCTTAGAATTCCTCATACAGTGGTTTAGTTCGTCACAACTGATTATTTTCCGAATTACCAGTTGGATTGCAACTTAAAATTTACAATATTAATTTCACAAAAAACAGCATTGAATGCCATAAAAATCACATTAAAAAAAAACTATTGATTTTATATAGATTGAAGAAAGCAAAGATTGAAGAAATTAATTTAGATTCTCTTGGAGCATGCAAACCAGACAAAGCCCATATGGTCCATTGGCATCTCCAATTCTTTGCTTTGTTTAATCTATATAAACTCAACAATAATAATTTTAATGTCATTTCGAATCGTCCGATACGTATTCAGATGTAACTATTAGCCCGACCAATATTCCACTCAAAACAGGCCAGTCAAAAAAGATGTTAATTGGTTATTTATATAACTTTTAAGTTATTTTCTAACCAGATAGTTATTTATTTTGACTTATTGGTTGAAAAATAGGTCTTTTTTTATGAAACATAATTTATATATATTTTAGTAGGAAAGTTCACATATTTTAATATTTTTTTTTTAATTCAATCATCATCTATTGAATAAAGCATGATAATATAGAATTTTTGAAAATTTATATTACGATTATTTTACAATTTCTTTACTAAAGGAACTCAATTTGGTCAATTGGCTTTTGAAAATGATTCGTAAGGGATCGATGCATTATTTCAAATTAATTATGAAATAGAAATACATTAATAAATTTGAATATTTATGCCCAAAAATGACTTTACTCTACTTTTTATTCATTAGCTTCTTGATAAAAATTAGCTGACTGGTAAAACAAAAAAAAATATTTATTGTTCCACAAAGTACATTAAAAGTAACTCAAGTAACTTTTTTTGCATTTTTACAACCATAAAGTTTCCAAAATAACTTCTACATGTTTTTATTAACTAAAAAGTTGTTGAAAGTATTTAATAGTCATATTTATAACCAATAAGTTACCAAAATGCATTTGTCGTTAATGGCTCTAAATTGTTGCATAATATAGAGATATATAATTTTTTTTAAAATGTTTTACCATTGCAATTGCAATGCAAAAGAAATTTAGATAGGTTTTGGTGTAATATGTATGCATAAAATCCTCGTAGTTAAATTGTGTAAATTCAAGCAGAAGTCTACAATTTACATAAATTTTGGCTTATAAAACTAAAAGGAAGAAAAAACAGAAAACTACAACACTGCATATTGATGTACACATACATACACTCGCTTTTAATCCGTTAATGTAAGCGAAAGTAATGCAACAAATGCTAGCAAGAAGTTCAATTTATGCATTGAAGTGACTAAAAACATAGTCTAAGAACAACGTTGAATCCTTGTACTTGTATATATGTTTTTTATTGTAAAAGCCACTCAATTATTGGCAATTTGTTGGATTTTGTATTAAAAGCTTTTTTTTTCAAAAGATGTCTCTCTCTTCTCGCAAAAGGCAACAAGCATTGAGTGGTTTCCTATTATAGAAATTGAATTCATAGTTTAAAGAGCTTTGCAAACATTCTGCAGAGAAAATGTCGTCTATACTAAGAGATCTTATCTAATGCACAAGTTACATGCAGATATGCATGTAGTTGTGGGACTATCATAGATATTCTGTTCTATCTATTAGTAGCATCATAAAACGATATTTATTTATGTTTATCCTTGTGACTTTTCAAAATATTGTTCAAATTTCAGTTGCACAAGTTAATTGGTAAATTCTAATATGGTACCTATTTAGTTGACATGCAAATCTGAAGTCAATGTCTAACTTGCATATCACAAAGTTTCAGACACACACAAATTAGAGGGAAAGTTTGAGAGATAAGTTTCTTGAAGTGTACTTATGTATATCCGATTTTGACGAAATAAATTTTGATAGGCTCAAAACACTATATCTGTGCTATTTTGTGTACTTTATTCTAAAGTTCTCATATATTTAAGAGAACATCCACATCTATTCTATTTTTTATGTTTATACGTCATTTAAATATTCTCTGACATCTAGATAGCGCTGTGATCTGTATGTATTCATATTTTCAAATTTTTTTTTCTTAAAAATGTACAGGTCACAATAAACAAATAAAATAAGTTATTTTTATAAAAACTTCCACGTTTCCTTATTAATGCTTTGCATCCGAACGGCTCCTCTTAGGCGCCATTCTATTATTTACTTCAACTCAAACGGCGCTTGAAAGGCGCCATCACTAATTACGGTCCTATATATCTTATAGTATAGCGCACGCCATGCATTGCGAGTTTTCATTTCCCTTGCATAAATATTAATATAAAATTATATTTCCGGTATTTTTATAACAAAACAAGTAATTTTTTTGGGAAAATTCTTCGGATTTAAGTAAAGTATAATGCAGCATTTCATACACTTCAAATACAAATACCATGAGAAAAATGTTTACAACAAACCACTAATGGATCTGAACAAGAAAACGGGTTAAATATATACGAAATATAGTAACTGGGTTGTATGTGACCCAAGTGCATGAAATTGGGGTTTTCAGTCTCGAAAAATTTTCCTGAACCGGGGCAAGAAAGTATGTCAGTCGATAGTACTAGAGGGAGACCTCTAATTTGATATACAACCCGCTGGAGGTTTCTAAATGTATACTAGGTAAAAAAAAAAATCTTCTACAAATTGTAGCTGGTATTTAACAGATGGGAATAGTGAAAACAGTTTTTCGATCGGACATAACCCTATCGAGTTAGAGCCGATCTCAAGTGGGAAAAATCTATTACCTCAGTTCGAATAGCAAAAGGAAAGTACTAAAATATTGAGTATGGGGATCTAAAGATCTCCGAAAATAAAGAAAGCTTAAACTTAAAAAAAAAGTATACTGCCCCCCCCCCCCCAGGGTCGGGGTTTGATCTAGTACATTTTGCAAATCTAGTCCAGAATTGAACAACCCCTGTGCTAAGAGGTAAAATGCACTAAAGTTGTAATTATCAATAAATATAGAAATAAGTATCCAATAGGATGGGCGGTTTGGTAGGTAGAATGTTCCCTTAGTTTTGCAAAGTATCAAAAATGTAAACCTTGTTTTTTATTAAAACTACTGTCGGGTAGGTGATTACCCACACTAAAAAAAAATTCGGGTGCAAAGGGTTTTAATGTTAAGTTTTCTAGAAATTAATGGCAACTAAACATCATAAAGGGTTACCAACTATTTGAAATAGAAATATTCAAGCATTATTTTGTGTTGTTCTTGTTCTACTCTGTCCTGCCGAGATAACAAAGTACAATTTGAAATTAATTTTATGATTAATACTATTATCATTAGCATTAAAAAAAAACAAATTAAGTCAAATTAGAAAGAATAAATTTGGAGATATTCATGAATAAATTATAATTTTATTGTCCTTAATATTATATTTTGTTGCCTTGAAAATCATGTTCTATATTCTTTTCTTGAGACTCTGAACTTTTTACTATAAAATAACCTATTTACCAGGCCTCTAGGATAATTAGAACCAAAGTAACAATATTTTTGAATATAACTCTGTAGATCAAAAATGGGAAAATTATAGGAATTTCAAACAACACGCATCCGAAGGGAAAAAATTATTCTTATTTCGATTTCAGCAAAAAAAAGAAGAAAATGAAATTGATGATGGTCTCGTTGAAATCCAGTTTGCAATTTCTTATGATAGAACATACAAAGTTACCTATGGCAAGATTTATAAATTTTAATATAAAAATATCGAGAACAATCCAGAAAGATTGTCGAAGTCTAAACAACAATTATATGATTTGGCTTTCCATCCGTGATTTTTTTTTTTTTTATTGAGATTTTCATTTGTAGTGATTTCACTTTCACGTTTTTTTTTAGGGATTTCACTTTTCGAGATTTGGTATTTGAATGTGTTAGGGAAAATTATTTATAAAGATTAGAAACAATAGAGGACAAATATTGAGCCTTGTGGAACCCCATGTCACATAAGCCGAATTTCAAAGATAGAATTCTAAAACGAAGCATTTTGCTGGTGACTTATCAAAATGGACGAAATAATTATACAAATACTACCGGTAAAATTAAATATAAAGACTTTTCAATTAAAAGCAAGCGATATTACTTTATTAAAGATCTTGGAAACGTAGAAAAGGAAAAGTAAACTGGAAAAAGGGAAACAAAAAGACGTAGGTAATATTTTTTTTGTGTTTTTTTTTTTTTTTTTGTATATAATAATGAAGAAATTCGTATGTGGGAACCCATTTATATTTTTCATAAACGGAGAGAAACTTGGCAACATATAATATTTTGGAAAAAAATATGTAACTCGAGTACCGCACAGCTATGACCGACTATTGAGGCAAAGTATTTTTGGATGTCACATATTAAGGGAAGACCTACTCTTTTTACTAAAACCTTAGAGAACGCGATAAAAATAATTTGAACCTATGCTACTTCTCTGGGAAAACTTGTGGACTTAGTCATAGGAATTATAAATAAGGTGCAAATAAATATTCAAATCTTTCAAGTCATACTAAACGATTCTGGAAATCAGATCACTGACGTGAGGATAGATGGGTCTGAATTTGGTTTCCGGATGGATTCAACATGTACACCAAAATCAGCTAACGTATTTGGAATGAAGTGGAACGGAATATAAAAATTTTTAATTTCCTTTCGATCGTATTTCAGACAAAAAATAAACGCCATAAAACTATGTTTACGAGAGTAATATTAAAACAGTACTCATAGTCGTAAGGATTCACACCCACTTCAGCAGCATGTACTGAACTGGACATAATTAAGCAAATTCGTAAATTAGTATGTCACACATTCAGTTAACAAAAGCTTAAAGTTTTCAGTTCACCAAATCGTGACGAGCTTTCTCTACTTAATAAAGAAAAAAAACGAATTTTCCATAACAATATAAATAAAATAATAAAAAAAAAAAAACAATTTTACTCATATCCTATAATATTCCACGAACGAATAAAGTCGCAAAAAAACCCCCCTCATAATTTTGCATTCATTCGACATAGCTTAAAAAACAGCTAAGCTCATGTTCTCCTACGATTTTATATTCTGATGCAAATGAAATTCGTTCAGATAATTAGTTCGCCCTTTTAAAGTGCTTTTCGAACCCTCTGCCTGTTATGTTCTTGAAAATCATAACCTCCAATATAGGCGTAAACCAAAAACATCCGTCTGGCATGCAATTTCTTTCGTGCATGAGGTAAACTTCCTTGGCCTTGAATTAAACGAACTTACAAGGTCCGTTCTCGTCCGTAGATGCAAATACTCTCAGAGTGTAATTATAATTATATGACTTTCAAGGTAAGTATAAGCCGGCTTTAAAGTATGCAATTAATGACAGGGTGGGCATAAAAACATGGATTATTTTTGCATGGCTATTTCTAGTAATTACCCACCACCACCGCAGCAACAACTTTTGTGCACCGGACAAATTGCAATGAAAACGAAATGATTTCCGTCGATTAAAATATGTGAACTTTTTTTTTCTCTGTATTTCAGCCTGAAAGGGTTTCGAACACATGATGCAAAAGAGAATTTTTGCATAAAACAAGGGTTGTAAAATTTATGAATTCGAACAGAATTTGACTGTTTCCATCGAAATTCACTGATTACATTTTCATATTTACATTCGTTTGACCTGTTTTTCTGTATGTTCAAAGTGCCACCTCGTAAACAAGCTCCAATAAAAAATTGGACTAAGGATCTGCAGGCATATTTTGTAATGCACAAATAGACAGACATTGTGCCCCGATTTTCGAATTGAATAATTATTTTTCTTTTAAATCGATACTAAAGGTAACCAGATTTACTTATGTTCCAAATACCTGCCTGCTCTCAACTTTAGTATAAGGTAAGTCTTTTAACTAAAAAAAAAAAACAAAACTATCGTTGATTCACATCTTGGTAGTTGGCTGACTGGAAATTTTTTTCGAAGGCCTGAGTATACCCACATACCTACATGGATTTTGAAGTGTCCAAATTGATATGCATTTTTGAAGTCCAGAAAGCAAAAACTTAGGTCAAGAAAAAGATGAACGTCGTCTTCATCCGCTTTTACGTAATTACGTAAGTACCTCAGGAGCTGCAGATGTAGGCAAGAGTTAACTCTTAGCACAAACACTAAGACAAAAACCAGCATGGAACCAAGATTGAAAAGAAAATTTTCGGTATTAATTAAAAAAACAAAAACAACAAAGAAATGCCTATTTGAAAAATTACGATTGTGGATTGAAATATACTGGGTGTCCGAGTAAAAGTGATCATCGGAACCGGTTCTGTGCTGTGCTGGAAAGCAATGGAGTTTGCCAATCATCATAAAATATTGGAGAAGATTCAAAGATTGTGCCTCCTTAGTGCAAGCGGCGCTCTTATGTCAACCAGTTCTGGGGTACTTGAGTTCATCCTCAATGTATACCCCGTCAATGACTGCGTTGAGGCTGTATCTTATTCAGAGCGGAATTCACTCTGCTACAAAAGCTCCACATTAATCTATCTTTGAATTTGTGTAGTTCATCGTACCTGACATAGGACAAGGGCAGCCATCATATTCTCGAGACTATGCTGAAAAGCAACTTTAAATCGGAAACTATAGGTAGAGCAGAATGGGAATCACATTCCGTGCTTCAACCATTGACAAATCCTATCATGTAAACAGACGACTCCAAATTTGGAAGAGAATACGGGAGTAGAAGTTTGTTTGCTAGGAGCCTCACATGGAAATTGTCATAAACCCTGAAAATCATGCCATGGATTTCCAGGCAGAAGTCAAAGCCATTTTTGAAGCAGGAAAGTATCTCCATAACTCAAACACTGGGAACATGGAGATTGTAATCTGCTCAGACAACCAAGCAGCTGTCAAGGCCTTATCAATACGTTCTACAACCTCCAAACTTTTATTGGAATGTAAAACCACCCTGAAGTTTCTTTCACGGAAAAACAGTACTGGCGCTTTTGGTGCCAGGTCACAGTGACATTAGAGGGAGTGAAAAATCGGGCGAGCTTGCTGGTCTCGATGCAAACTCGGAGGCATCCTACTCCACAATTGGAATAGCACCAAAACAACATGTCTATAATATCTCGGCTTGGGCCAACTGCGTATAAAGTCACTTTTGGTTAGATAATCCTTCAGGTACAACTACAAAGGAACAGTCGGGCAGTCCTAACCCAAACGAAACAAAAACGCTATTGGGAAAAATGAACCCAACCTTGTGGTCCTTAGAGGTCACCTGCATAGGTTGGGGCTTGTTGCTGATCGTATATGCAGCGGAACCTGGAAGAAGTCTAAGATGGTGACTCAATTTCTTTGTCACTTTCCGGCTCTTTCAGGAAAGCGTTACAGATTCCTTCACTCACACCACCTGGGTGAATTCTATGAAATCGGCAGAGAGGGCTGGGGCCAATACTTAAATTCATAAGAGCATCCGGTTGGGATCTATTTGCAATTGCTCATAAGTCTGGAGGGTAAAAAATGGGCTTTGCTATGGCATGCGTTCTAGAAACCCCATAAGGATCCTCAACCTCAATTTTCGATCAGGGACTGACCAGATGTACAGTGATGATGGGATGAGAAACAATCATATGTGATAGGGAAGGAGTTTGTAAGGTTCCCGCGGAATGGTATCACAAATATTTTTTAGTTAGTTTTTATATTATTTGCATAAAACCCTTGAACAATTTAGCCTTCTTTAGCCTTTATAAAATTTTTAAATCCCTTTCTTACACATTATAATATGGATAGCCTGTCACTTCCTCACAACTCAGAAAAATTGACTTACGAAAAATCATAATATATGTACGTAACGTCTTCACGAAGAAATCTTAATAAACTTAATCACCTTAATTATTTCTATCTTGACATAATTTCGAGTAACATGAATGAAGTGAATTATCAATTTTTATGCAATATATGCGCAATCTAAGTCCGATAGTTCGTAGAATAAAAAAATGAATACCTTCCCAGAAATATTATCAAATTATAACATTGAAAATTTCAAGCGAATATGGTAAACTACCGCATTGCTAATATGTGAAAAAGTTTCTTGAAAAAATCGTCCAGAATTATATTAAAAATTAACGAAATTTTTTCATAGGTTCTTAGATTAAAAAAAAAAACCTTCGAATCTTTCTTTTGTAAAAAATATAGAGTTAAATAAATTTATAACTGCAATTATTAAACTTTGGAAACCCACAAGGATCTAGTTTGGACATCTTTTTTTTCTTGTCTACATTCAAAACTTAAGTATTATGTAGATGTATAAAATTCGAGCTCTATTTTCTTGTATAACTGTTATGCAAAGCTGTAATAGCCAAAGTTAAAGACATAAAAAAAAAGGATCTACCCTACATATCGCACAAAGGACCAATAACAGATTCCATTTCAAACAAAACAAGCTTTAATTCTGAATAACAATTAATTTCAAAATCAACAAATGGCTATCATTTTATAAGATATCCGATAAGCAATAACATTAAGTTTCATTTCCTTTTCATATCAAAGAAACCTTATTTCATTCCACCCACTTGTTGCTCTCTATCTCTCTCTCTCTATATATATAACTACATTGTACTTCTGTTATGAGTCCGAACTGAAGATGTGACTACCTGAGCTACATCAAAGTTAAAGAGTGAAATTACTAAAAACACGCAATCATTCTTGGCACGCTATTTTATTGCCTCCACCCTCTTCTCTCCCCCTCTACGAACCCCTTAAGTGGAATTTTCAGCATAGAATAAAATATTTACACGATTCATGTACATATACAAGAAATACTTGTTCTGACTGTACGATATTGTTCCTTACAGTGCCCTTCTCACAAGGATAATATTTTGTGTTTATTATTTTAACAAAAAGGTCGAAACGAAAAGTTTTTATTGTGAACTTTACCCGGAGAGAAATTAATTTACCTACTCCAGAGACAAAAATTGATGTCTCATTTGGGGCTTTATCTTTATGTTGATTTTATTACCACTGTAGACGTCCGCCCACAGAAGGGCAAAAGGTTACAAAAACTGCTTCACTTAATGCCATCCATCCTTACCACCATAAGTCTGTCCATCCAATCCCGTCTCCGAAGAATTAATACTACCTTCAGGTTCTTCTGTTAGGTCAAAATTAATAAACTACAAAAACAAAAAAACATACAAATAAACAAAACAAAAAATAACGGGTTGTGGAAAAAAATGCCCGTCGAGGCTTTATGGATAAATATTGGATTTTCCTTTCTCTAATTCATATAGGAATATTATTTCCTTTCATCCGGAAAATTGTTTGCGTTTATCCTCTCCCCTCCAAGCCCTTATCATACTCTCACCCCTCCTATAACCTACCCCACCCTTCCCATTCCTTACCCCACCCCTCGACCAAAAAGACCAGCTAATTTCATAAATCCCTAATTGATTGTGAAGCGCCCCCCCTGGTTTCCCCCTCCACGTCGTGCACTACTGCAAAATGTCACATCGAAGCACGCTCGGTGATTGAGAAAAGCTTAACCTCCTGTATGATTGTAGGCATCAGCGCAAAAATAATGGATGGAGAAACAAAAAACCTTGAGAAAGGACGTATATCCTTGTACTTATGGACGGATTGATATGCTTACATACACAGATGTAGGTATAAATCCCCAAAAGGAAAATGCTGTCGTATATATCCGCTCAAGTTATACCACATAAATCCCGATAAAACGTTTATCTTTCACTTCCACACACACAGAGCAAAGCCCCGGCATAATATTTGGGATTGAACGGTTCCATGGGCACGAATACACAATTGATGGATTGCTGGACTGATTCGGTACGACGAGGACGATGTGTTCAGAAGTAGAAAAGGACTAAAGGTGATAAGAGTTTCAAAAAAGGATTTGCCAATTTCAATGCTATATGCCCATGGATGGTCTTTTTTTTTTCTTTATCTCTTATGGGAGCGCGTCAAAGGATCATCCCTAGACAAAGTGTTGACTTCAGGCAGGTGAACAGATGAAATACTCTCAGAATACTCGGATGTTTCAGGAGACAAGTGCGTTCGCATTAAAGTAGTTCTTGACAACCAGCAAGGAAATAGAAAATGTTCAATACGTTGTTGAGGTATAATTAAATTCCCCAAAAGCCTGGAGGCATTTTGCGTTCACCACGAAAAAGCAATTTAATTTCGAAAATAGAATATAAAACCGTAACAAGAGAGTTTCGCCCACACAGGCAATCGATTAAAATATTTTGAAGTGCATATCTTCATTCAGAAGTCATTAGTAACATAATGCTAGGCAAAGTAGTGTATAAAGAGTAAAGAGGTCATAGTCAAATGAAATGATAGATGTAGTATTATTCTAAGGGCATTATAAATATATATATATGTGTGTGTGTGTGTATGGTGCAAGCCCAATTACTAGGGCAGCATAAAGAAATTTACTTAATTCCAGGTTACCTTTTTTCCCATTAAATAACGTCAACAACGTCAACAGGTGGAAAGCTAAACGCCCCAGAAACTCAACTGAACACAGGAAATAGCGGTAAGCACATGAGAGTATAGGTGGAGCTGTTTTTAAAGCCTCTCTGAATACTTATATGCCTTCTTCAAGTTTGATGAATGAAAGTATAACGGACTTTGATATACTAAAAAAAAAGTATGGCCAGATATGAAGGGGGTATCACACCTTTTCGGCAATTTATTTATTTTTATGAATTAATTAGCAAAATATGGGTGCGTTTAAATCTATCTCTCCATCTATTCCTTTCTCTCTTCTTCTTTCTATCTATACTTTTAGACAAAATTTGGTTGGATATAATCAGCCCAAACAAATCATATAATTGTACCCAAGTGTGACTACTCTGTAGGATTTAAAGTCTGTGGATTAAAGAGGTTTTTTTTCTTGTTTTGTTTTTTTATCATCTATTTTTTGTTTTTTTTTTTTTTTACTTGAAACATGACCTCATTCCAGTAAGCGACTGACTGAACGAATAGAAATAGGAAACCTGGGAGTATTAATGGTGTTTTCCTTTAGGCCAAAATATATGTACATATACCTACTACGTAACATGCCAAAAGGTGTGGTTTAAGTACATTGGAACAGTGTTAATTGGAGAGCTCAACACAATTATGTAAGACACATTAGCCCAGCTCCAAGGACATTCTAATGAGTTTATGCTGTTTAGCTACAATATGAGTGTGTGTCAACAGAATATCAAATTTGGGGGAACGATTTCATGGATGAAATGTTTTGATGATTGATAGATAATTTTTGTGTAAAGAAAGGAATATTAAGAAGAATGTTAATCAGCTAAAAGACTGGTAGATCCACATAAGATTTATGATCTTTTCATTTCAGTGTGTCTAACATTAAAAGTTTAATATTGAGAATAAGATTAATAAAATTTTATTAAATTTTATATGAGTATTACAAAAATCTGTTTTCGGGTGTATGGATCTGGCGAAGTAATATAAATAAAACATGTTTTGCATTCATCTACTTCTTTCGGTTATACTGGAGTACCTTCTCATACAGAAATTATGGGACAATTCATCAATATTTGAAGATCTTGATCAACTTGCGATCGGTCAAACAGATCAAGAGACAGAGTTGCGGATACGGCTAAAACTTTTCTATTCTTCGACAATATCGAATGCATTATCGTATTTTGTGTAAAGACGCCAGTTGTATGGTCGTGAATCGAGTGTGGGACAACATGACTGTAATTCCTTCAAATAAAGGCCCCACTCAACTTTCAACATTTTACCGAGTTTAGTATGGTTTTTTTGCTGGTAGCATTATTTCGCTCTATTTTGTCGAAAAGGTAATCGATACAACTGTTATAGTGAATGAAATGCGCTACCGGCGGATGCCAATCGACTTTTTGTTTATTTATTTGTTTTTCCCTAAAGTGGATTTTATGAAACAATACAAGGTTTGTTTATTGCCATAACAGCGCCATATCCAAGTCAAAATCCAGACACAGATTTACTAATTGAAGAATTCCAACTGGACTGCAATGACAGTGCTTCTAACTAGACTCTGATAAATAGATACATAATAATATAATACCACCGATACAATGCAACGACACAACTATTTTATATTAAATTCGTACATTTTGGTTTTCAACTGTACTGAAATCATACGACTACATAGTTTCTACAGATATCTCGTACTACACATATTTACTATACTTCAAACTTATAAAAGATAAAAGTAATTTATGCAAATATAAATCTTTTGAGGTAAGAGTGGGATCACGCGACGTCATTTTGAGAATTCTATTATTTATGTAATAGAAATAAATCGTCTGTGGATTTTAATGTGAAATTAAGTTTTATAAGGTAGCTGTATTTATGGTACAGAAATTATAGGTTAAAAAAGGTACATCGAAAGTCTTTTTTATAACATCTTGCACATTCATTAATAAAAATTCCTGTTTGCTCTATAACTAAGAGTCTCGTCATAATGACCGCAAGACACAGTGTCCGAATAATATAACAACTCTTTTAATTATTTTATAATTTCAATTCTAATTACGAATAGAATATTACTAATATTGTTTGACATGGATATGGATGAAGTACAATGGGAATCAAGCTTTAGGCAGTATCAATTACACTTTCTGAATACAAAGCCGTACGCAACTTTCTCTTGTGGGTAACTGTATAACTATTTACCCTGTAGTATACAGAATTAACTTTTGCTGCTTTCAAAGATAAGCAAGGTAGTAGATAAAAAAAATACCTGATATGCATAATAATGAACTTCTCCCTCTTCCTAAAGGTATAATATGAAAAAAACAGCCGTCTAAGCAATATTGTTAGATCGAGACTCTATTACATTAGTTTTTTCTCTTTTTTGGTTAGAATAAATTAATTTATACAAGTTTTCTGTTCGTTTGTTTTAGCACAATGAATGTTTGTACGTACTTTCCCATAAACCACTTTGGAAAAGAAGAGTTCAAACTTTTCGTAAAATGAGAATTGATTTTGGCATTATACTAACACTAGAATTGTTAGTATTTGGGTAAAAGTTTTTCTTATTTAGTTATAGGAATTTTTACATTAGGTAAGCATTCATCTAACAAATTTAACGAAGTTCTACTTAACTATAGAGAAGATAGTTAAAAGAGTTAATTAAAATTACGAGAGATACAAGAATATCTGAGGACGGAGATTGAAAAGAATTTTGCCAAAATGAGTAGTTTATCAAAGAGGAAAGTTGTTCATTTTCCGAGTAAATGCAAAAAATTTGTGTTGGTACCATTATCACAGATAGCAATTTAAGCATTACTTTTATACAAAAAATCAAAGGAAAGAAGTAGCTCTGCGTGTCTCTAATGTCTATTTTATTATTATTTCATTAGAGGCAAGGCGACGAAAGGGCCAATTGCACTAACCTGCTAAGTATAAGAAAAGAATTCTCACCAAAACCTTTGGGTCTACTAGAGCAGACCCAAGTGTACCCAACTGTACAAAAAGCGAGCTGTAGCAAGTTGCCAACAAAACAGCTGTGGATTGTTTTTTTCAAAACCCAAGAGAAACTCTTGTTAGGTGTATCAATAAAAAATTGTTGTACATCTGCAATTAGTCAGGTTCGCCCATCGCTGCTGAGGCCTCATGTAAACATAAACATCTGCTTTGATTAGAGACCTGATCATTGAGGTGGCAATGCCTACATCCGTTTTGATGAGAGACTTAATCATCGGGGTGGCATGCTTACAGCGAGCTCCAATCCAAAAGAGGAAGAACTAGAACTGGACCTGGCTAGCAGGTCAGCCCTCTCATTTCGCATGATACCTATGCGCCCTAGTACCCACTTCACGCACACCTTGTTTTGGACAGACAGCTTATCCAAAGATGTTCTACAATCCCCCCTGTCTCAGATGTTATCGAAAGACCACGCAGAGCCATCAAGGCTGCTGACTATCCGAGAGGATAGCAATGTCCTCTCTCTTGATTTCCATATCAAGTACCATCTTTGTCACCATCGTGATGGCGCAGACCTCAGCCTAGAAGACAGTAGTGTGCCCCACAAATGAGAGCTCCAATCCAATATCAGGTTCAAGAAAAGAATCACCTGCATTCGGCACCCTGATTGATAAGAAATCCATCGGCGAAAATTTTTAGAGTGATCCGAGGAAGATTCGATAAGGTTCTCCACTCAGCTCACAACTTACTCCCAGGATAACCCGCAGAGAGGAATGTCTATCTTACGAACTTATCAAGGATATAGACAATAATATTGGTCAACTTGACCAATGACAACTTTCTCCTATCATATGAAAATTAATGAATGGAAAAATAACTTCATTCGAAAAACTAGTTTTTCTGGCAAGAACTCTTGCAACATTGACGTAGCGCTATATGTCATCTTGTCACTTTTATTTGCCTGAAAAAAAAAGATGTTCGATATGAAAGAAAATTAAATTGCTATGAAAGAATAAAAGGAAAAAGAAAATTTTTTTTTTTTTTTTGCCAACTTCGGGTAGGGAATGCAAATCCTCTTTTTCCTAATCAAAAGTTTCTTTATACTGTCTAAGTTAATAAGTCTTTTCGCAGCAGTAATCTCTTTAACCTTTTCGAAAGTAATCAAATCATTTCCACTCCAAATTCAACCATCATGAAATAAATAATCCTTTTTTATTTCACAAAAGAAAAATAAATTAGATTGACTGAGCCGCCTATGGAAAATTCTTATATTTTCAAGAAAATTTTATATTTAGAAAGGCAAAAAGTGATTTCTTAAAAAAAGTTTCGTCATGCCTTTTTTTGTGTGTTAAAACTTTCGCAAATTGTCTGATTTGGTTTGGTAGTTGTACGGTCAAAGGATTTCCATTCAAAGAAGTCAAATTTTAAGAGGAGAATTGAAAAATTTGTTGCATTGCATTTTTGTAATTGGAGCTTATTTATTTTTATTTTCATCAAATTACGAAAAGATATGCGATTTACAAAAGAAACTCAGTTGACTGGAACATGAAATCCTTTATGATATATTCTCATTGAATTGTTTAAAAAATTTAACAGTTGCGATAGTAAAGGAAAGAAATTGATGAGAGACATAACTTGGAATGAAAGGTCTAGATCAGATGGGTTAGTTACAAATAGAGTCAACTTCATCAGTTATCTACATCGGAAGTGAGAGTTGTAAAACGATTATTTTCAACTGCACACACACCCTTTCATTAGAAGCAAAAAACGTAGAAAATACAGTGCCAATAAATAATATTTGAGGGTACCAAATCACTAGACAACTGTAGGGAAGGACCCGTAAATTTAAAAAAAACTTCAAATTAAAAAAAAAACATTCGACTATATTCGCCTCTTCTTTATTTCCAGGTAAACGCTCTATACTCACCAAATTTTGAAAAGAATTAAGACAGACTGCACTATATCTTGTCAAAATTTTCATTCATTTGCATCAAAATCTGACCTCAATTTTTATGAATTGTCAAAATATAATTTTAGTATTTACGGCTAAGTTCCTGATCGGTATTTTGACAAAACGACCAAATATAGGCAGACTTATTTCTGAGCCGCTTAATATTTTGATGAGCGTAGATATAATCTTATTTACATATATTTTCCCCTAGCCTTATGCCGCATTTACAAGGCAGAGTAAAATTTGAGTCCCGAGCGAATACTACATCGCCAGAACAACACCAAATTAACGTGCTTGTCGTTATCAAAACAATAAATACGAAAAAGGAGAGACCAGTTGCACCATCAGATTGCTTCGAAACTAGCTAAAGATTAACTTACGATTTTGGGCTTTCAAATCATTAAGTTTACAAAAAAATACTTTTCGTGTTTTATTAGCATTCATAAAAAATATTATTTCGGAAAATAACAATAAAACATGTTAGTTATAATAAAAAGAAATATGGAGCTTTTACCACGCCATCTACATGCTAGTAGTTCGAAGTTCCAATTTGTAAGCTTTCGGAAATGTCAGCGTAAAATTAGAATAGACCCTATTTTCATGAAGCTTCAGTCTACGCTACTTTGAGCCCAACAGAGATAACCATATACACTACTGCGTGCGAATAAATAGGATGCCAGTTGCCACTCTACGCTACTATACTCACCTCTACATTGTGAATACGACATTAGACTTAATTTTTGTAGGAATTGTGCGACTTACTAATATCACTGGTTTGAAGTCGACCACTTACGTTTTTGCAAATACTAAAAGCCGGCCTTGCTTCTTCATAATGATGTTACAATTGGATGACTTTTATATTTAACTTCTATAAGACGAGAACGAAATCGTCCCATGGCAATGGAGTAACGCGAAACTTTGTTTGCTCTTTAAAAATGGTGACACCTCTAACCCACAAAACTACTGCCATATACGATTACTTAATACACTTTTGAAGACGTTTACTCAGATATTGGCTATCCCTCTTTCTAGTTGGGCAGAGAGTTCTGGTATCATTACTAAGACACAAACGGATTTTCGTCCAAAATGAGGTTGCTCGGACAATATTTTTACCTTATCAACAATAGTTGATATCAACCTAGGGATTAAAAATAGACCAATCTATGCACTATTCTTTGATTTTTCTCAAGCTTGTGAATCCATGAATCATAACAAGCTGTGGTCTAAACAAGAGAGTGAGGGGAAAGCTAATTATATAGCACAGTTTCTGTATCGTTATCGGACGGACATAATAGTACTAGAGATAATAAAGTTATTGTTGGGGTGTTACAAGGCGACCAATTATCTCCAATTTTCTTCTCAATTTCTATAAACGATATCGAGCAATTCCTTCGTAGAAAGGAGTTTCAGGGGGTTAGTATCAATACATCTACCGACATACTAAGTCTGCTGTATGCAGACGACTTGGTCATATTAACGGAATCTGAGTATTCCTCTGAATTTTTGCCTGTATGTAGTGATGTTCCGCAGGGGTCGATCCTCGTACCCTTGCTTTTTTGTGTGTTCATAAATGATATTTTTTCAGTCATTTTGAATTGTAAATTTCACTTGTATGCTGATGATTGCCAGCTATATATTTCAAGACTAAGAGGATTGATGGAGGATACGGTATGTAGACTGAATGAAGAACTTAGATTAATATCTTTGTGGGTTCTACAGACTAAGCTTCTTCTAAATCCTTTAAAATCCAAAGTCGTGCTTTTATTTAGAAATAATCTCGACATCACTGACTTTCTTGATGTGATGTTAGATGAAACTTCTATTCAATACAGGAGGTCGGCAAGGTATCTTTGTATAATTTTTAACACTACACTTACGTGGTCTGACCATGTCAACAGTATTGTATGTAAGATCTACGCAACGCCTCGTAAGTTTTCCGTTTATTCTTTCGTTACTCCTCGAAATACAAGGCTCATGTTAGTGAAACAACTTAGTTCTCCTCTGAGAAACTACGGATGTGAATTGTTTTGCCAGCTGGATTCCTTCTTGCAGTGAAAGATCAATTCGGCTGTTCGCTACGTGTACGGTCTGCGACGATCTGACCATGTTTCTTCCTGCGCAAAATCCGTTTTTGGATGCACATTAAGAACGTATCTTGATTTCAGGGTAATTCTATTTTTGTATAATTTAATTGTAAAAAGGGTGCCTAGCTATCTACATGAAAAATTGCTGTTTTCTCGGTCGAGTAGAACTGTGGCGTTGAATGTGGCAAGTTTTAGTTATCGTGTAACTGAGCGTCAATTTTTCATTTATGCTACCAGGATGTGGAATACTTTACCTATGGGGATCAGAAAGAGTGGTTGCGGTGATTTCAGGGGAAAGATACTGGATTATTTCTGTTATAGATAATTATTTTATTAATACTTTATCTATAGTAATATTACCATATACATATTTAGTTTATTTGCCTCTTATTATTATTAAACAGATTACGTTTGGACTTTTTACCGGGTTAAACTTAATTTTGTTCAAGAAAGAATTTTTTGGGATTCTCCGGTATATAGCAAAAGCTAAAAAAATGTTCTAATTTGTTATTTCATCACACAACCCATTAATTTTTGGTGACAAGTTTCAAGTCTTGGTTCGACTCATCAACACTTCACAAATAGCGAAATTGTGTGATTTGAAAAACAAATGAAAAAATGAAAAAAAGAAGAAAGAAATAAAAAGTTTGAGAAAAATAGAAAAAAAAAAAACAATTTTTTTATTTATTAAAAAAAAATTAAAAAATTTTAAAGAAACAGATTCATTCGAAGCGAATCGAACCTGTATACGCCACGCAGTGGGCTGAAAAATAAAATAGAAAAGGAAGAAGAAGAAGCGTTTCGTGTCAGCAGAAAACCTTACACTCATCGGTGCAGATTAGTTTTCTGCCTGCTGCAGACGCTTGAAAATAGATCAAACTGATCTCTTCTCATATAAACTCAGAAATAAATTCTGGGTGTGAATTATATGAGGAAAAAACACTCCTACACATGCCCAGGAGGAAAATAAACAGATTACGTTTGGACTTTTTACCGGGTTATTATTGTGTAGATATAGTTTTAGTGTTTTTACTTTTTATTTTTTCAGTTTACTCTAGCTCATAGTGCAGCAGATTATTTTTATTAATTTTACCTACACATAAGTAGAAAGTCAGGCTTTAAGTGTATAGATGTTGTTAATAAATAAATGAATTTGATTTTGAATTAGAATTTGAATCTCTGCTGCCGATGCAAAGATTACTTCAAGCATTGGAAGAACATTTATTTAATTACTTATTTATTTAACTAATTTTTTAATTACTTATTTATTTAATTACGATCTGAACGATTTAGAAGTTAATACTCAAAAATCAAAACTACTGGTTCTACATTAAGGTACAAGACGGTTAACTCATGATTTTTATTACAAAAAACAATTGTTATTATAAATTTATACACATACCTTAGTATCACATTCTCTTCTTCAGGTCTGTTTTAAGCTGATATACTAATGAAATAATCTCAAGACCCAATGTCGCATCAAGCTTTGCCTGGAAAATTTTGATCAATGCTAAGGTTACAAGCTGGAATTGCAGATGTAAGCTATTCGAGCCGTTAGGCATACCCATATTATTTTACTCTTCAGAAGTATGGGCCTTAAATACCTTGATAATTAAAAAAAAAAAATACAATCCAATTTATTTAAGTGAATACTCTCAATGCCAAGATGTAAGCCAGAATGCATAGTGCGATCCGAACGTGACCGTCATAAACTCTCTAGTTACGTATTCCAAAGAGCATTTAACTGGCTGCACATACTTCTCGAAATGCCCAACAACCGACTACCCAAAATTTGTTACTTAAGGCTGATAATATGAGAAAAATTTAGTTCAGGTATAATTGGGTCAGTAAATTAAAAAGGATATTTGAATCCTGTAATACCCTTGAAACGTGAAATTTGTAGGATCCAGTTCTAATGAGATTCTGAAAATATGAAGTATGAAAAAGGTGCTTATTACTCAGACAGGACGATCTTACTAAATTATACGCCTTAGAGAACCACAGTCAGCAAAACGTCTGCAATAAACCCAATTGTTTTATTTCTTGAATTAATTCATTAACAGACCATTTACCACCGATCAGAGAAAATCAATTCCTAGCTCCTTATTATTTGTTTAATTTTTCTCTGTCCTACAGACATTATTTAACTAGAAAATGTTGTTGTTGTTTTGATGCCTGGACCATTTTAATGACATTAAAAAAAAAAAAAAACACCAGAAAAAGACAACCTCAAGCATGTCTTTAAAAAAAAGAACGTGTCTTTTAAAAGTGCATTTACAGTGTACTAAGTACTTTCAGTCTTCAGATAAACTCAAAAGCTTTATCTTGGAGGCTTTTTAGAAACTTCACAAAAAAAAATTCTTTATCAGAATTGCTTTATCTGTGTCAAAGGATTCATAGGGCTTGTGGTTTTGAAAGGGTACTCCAATGCAGTTCTTTGAAAAGCAACTCTTCATGTTAAGAGTTTGACGAAAGCTCAACGCTTTATATTCGCTTTTGGTGATAGTGTTACCGAGCACATTTAATGACTCTCTTTAATTTTGTAATTTCGCAGTAAATTAATTTCAAGATTCAATTAGTTTATAATGAAGGAGAAGAAAAAAAAGTAATTAAAAATTGTATGAAGCTTACATTCAGATTATGTAGGAATGCAGTTGGCGTATATGCATAGTAACTACAGGAAAAATGTAATTATAACTCTTATCCTTTCTGATAAAAGAAGTTAGTATTAAATTTGCTAGTCTGATGAACCATCACTTGCATGCTATAAAGCTTATATAGAAATAGTGACAGTGGGGAAGGGGTGGGGATTATGTAGATTATATAGATAAAGCATCAATCCCACAATTCAGACATGGATTGCAACTGGAGACAAAATGATAAAATAAGTTATTACAACGACTCCCAGCTTAAAGAAAATTTAGGTTAAGCCAAGAGAGTAAATGTAAACGCACCTGTAGTACTTTGGCTATTTTTCCTGTGAGCCTAGCCTAAACATGTCAGATATAATTTTGGGTCCAATTTATGGATAATTTATTTTACAGGATCCGAACTTATACGCTGATTCTCTAAGCAAGGAAATTTATCCAGGCCTTTTCACTATAAATTATGAATTATATAGAACTGTCGAACTGAGCGGGGTAAGTAGAGTAAAAAGAGTTCAGAAGGGCACCTTCCCTCAAGGCGGTGGTATTTTTTCACATTTGTTGTGGATGCTCATTATGGATGATTTCTTGTTAACAATCACCCACCCCGATGGAGTACAAAGAAAACTGTTAAGCACAAAACCTGGTGATTTTTGTCACCGGTACCTATGAGTCTGAACTCTGCGGACTGGGGTAGAACGCGATCCTACTAGTCATAGATTGGTGTACGGATTTCCAACTTTGCATCAATTCATTGAGAAGAGATCTATGCCACTTTAGTATGAAAAGGAACATTTACAGATTGAACCTGCCCTCTATCGGCCCCAGACGTTTGGTACTGAAAGATTGGGTCAAATATCTAGGTATCATATTAGATAAAAAAAAACTGGGAACTAAGCTTGAGGACAGATCAATAGAGAAAAGTGGGGACTTAAACCATGGATAATCCCATGGATATATACAAGCATCATCTGACCCATGCTAACCTATGGATATGTGGTGTGGTGGAAGGTAATGGAGTTCACCAATCATCGTAAGCTATTGGAAACGATTTAAAGATTGCACCTGCCAATATAGTTGTCTTTGGTTAGAATGGCTCCTCAGGTAGAACCACAAAGGAAGTGTGGGGCAGACCTAAGTCAAGCGAAACGAAAAAGCAATTGGGACACAACAAGCCAACCTTGAGAGCTCTAGTATCAATTATCACTCGAAACTCACTTCGCAGGGGAAACTACACATGATAGGGCCTATTTATTGTTTGGTATGCAGAGGATGGTGGAAGAGAGTCCTATACGTGGCTCGTTTTCTTTGTCACTGTCCGGGCTCTTTCAGAAAATCGTTACAGTTTCATTGTCTCATACCTTCTGGAAGAACTACATGAAGCCGATAAGGAGGTTTGGGAACCCATTTTGTTTTGTGTTAAAGCGTCCGATTGGGACTTATTTGCAAAGTCTGGAGGGTAAGTAATGGGCCTCATTGTGGCCCACGTTCAAAGAACCCAGCTCGACTTTCTACCTTGTTTCTAGCCATGAATTACATTGATGATATTATTTTAGTACTTAGCAGTTCGGCAGTTCAACAGTTCTCTCAAACTTCGAGCAAAGGGGTTCACCTTTTATTTTCATACCACCGACTTTGTGCCTTTTCCTTGGTAAGTAGTGCAGAAATATTTACAATCAGGGGTTTTAAGATGAACGTTATATTTCATTACACATGTAGAAACTGATCTCGAAAGAGCCAGAATTAAAAAAAAAACCTAAATGACTGATCTTATTGAATTTATTAGTACAAATAGCAATAATTTCATCACATGGAGCGGATTCAGGTATTTATTAGAATTACAGAGATAAGCAACTGAAATACCAACAAACATGTTTTAGAAATAAAGTATTGACAGTTGACCACACAGTAATTAAACCAAAAGTTAAGCAACGTTATCAGGCAGTCAGATAGGAAAGTTACCTATATATTAAATTCAATTCAATTAGACATGCTCACTAATGTAAATTGAAATGAATATTTTGGCCTGTTTAGAAGTATTTTGTAGTCCCAACTACCACCGAGTTTGATAGCATGGTGAACAAAAAACAAAATATCTCTGAATACGTGAAAAATAATGGCTTGGAATAATTGAGAGCAGATCTTGGAGAACGAGTTCTTCTGTTGTCGTAAAAATAATTATAAGAGGAAGATAATGTTCGTCATATTCGCATTTTATAGACAGTTTGCCGAAATAATAACGATAAGGCTGAACAAAATCTACAAAAATCATGTGCATATGCATTTTGCTGCATTTCTGGCAAAATTTTGAAAATATAAGACACAACCGAGCTTACCATTTTGGGATTTTCTGTTCACTAGAAAAAAGCAGATGACAAGATCTCAAATATTTGGCCAAAAGAAGAATCGAAGACCATGTTTGGATATTAAGAATAAAAAATATCGGTTCTAGCCATTTAACTTAAATCTTTCAGTATGTTAGATTAATGAAGAATAAAAATTATCATCCTCTGTATAAACATATATAAATATTTCGAATTGAAAACTAATATGAAACTACTTTTGTATGAAAATAGAAAAAGAATTGGTGACAATATAGAACCTTGAGGTATACCGCAATAATATTCAAAGTACTTTCCAATAGATCAGAGCGGATGAGGTTTTCTAATATTTCGGCATAAACTAATTATAAAAATACAAACTTAATGTCGAACACAAAATTAGAAGCTACATACATCAAGATCAAAAAATATGTGTTTTATCATCTATATAAGAAAAGGAAATAATCTATTTTCGGAGAAAAAATAGTTCTTAGATATTAATCAGAAACGTTTTAAACTAACGAGACGAACACACACTTTACTTAAACAAGTTTTTAACTCTCGGATATATACATTGCGATGTTACCGAGATATCTTATGGGAATCATTCTTCGAAGGTTATTATTAACTAACACCATAACATACAAACTAACACCATAACATACACAGCACGTAAACAGTACTTCAAAAATCTTACCTAAACTTAATTCGAACAGTATAAATACGTCATGCTGATATATGAGTTGAATTTTAGCCAAAAACATGAAGAGGCTCCCCTATTTCTTAGGAATAATATAATTAATTGTATACCTAGCGAAGTGTACAGCAAACAAACAAGTCTGATTGACTGACCCTCTCATAAAGACTGGTATATATAGCAGACACTAAATTGGAGTGAGCTTCCTGTCCATATCAACAAGAGCATATTTTCTTTTTTTATTTTTTTCCTATACACATATTTCGCAGTGTCTATTTCAATCCTCCTCCATCATCGTGAAAAACAAACATTTCATTTTCTTTAAAATTTCTATTGCCCTCTGTGTGTCTACCATATTTTTACCATAGACGAACCTTAACCGTCTTCGTGAACTCTTACATCGCAAACATTTTCCCCGGTTTATTTTTCAGATAGGTACGTAGCTAATAATTAAGCATGGAGTAAGATTAAATCTTGTTTTCACTTTCTTTACTCAAGAGATCAATAGAGTGCAATTAGAAGAAGAATAAGGAAAAGACGGAAGTCTTGGTAAAATCGATAAAAGCAATTAATAAGAGCTTAAAATTAGACTCCCCTTAAAGACATATAAGATTTAAGTGGATTCGATATTTATTTGTCTCTAAGTCGAGGTATCATCTTTATTCTAAGTAGCTTTTAAAATTGATCCGCTTAAAAACTTATGTTATTTTCATCTTTCACACATTTTTAAACTCAGGTAAAGTAGCTTTTCGCGAAAATATCACCCTTCTGACTGCACGTGGCACTAAGATCATAATGTGGGAAGCCTATGGTGATAGTCACGGAGAGAAACCTACTTTAAGGAACAAAAAATAGAATTGGAGTAAGAGAGATGACAGTGCAAAATCAATCTGTATTTCGGTAACGGTACCACTAAAAATACATGCACTGACAGTATATAGAGAAAAAAATTCTTCGAACATTTGCTTTTCGAATACTGTGGTTCCCGATGCCCTCATAAAGTTCTCCTTCTGATTTTATTCAGAACTTTAGTTTTAAGTTGGAATTTATTTTTGTAGACAAAACTTCCGTTACACCAGACATATGAGTAATATTCAGTTCGACCATAAAAGAAATTTTCGAAGTTCGAAATTTTTCGAAGTTAAAAATTTTTGGAAGTTCGAAATTTTTCGATTATGACAAAATAGATATTGATATACTCACCAGACCATATTCCAATTGATTTATAAAGAAAAAAATAATGTGTGAAAAGCTACTTAAAACTGAGTGTTACATTTTACCATATTTCTTTTAATTTATATATAAGAAAAACAAATTTCTGTACAATATGGAAGAAAGAAATAGCGCAAAAGAAAAGAATAGCATGTTTATTTTTAGATTTACAGAGATCGTTCGAGACCATTGATAGACAACTGCTTCTACGCAAAATTGAAAACCATGCAGTAAGAAACACAGAACTGGAATATTTTCGAATTTTCTTATCGGAAAGAATCCAGAGAACAAAGGTCGGTCAAGCTGTATTACCAGCTGTAAATGTGAATTTGGGAGTACTACAAAGATCCGTTCTCGGAATACTTCTCTTCTGAATATACATAAATGACATAGCCACAGCGATTAAGCATTCGAAGTTAAATTTGTTTACAAATGACACATTAGCAGGGAATAATATCAGTGAAATAGAATTTTAAGTTAGAAGCAAATCTGGATAATTTAAGTTATTAGTTAAAAGCAAATAAACTGAAACTTAATACCGAGAAAACAAAAGCAATATTAGTAATTGGAGAGGAGGAGCTCAGCCTGAATATGGATGGAGTAATGACAGAAATGTTAAAGGAACTCAAATACTTGGGGGTGTGATTGACTATATATAGGCTTATGTTCAAATCACATGGCAATACTACGAGTACAAAAATTTCAAATAAAATAGATTTTATGACGAGAATCAGACGAAATGTATCAATCTATACAGCAATTATTATTTATAATACAATTATTGTTGAAGTCAACGAATGATTTTAGATTGCCACGTTTCCTAAATTCGGCCACACACAAAATAGAATAGTATTTAGAGGACTCCAAAGTTTAATGAATTTTATTAAAATTAAAAACAGAAACGAACTTTAAGGTATTTAAAACTGAAATTATTAAATATGTCAAGGAAATCCAAATCTAATTAATTAACACTAAGAATCATATAAATATTATAGATTTGTTTGCTATCAAAATGCCAATAAATATTCATTTTTATTATTATTATAGTGTAGATTACAATGGATCGTTTGTAATATACGAAAAAATAATAAAAAATTAAATTAAAGGTAGAGTTCAATATACATTTAAGTTCGAAAGTTTTCGAAGTTCGAATTTCAAAAGATTTTAACAACTACGTGTATTGATTTCTCTAATTCATAGAGGCATCATACATTTTTCTACCGATCCGAAATGACTCACAGATATCGCAGAATATTAAAGCCATAATACACCATGAGGCCTCGCGATTAAGATGTTCGCTAAAATTATCTGCTTCTCTTTTTTGCTTCAACCGGAACATTCATCATCTGCAAGAAAATATTTTTTCCACAGTAGTAGCAGAGCACAAGAAAAAGTTTCTACAGTAGAAGCAGTCAATGGTTCAGCCCAATTCAGTATATTTCTATTTTCGAAAAAAAACCCTCGTACCGATTGTATTGTATTATAATGGCTAAAATCTATGTAAACGTCAACCTAAGTTACACTACATCAACAACAAATCCTTATAGTTATCCCTAGATTAAACTGGGCACTCATATTAAAACGACTCATAAACATAATATATTTAATTTTTTTTTTTTTTGAAAATCTATACTTTTTTGAGTTAGGCTACATCACATGCAACAACATTATCCTCCTCTATATTTGCGAAAATTCCAGTCTACGTTGGCTAGTTGACTAATTACTAGTCGGTGAAATACTTTATCAAAATCGTCATTGATATTCGACGAGTTGTAGCAATAGATTAATGTAAAAAAATATTTAAATGATTATTTTAAAAAAAAATTCTGCAGAAAATTCAACAGAGATTTTCGTTGATATTTCCGAGTCATGTAAGAAATTTTATTATTTATTTGTCTGAGATAGAATTAAAAGTTACAGACGATAATCAGTAATAAATTAATATTGATTGAAGTCGTAGAGAGAAAACATAACCTTCAGGCTTATACAGCATTTATGTTACACAAATTATTTGTTTGATTGATTAAGAAACTATGAATGCATGATTAATAGTTATTCAGACTCATCGGACGCCAAAAGCTTTAAGTTTAGCTAAAAGGACAGCAAACCAGACTCCTTCAATGGTCTATGAATTCCCTAGAGAAAAAAATCATCTATTCGTTAAAATTATGGAAACAGTAATTGTAGCGTTCGAGAAATTCCGAAATTAGGTCGGTGGTCTTTTGATCCCCTAGAACTGATATACAATCGCTGATAGGATGATTAAAATATAATTGATTGCAGTAGTAACCAATGAACTGAAATAGCCACCCAATGTTAATTAGAATAAACAAAAGATTTTTTTTATGGTCCTTACGTTATTAAAGAATATGCCGTCGGTTTTTACACTAAGTCCATGAACTAACTAAAATAAAATTACAAGTAGTAAGCATTACAATGAAATATTGTGGCCCTTACTTAAGATGCACTCATCTAAAATATAGATTATGAAAAAGTAACCAAAATAACAAATTGAATAAACGTTTGCCGCTTTTTTAAATAAATTTTTCCTACAAACATTCTTGAGAATTTTTATTCAGAAATCGCTTTTGCTATTAATGGTGGCCTTTAATGTTATCCAAAGGTCATAGTTTCGGGTGATTGTCTGCACACCAATGAGCGTATATTTTCTTATTAACTTTTTCGAAGATTTTTCTTTAGATTGATGCATCAAAACTCAATTTATAACTATATAAAAACTCTACCAAAGACAAGATACAAAGATACATGTGGTCGGTCGGGTGTATTTTTCCAGTAATTTTTTTTTCCATTTGTGTACAATTAATTCGCACAGCCATAATAAAATCAGAATATGACTGATTCTCGACAAACTGAGCACAAACTAATAAGATTTGTCCAATTTCTTTCGAGTAGTCTGTAGATACGTAAATTCATGAAAAAATAAAAGCAAAAATCAAAATTTATGAAAATAGTTGCAGGAAAATATGAAACGAACATAACTATCAGGTGAGCAACTAATATAAATTCGAATAAACGTAATCTATTATCTGCCATAATTAGTGCATAAAAATGTTCTAAAAAAAATTGTCGAATAAATTGGTAAGAAAAAAATTCATGATTTCCTACGATATTATAAACTCTTAGCTTTCCAAGTAGCCGAATCAGTCCAAATCTTTTAGACTGATGTCGAATATATCCGAAATAATCCAAATCTTTTCTTTTTCTGACCCACTACCAAAAGTTCATAAAAATTCTAAAGAAAATTCTTTTCGCAGAAAATTTTTTTTTACATTTCCATGATACTAAATAGATGAATGGAATGTTAAGGAGGTTCAAAATTTTTCTTTTGAGTACTTTTTCAAAATTTGTCCGGGCTAGATTAAAAAATAAGCATAGGTATACCTCAGAGAAGCCATTTTGGTCCAGTACTTTACATAAATTACATTAAAGATATTTTTATGATCTTGATATATGAAATTCTGTATTTGCTATAGCTTTCAAGAATTATCCATATCGGTTCCCATGAACTTGACAGTGATCTATAAAATTCTGACTTAAATGCTTTTCATAAGAAAAATGCAGTGAATTCAATTCATTTTGCGGTTTCAACCATTGATTCTTGCCATCTTAATGTCTTCCTTAAAGTCCCAGTTCCACTTTTATGAAATTATTCTTTCTCACCAGAAAGTCTGATTGATTCCAATTTTATCTAGAAAAATAAATTAAAATAAAAGACATAAATGTAGAAACATAAAATGT
Source organism: Dioctria rufipes (assembly GCA_963924295.1). Classification (NCBI taxonomy): domain Eukaryota; kingdom Metazoa; phylum Arthropoda; class Insecta; order Diptera; family Asilidae; genus Dioctria; species Dioctria rufipes. Next base: position 25,307,551 of record OZ002740.1, on the reverse strand, counting down.
TCTGGCAAAGACATTAAATTACAGAGAAGCTTAATGAAGTGCTACATGAATCTGCTTTTATAGAGATTCTTGTAAGCAAAAGTCCAACAACATTCCCAGACACAACGTGAATTAGAAAATCCTTTTTGTTAGTAGCTGTGTAAAAATGTTTCCTCATACAAAATTCAGTGTAAATTCACATATGGCACTGCACATTATCAGAAGATGTAATCATTTTTTATCGATTTTCATATTGGATCACAGGTGCGTAAGTACATCCGATGAAGACATATTGAGTGACACACGTTTGTTTGATGCAATCAACTTGTGATAGATATTTTAGGAATGGTAGCATATGTAACAAGTGACAATAAAATTTCATATACATATAGACAGAGTCTTCATCACAGGCAGTTTCATTTAATACATAATACGCAGTGGTACGTGTTCCATGAATATAATACAGGTACACATCTAAACTCGCTAAAATGCAATCATTACTCAACGACTATATTATCTGATATCTCATTCAACAGAGTCTTTTCAGCTGCACTAAAAGAACAATATTATTTCCGCCTGAATGTCAAGACACAAGGAAGTCAAGGACATCAGAGCATTAAATCCCAAAGGAATATATATATAAAAAAACAAAAAAAAAACCCAGACACACACATACACATTTACAAAAGGGAGGTCCGGAGGCAATTAGGATCCGGAAATAAAGAGCTTCAGTAATTAACTTTGATAGGTGAATAAGGGACCATGGGAAAGCTCAAATTACTACACACAACACAAACCGTCAGCATCACCCATCCTTCCCAATTGATCATTACAGGGCTTGACAGTGGATAAGCAATGCGAGACGTTAAGGCTCATTTTATCTCAATTATCGAAGTGCCTTAATTTTGTTATCTTCGATTATGACCACTCTTCAACTAATGTCTTCTCTTCCATTACCACTAAAATATGGTCGCGTTGTATAGGAGCAACAACATGGACCTGCGGCGATGGTACTTTATATATTCGACACTTCTCCTTCTTAGCTTTTGAATGCCAACAGAATGCTCACATTTTTTCCCCATTTTTTTTTTCCATTTTATTTATTTATTTTTTTTGTCCAGAGGGTAGAAGTAATACATCCTGCCATTGTCTGCCTTTCTATAGCATAGTGTAAAAGGAAAAACGCCTCCCTGGCTCAAATGGAACTTTAATGGAAGGATATTCTTCTGTAATGATAATGTATATTGTATGTACGTTACTACATACACATATACATACATATATACATATACAATACAAGACGTTTTTTTTCTCTCCCTAGAAAATATCTCAGTAATCTTCTCTGAATGGACTCATTTTATTTTGAGGTTTCTTGGGTTCAAAATCATATTCTGAGAAAGCTCTCACATTACGTCGACCTCTATTCGAAATGTTTCGATGAAAAGCTACTAAATATTGGGATTTACTTAGAATAGATTGAAAGTTATTTTTCTGTTAGAAATGAGAAAATGTTTATTAGCTAGAATCCGTAGAGCAGAAGTAGTTTGGAATCGGAGTATAATGGAAAGGTTTATAGTAGAAGAGTAAACACATTTCAGAGCAATCTTTCAGTTTTAATATAATCGTAGTAAAACTATAGGTAAAAATTGCTTTAAGATGAATTTTTTTGCTTCATTTTAGAGTGAAATTTAAAATGAAATTTTTTATGTGGTAACCTTATAGAAGAGTTACACGATATTGATGATTCAGGTAAAGCTGGAGCTTGAGATAAATAGCTTTGAAGGTAAATGTAACGTCTTCTTCATCTAAGTTACTGGGGGACTGCAGTCATCTGTGGAAAAGCTGTGTATCCAAAATACGTCTATTCAGTGGGTTCTTGCGCACATGAGGATCATGTGAAATGAAAGGGTTGACTTTCTAGCTAGATCTGACTCTGAATATCCCTTTCTTGGACCAGGAACCACTGTAGGCGTTGGCGCCTCGGTGATCACGTCTCTCATTAAAATGGATGTACGCATGAGATATCAGCAGCGATGGGTGAACCTGAGCACTTGCAGGAGTACAAAACTTTTTCTTGATGGGCTTAGTAGGATTTTCTTTGACTTTCTTTTGGGGCTCAGAAGGAAACAATGCAGAATTGTTGTTGGCATCATCACCAACCACAGTTCTCATCACGCTCATCTAACAAGGATGGGAGTTGTTGCCAGCCCTTAGTGATATGCATAAACCTGATGCACTATACATAAACCTGATGCACTTCATTAAGAAGACAGGAAGGTTTTGGTGAAAGGACTGGGACATCTCGTCTCCCAACCTTCCTGCCTTTGAATTAAAAAAAAAACAAAAAAAATGTAACCTTCTTTTGTTTTATATTCCAAATATAATTTTTCTCGAAATATATTCTTCCTCTCGTTGCAGATTTTTCCAAAAGCTCCTGTTATCTGTTTTTTTAATGGTGAAAAGTTTCCCCAGTCAATTTCAATATTGTTATGATTGTTTAGTAGTTTGTCTTCTTATTTATTTATTTATTTTGAATAGGGAGCAGAATGTGTGAATAAATATAAAAAATATATATATAAATGTAGTTAGGGAGAATAGAGTTTAAAAATAAAGAAAATAAAAAAAAATAAAAGGAAAATAAGATCTTGAAAGTAGTTACTAAGTGAAGTAAGTAGGTGCACAATAAGCCAATGAATGTCTGCATTGAAAAGGCCACTCGCCTCGCCTTATCCCCCTAATCTAATAAAATCTATGAAAATAATACAACAAAGTATAAAGAAATTGATTTAAAATAAGTAAAAAAGCTAGAATTGGTCTAAATCCAATTCTTATGATACCCTAGATGAAACTTCGTATGGTCACCCATCTGTGCAAGTTTGACTTTTGAAGTGGTCTTTCTCATATATTTGTAGATCGGTTCGTCGGACAGTAAAAATTATTATAACCAATTTTATAGGATTCTGAAGGATTTTTCAGTGCAATACAAACATTTGAGATTGATCGTTTTCACAGTATACGTAAAAATCTTTAATTTTTACATGGCAACACCAAGAAGGGGTTACCCGATTTAGTCCATTTTGAAATTATATTTACTTTTACTATTTATATGAAAACACTGTGTATAAAATTTCAGCCCTCTACGCTGACGCGTTCTCAGGCAGTGTTCAAATAAGTAGTGAAACACGAAATTTCTGTATGGCAACCCTACGAAGGAGTTATTCGATTTATCCCATTTTCGAGCTTAGTTTTACTTTTTTTTTTAACACCCGGGTGGAAAATTTCAGCTGTCTTAAGTACACGCGTTCTCAGGTTATCGTGCGCATAGACGGACGGACGGACATGCAAAAATCAAAATAACTTTGAATATTATGCGTGGGTGTCCAATCCATTTTGCTCTAACATCATTACTTCAATGTGTTACAAATGGAATGACAAATTTAGTACAGTCTATAGATTTCATCCAGGGTGTAAAAAGAAAACCAAAGAAATATAGCATTTTCTTTGAACATAGAAAATAAAAAAATAAAGAAAAAAAATGTAAATAAGACACAATAAAATTGGAATCATTAGACCTTGTAGACTGTGCCATCTTCACGCATGGGTCCGCTGGATCCACTGGGTCCGGGCCCCGTAATCTGTGGGGACCCCTAAACCCTGCGATAATAGACCAATCGATGATTAATTTATTTGGTAATCAGCGACAATTTTTATACTGTTGGTTCATGTTAGGTCTAACATGCATTGTAGACTTTTTGTCACACAACTTTTAGGCCACTGTCACCGTCCTATCGCGTGGGCTAGTTTAGTACGCACAAAAAACTTATGGTTTATGTCATCATTTATCTATGTGAATTCCGAGGATACACTGTGATATGTGCACTTGTCATAAGGATAGATAGTATCAACGCTGTTGGGCTCTTCCCATTTGGAGAGAAAGGTGCTTAAAAGAAAATTTCACTTACGTAATGTCTGATGAACTGTGATCCTGTCCTGAAAATTTGTATGGATATTTCCGTATGAATGTTGAAAGCTTTGATAATTTACTACAGATCTTGAGATCTGCTATAACTTATCAAAGTATATTTATGCGATCATCAATTGAACCCGAAGAGAGACTTGCTGTATGTCGTATGTCTATAAACACTTTCACGGATATTTCTTCCTACATTTTATCTTCTTATTTTTTTTGTACAGTGGTGTTCTCTTTTGTACTACTTGTATTATTGTTTTATTATTTATATCTTCCTCTCACACTATCGTTGCAGTAAACATTTACAAAAACTATGCGTAGGTTTTTTTCTAGCTCTACAAAGTCTCCCAGAACAATGGTAAGCAGCAGTGACAAAAATGCTACCAGTGCGTGTACATTCATTTAAACGTGAAAGCTCGGTGATAGTTTCGTTACCCAAAATTTGCTAGCCGGAATAACCAAAAAGTTATGTTGCTGTCACTTCATACGTTCATTTATATTAGAGCCTAATGGAATTATCGGTGGTGACAAAAAGTCTCCAGTGCACAATAGGCCTTAACAAACTTTACGTTTTTAGTCCTGTTGATAACCCAAAGTATTTTAGAAAATTATTTCTGTTAGCGGGCCCCTATATCCTAAAGTACCCAGGTCCCCCACTTGTCTAAAGACGGCTATGATTGTAGAACCGGCCTTTCAAAATATCCTTAGATATATTAAATTCTACTGTCACAATCATATCAGTAGACAGTCTCCAATATTTTGGTAGGATCGAACAGAAGCTATTTAGGAAAGTGCAACAATTGGAAAGGAGTTTTCTCATTGTCCACTGCACAGAATAGACATGATCCTTTAAAGAATTAAATTTTCAGTCGACCAAATAACATTTAAGAGAATACAACAAGCCGCGTTTTGAAATAAAGCTGCTGTGAAAGACTAGATTATGGCGGATTAAAATACAAAATACCGCTCGCTTGCGGCTTTTATATGTAGATTATAAAAAAACGTCTAATTAGATATAATTCACGAAAACAGAAAATAATAGTGAACCAAGAAATGAACCTAGCGAAACTCCATTAAAGATTGGAATGAACTCAGATGAAATATTGCACACAAAAGTTCAAATTAATAAGTGCGCATGCAGAGATTAATTGTCATTAAGTGGAAATGCAGACATTTACTCAGGTTTGATCGATTCCCGATTGTTCTTTGGAGTCTTGATGATTGAGTCAGTCAACAATCTGAACATGTTTTTTTAATCATATGACAATTGAAGATAAACATAGCTTAAGCTTCCGAGATTGATGGCTTAAGCTGAGCTTAATCTAGTTCATGTGTAATTTCTGAACGAGTTAAACTGAATTTAAGCTATATCTTTGGCTTAAGGTCGAACTGTAGAACTTAGTTTGGGGGGAAGTCAATTCTGAACAATGTGAAAGCATGCATACTTGATGGAAGAAATTTTTTAGATTGTTGTGTAGTTGTTTAAGTTGTACTGTAGATCGCTTTGGCATTTCCCACGAGAGTGCATACAGTATGGTAAGTAGTATGGGTGAAAGATACCATATGCACGAATTGGTACTTCTCACGGCGAGATAACTATACCTTAGTGAAATAAAATTGAGATTTTTGGCTCTGTGTGAACTGTAGTAGGGTTTTAATGACAGGAGGTCATTATGCAGAAAATTTAAGTGCTCATCATAGTCAGAATAATAAAATCTCAGACATATTGAGAGATGGAGAAAGGACAAACACAGACATAGCCTCTTGGGCTGGGCGCGAAATAATGTCTTAGCTGATGAATAAGTTGATGAATGACAGAAATCAGGTATGTATGTTACTAGTGCTTATATGGTTAGTATGCACGGTCAGGTATAAGATCCAAGTGGTGAATCTCGAAGCGTATCCAGACTGAATACGGGCATATCTTAACCATCACGTGGTCCTCTCTGACAGCGCCCATAAGGGTTGTATTACCTGTATAGGCCAAGTACAATTCTTTTAGACGTTGCTAATAAGACCAAGGCCCGAACAGAGTTACCAGTACCGTTACAAAAAGGATATCTTGCATGAAGATTGACACTGGGAGTATTCATGGTCCGTTGATCATGCTTTACGAAAGCTATACCAAATGGGTGGCTCGACATTGGCTAACTTGGTACCACAGAGTTAGAGGAGCCCTGGATAACAAGGATTTATCCACCTCAACTTGGGGTGGCTCCTTTATGAGAGCATCGTGGTGGCTTTGGTGAAGGGTGCAATGATCCTAGATCGGCAGAGATTGGATAGGTCTCGCTTTTACCAGTAAGTTGATGTCATGTCATACTCTATTACCATACTGGAACTCGTTGTTAAGCACGCGAGGGCGTTGATTGTCGATAACAATCCGAGCATGAAAAATGCCGTAAGATTAAACAATAAGGAACTTTCTGTAGCACTTAGTTTGAAAAAAAAAATGTAAGCCAGCAGGAGTCGATATGTTCTTGGAATTTTTGTGGATTTTAAGGACGCTTTCCTTTACCTGAAATGGGATAGGGTTTATAAACAGAAAGGGATATGTAGTAAGGAAGGAGAACCCGTATGGTGAGGAGAAATGTTACCCAAGGTTGCTCGCAGGGGTCCATCTGTGGTCCATTTATGTGGAACCTTATGATTGAAGCAGATACTAATGTGGGCATAGAAAGTATGATTGAAAGGCTGATGACTATGGTGACTGACTGGGAAGCATAAGTTGGAGTAAGTGTGTCGAGGAGAAAGAGAGTGACGATGTTAGTTAAGGGAAAACTGTCATTAAATCGTTCCCCAAAGGTAAGACATGGTGGCAGTCTTAGATATGCGACCCAAGTTAAATACTTAGGGATAAGCATGGCGGAAAAATGTGGTTTGACTGCCAGTTTGTTGATCTCAGGGAGCGTATGCTAAGCTCGGTTGGTCAGCTCCGTCGACTAATAAGGACCGAGTCGGGCCTAAGCGGTAGAGCGACTCGGACAATCTATGAGGGCCCATTTATTGTCTGAACAGTATATGGGCACGTGGTCTACTGCGAGAGTATCATAACCAGGGCAGGGATAATAAAAATTCTGTCATTCCAGAAACTTATGATAGTACTGGCATGTTGAACTGTGTGTGGCACGGCTTCGACAGAAGCCCTTCAGCCCCGCTTGAGTTTGTAACGATAGGCAAGAGCTTATCCTACAGAATCAAGAGGGAAATTTCCCAGAGAGACTATTACTGGTTATCGAATGGACAAATGGAAGGCCTAAACAAGAAAGAGATGGCAAATGCACTAAGACAGTGTATTATGGACAGGTGGAGTGAGAGCGAAAAAAGAAGCGTAACGTTTGGGTTCATAAGGCAGGTGTCTTTTATTGAACAACATTGTTACTTTAAATTCAATCTTTGCTTGGGTTTTCTTGTGACTGACCGTTGCTCCTTAAATGCATTCTTACATAAGACGGGTCTCTCTGGAAGTAAGGAGTGTATGTGCGGAGATAGTTGTGAAATTTGAGTGCACGTACTATGTGAATGCCCTATGCACATGAAGGATTTATGGATCTGGGCAGTATGAGCGCGGGAAGAATTGATTGAGGGTATAATTTCGTAAGGTACTGAGCAGCATCACCGCATGACTGAATATGCGAAAGAAGTTTTCAAACGAAAATGGTGGAGATATACGAGGTAGGAAGTGCCTGACATACTTTCAGTATAAAAGAATTAGATGAATCATAGAGAAGAGAAGATTATAAGACCTGGGATTGCATGAATCCCAAACTGAAGTAGCCTTGGCTACGAAACTTGACCAGGAGTTTTTCTGGTAGCACTGGGTCAATTGACTCTGGAACTTATTTCCATGCTGACGTTGGTGAGGCCCTACGGAAAGTTACATGGTAGCTGCTGTCGATGTCCATATGCGGACAGAGTGCAATACTCTTGGCGAGTGTAAGTTTATCCAACGATGATTCATGATTCACAGAGTTAGGATAGAAATTCGGGGTGGAGTTGCACTTAATTAATCGGGTGCTGAGATCCATATAATGGCAGAGATGTTGGATAGGTCTCACTTCCATCAGTGAGGACGCCAAGAAAGCACTTGGAGCATTGACTGATACTTCATAGATAGAAATATTTCTGGAGGGCGATGATTGACGTCACACAATCAATTCGAGTGTGAAGACTATCGTGGAATTAAACCATACTTGGTAGATGCCCACATTCAACCTTCAATGGCTTCTGTAGCACTTAGTTGTATATAGAGAAAATTTAGAATTAGAGACGATAATCTAGGAAAAAATGTTTGTTTATAATTCAACTAAGTGGGAATGTCAAACTACTCATTATACACCGTAATTTTCCTACATTTTTATACTTTTTTTAAGTATATATGTTTAGTATGTAAAGTTATTCGTTTCATAGTTTTGATATTTATTTATTTTTTATTTTTGTAATTTATATTTATGTATTACATACTTTTTACATTTTATTCATAACAACAACTTAAACGAAATTAACAATTGACTTCGGTAACCACTAAAAACAATTTAGAAGAAACCCCACTCCCACCCCCGCCCCATCCTTTTAATAATTAGTCAAATTCAATTTCACAAATAGTAATTAACAAAAATTTAACTTCTAAACCTAACTCTACACTTCCAGTACATTAAAAATATTAGCCTATTACCGCATAAGCCGCAGGAAGAGATTTTCTTTTAATTAATTTTCTTCTATAGTCCTTTGACGTGTCCTCAGTGAACATTTGGCTCCATTAATGTTAGATGGATCCAATAAGCTCACATTTCTCTACATTTCTTATTGCTGCGACTATATATACATATGTAGTGGAGTAATAGAGCTTAACTTATACACCCATCTTCAAAATGTATCCCATTCCAGTTCACATTTTATCCCATGGATAAAGAAGAAGACCAAAAACTTCTCTGGGTCTTGGGACTCGTTAATATTGTCCTGTCAAAATAGTACAGTATAAACATCTACATATATATATAAGTAAATCTATGTATATATATGTAGAGTAGACCATCAAGTTAACTAGTATGTATATACGCACAACGCAAACAAAACTTTCCTATTATCCCAGCAATTTAGTTCGAATAGATCGTCGTATAGTGTCACGACCCAATCTCACAAGATATTAAGTTCTTTTTGCTTCACAAAAGTACAAATTAATTGGATTCTATTAAATCCTCCGCCGCATCCTCAGTATCTTCCAAATCATGAACCTTATATTATACGAGAGGAGAGGAGTTCCGATATTTTCTTCTATCCTCTCCTATAAACATACACATATTTCCAGATTGTGACAATTTTTAAGGGAGAAAAAAAAACTAAGCAAAAAACGAAAAGTAAAATTTAAAATAAGGCACATAAAAGAAAGCTTTGAAAACTTAAGGACGTGGGAAGACTTAGAATGTCTATTTTAGCAGATTTCATGGTGTCATTCTTGTGTTAGGGATGACCCCAAATTCCTGAGAGAATGGGAAATGGAAAGAAAACAGTTTTCAAGTTCACAATTTATTCACACATTAAATATCTTTTAAAAAGTACTGTTGTAATATTAGGGCTGAGAAAGTGTGAGATGCTTTTAAAAACTGCTTTCATATGGTAGAAGGGGGACTGGAATGGACTCTTCGTTTTCATAGATGAAATAGAAAAAATAAATTCGCTTAGCCTAAGGCCATCATGGGCTAAATTAGAAAAACAATCTTTCTGGTTTCGAATGTAGTAGGAAATGATTATTGAAATATTCGGGGATAAATTAATTCCATGGTTGTATTATTAGGACACAATATACATACATATTTAATCAATAGAGCATTTCGGGGATGTGCATATATATGTTTACATATACATACAACGCCAAAGGGACCATCCGCAGAGGCATTTTCGTTTTGAAAACAGAGAAATGATTGATTGGCAAATAAAGTTCAATGATAATTTTCTGAAGTTCATGTTCTTTGAATATCGCGTTATTGGGATCAACGGCGGATCCAGACATTTGCTCTAGGGGGGGGGGGGCGATCGCCCCCATCGCCCCCTATAACCGCACTTGAAATCAGTTGTAGACCGCTCTGTATAGCTTTCTCTTTTCGTTTCAGCATGAAAATTTCATTAGCATTCTGATATCACAGGAATTCTTTTATTTATATAATATAAGTTTTTGACCCCGTAAGCATAGAAAAATTTACTCTCACGTAAAATAGACATTTTTCGATCACAAAAAAGTGCAAAAATTTTGCTTATACTGAAAATTCCTTACTGGTATAGTTTTAAATTTTTTGAGAATAATTGATGACTAAAAAAGAAAAAAATAATAAATATAACAAATAACTTTTTAAAAAACTATCCAGAGTTTTCCATTTAATTAAATAACATTTGTGTATAAATTTTAAAATTTTCATGGTACACAAAGAAGCAAAATCAAAGCAAAGTAATTTAATTAAGTAAATTTCATTATTATTAACTGTAGTGTTAAAACTAAAACTGCCCACGGGATAGATTCCGTAACTGTGAAAAATTTGCTAGTGCACACGATTTATAAAAACCCACCGTGAGGGAAAGTGTACACTTAAATGCTGAATGAAAACTTTTCTGTGCTGAACGTTGTTTGAGTGAGAAAATAGTCTTTTTGAAGAAGTTAAGTTCAGTTATAAGAAATGAGTTACATGAATTCGCTAGTATTGAAGCGACTACGGCTTAGAAAAGGTCAAATAAATAATATAACAAATAATTTTGAAAATACTGGCTGACAAAAACTCACAGGTACCTCTTCAAAATTCACGGCCAAAATAGCAGGGAGAAAATATCAGTTAAAGTGTACAAAATTTTGACACAAAATCATTTCCATTTTTGCGGAATCGGAATAAGGTCATGTACCTGCACAAAATTTTTTGTGCACGCGTAAGCTCATAGTTCCCGAGATCTTGCTTTCTTTGTATACCCTGAAAATTTTAAATTTTATACACAATTGTAATATAATTTTATTGTTTAATTAAATGCAAAATAAAGGAAAACTCTAGAAAACTTTTATAATACATTCATTAAGTAAAGGTAGAAATTTTTCTCTATTTTTTTAATGCGAATTTAGAAGGTTTAAAAAGATTTTTTTTTATTTTCTATTTCATTTGATTAGAGTATAAATTATGATTTATTCAAGCTCTAGGAGGGGGGGGGGGGCGATCGCCTCGATCGCCCCACGCTGTATCCGCGCTTGATTGGGATTCGATTCGATTATTAAAGAGATTATGACTGCGTACTATGTCCCAGATCTTAATGAATTTCAACTGGGTGAACTGGGGCTTGAAAAGGTGCTAAACTGGGTAAAAAAAAGGCGCCAAATAAAATCATTCATGCTGCGCATGCCAGATGGAGTCATAATTCAAAAATAGCTTACGCAGTATGAAAATTTAAATATAAAAGTATATAACTATATATACAGGGTGTCCCGTAAGTCGACGTAAAGCCGAAATCGTGTTATAGACCAAATCATAATAAAGGGTTTTCCAATAAGAGGTGTTATTTTAATTAGCCCGCTATTTCGGTAGATGTCACTGTTGGAGCTGCCATTATTTGACATTTGACAAGTAGAAACTACGCCATTAATAAAAATGGAACGATACACGATTCAACAACGGTTCGTAAAACTCGAACATTTTTGGGTCGTTGTGAAACACCTTGTCGGACCGCAATACAGAAATTGGTAGAAAAATTCGAGCTGTCGGGACAAGTTAGTGATGCGAAGAATAAAACCCGTGTACGTCGCTCAAGAACAGCCGAGAATATTGCTGCTGTTGCCGAAAGTGTTGAAGAAAACCCAGGTTTGTCCATTCCTCGTCGTTCTTTGGAATTAGGCATTCCAAAAACGTCATTACACCGTATTTTGCATAAAGATTTGGGTCTTAAGGCTTATAAAGTTCAGTTAACACAAGAACTCAAGCCGACCGATCATCAACAACGTCGAGTCTTTGCTGATTGGGTCCTTGAAATGCATGAAAATGATCCGGAATTCCATCGAAAACTCATCTTGTGTGATGAGGCCCATTTCCACCTCGATGGCTTCGTCAACAAGCAAAATTGTCGCATCTGGGGCTCGGAAAACCCAAGAGTTATTGTTGAAAAGCCTCCCTATCCTCCAAGTGTGACTGTTTGGTGCGGTTTATGGTCCCGCGGGTTCATTGGACCTTACTTTTTCGAAAATGAGGCTGGAGCAACAGTTACGGTGAATGGATTGCGCTATCGACAGATGATTATTTATTTTTTATGGCCGGAATTGGATGGTATTGATCTGGACAACGTTTACTTTCAACAAGACGGCGCTACGTGCCATACAAGCAACGAAACCATTGATCTTTTACGGGAAAAGTTTCCGGACCGTGTTATCTCTCGAAGAGCTGATCACAATTGGCCAACGAGGTCTTGTGACTTAAGACCTAGCGACTTCATCCTTTGGGGCCACGTGAAAGGGAAGGTCTACGCCAATAGCCCAGCGTCGATTCAAGACCTCAAAGATGGAATTCGTGATGCTATCGAGTACATAGGGCAGCCACTTTGCGATTTGGTTATGGAAAATTTCATGAAAAGGATATGGTCCTGTAGGCGTCGTCGTGGTGGTCATTTGGCTGATGTTATTTTTCATTACTAACGGGCATACCTTCCTCTTTATAATCCGATCATTTATCTCAAAAAATGGCATTTTTCTTTGAATATCAAAATAACACCTCTTATTGCAAAACCCTTTAGTTACCAGAAAAATGTAAGAAAAATTTAAGTCATTTATTTTTTTAATTATAGACATTTCCTTTTTTTTTAGAAAATGTACACCCTGTGATGGTTTTTTAGCTCCTGTTGCTACAAATCTGTACTTTTTTTCAATTTTATTTTTGTTATATAATCTCGAACAGTGCTTATGTAATCTGTTACTTTAAATTCTAAGCCAACTGCTTCAGATTGGAAGAAAATGTCACATTTTCCCGAAGCGAGAATAGGAAATTAATACTTCGCCCAACTTTTTACCTACTAAAAATGATTCTAGTGTACCCAAAGCTTAAGACCGTAACTCTAACATTCTAGTTTGAGTGAGATGGAGAGTCGTTGCATGAAGTGTGAATGAGTCAGATAGTGATGCTAGCGAGTCAAATCATCGAGTTTTTACAAATGTCCACCGTCTACTCTCCACAGTAGAGGTCCGACTTCCAAACCAAGTACATGGTGAAGGAAGAAGTTAGTTAGTATTTCAAGCAGTTGAAGAAGACCCAAGTACTTTGGTACGTGCAATCCCGGAAAGTACAGGAATGCTTAAAAGTATAGCTCACTGAATTTTACAAAAACATGAGCACCAGAATTACGGAAGCAGTTGAATTTGTCAATAACGGAAGATTTGCCCGTCTGATAACCCGACTTTTTTAAGAAGATGTCGAGCTTGTATTGCAGCTAAGGAAAGGCATTTTGAACATCTTTTGTAAATAATAAATCTTAGCACCCAAATAATTGGTATTTAATTTTAAACTTATGGAAAATTTGTCTTAAATATAACAAAAAGTAAGCATCTCTGACTCGCAAGCGTCACTATCTGTCTCACTCATTCTTCATGAAATGACTCCCCGTCTCACTCAAACTATAATCTTAAAGTTACGGTCTTATGGCAAGCTTTGGGTATACTAGAATCATTTTTAGTAGGTAAATATAAATTTTTCGAAATTAGGTTTTTTGAAGAATTTTTTTTTTCGTATTCTAAGAAATATTGTAGCAAGTGTTATACAATTTTAGAATCCTTATTAAATACGTTAACTTTTAAAGTTACTTACCAAACTGGCGTAGTAGGTACATGTTTTTTTCAGTACAGTCAGTTAAAGTTGAGCGAAGTATTATTTGTCTATTCTTGGTTCGGCAAAATGTGACATTTTCTTCCAAGCTGAAGCAGTTTTCTTAGAATTTAAAGCAACAGGTTACATAAGCGCTATTCGGGATTCCATAAGAAAAAAAAAATTGCAAAAAAGTAAAGATGTGTAGCAAAAGAAGGTAAAAAACCATCACAGGGTGTATATTTTCTCGAAAACAAAAGAAATGTCTATAATTTAAAAAATACATGACTTACATTCTTTTTATATTTTTCTGGTAACTATTATAATTTGGCCTATCACCCGATTTCGGTTTGACGTCGACTTACGGGACACCCTGTATGTACACCCTCAGACAATCAAATCGATTAACTTTTTTTTTTTCATTGAATTTTTTTTTATGTTTTTACTCCAGGTAAACATCACTAAAAATACAAAAGAAGTATATAACTTCGAAAATTTGATTTGGTTTTGAAGAACGGTATCAAAGCTTTTGATTTTAGAGTGGCTCGAACCAAACCGGCACGCGAATTTTCGCCACAAACGTTGGCTGATGCTTCAGTAATTAACTTATAAGTTCTTTCAACTACTTTTGTATGGCAGGTAAAGCTATCAACTTGTAACTTGTCAACGCTGATGGTCCTAAGAATCTATATTTCTTCTATATTTAAAATTTTAATTCAAATACGTAATCAGATGCCTCAAAATTATAATTAGGATTGGGAAATGTTCTAATTGTTTATGAATCTGTCTTTATTGAAGATCCGATTTTAAGTATTCGTCTATAAGACAATTCTCGAATAGTTGGGCTTTCCACAGACAGCATAACAATAAGAATGTTTTCCGGGTTGCTGAAATATCAATTGCGCTGGATGACAGAATCTGTCAATTTTTTTTAGTTCGTCTTTAAGATACCGCGACAAACTAATAAGGCTCTGATTTAATTCTAATCCAAATTGTTAGCGTTTTGAGAGGTCTCATTTGTCGCAATATATAACCGTCAAACTTGATTAGCAGTAGTTAATCACCTAGTAATTTTCCAAATCTGATGGGCAGTACCCCACAGATATAGCTTGACATATTTCCAACATATACTTTTTATCGTTGCTGCGAATTCACAGAAACTTCAAATTCAATTTCAACAAACACTACAACAGAAAGTCTCTCACAATTTTCTTACTGCTTTCCAATGGAGCTTGAAAATGTATGGGGTTTTCTTTTTCTGCCGTCCAGATGGTGTATTAAATGGCGAAGTGATAATTCTTTCCCATGGAGCTGACATACAAACCATTTTTCCTATCTCTTCTTCTAAAAGTCTAAAGACACCGGTTTTCACACCAATGATGGAAATTGACGACCATAACTCCCTTTTGATGTTCAGGTCTGTGGGGAGGGCGGTATTGGACGATTATATGGTGAAATATTACTGGTTTCATCACCAAACGTTTCCAATGAGCTGGAAATTAATGCTTTCAAATCTTTTTCGGTCGCTTTTTTATCAATTTCAATATTTACAGTTTTCGGCGCAGTTGGTTTTCAATTTTTATGCGATTTTTGTTTGTAACTGTCCCATCAACTGTGCTTGTAACCATTTTTCGAGATATTCGCTGATCTGGAAAAATTCTTACTTCATAGGTGGGATTTTGTAATTTTTTTCACATTTACAATTACTGCTAAAATCGGCGCATTTGCAAGCAGCAATATCCAAAAGCCGTTTTGATTCTTCCTTAAATTTTTTTACCTTTCTAATGTTTGTTGAAGTTTTTTTACGACGTTTAGAAAATTTGAAAAGAGTTCTGTACGTGTCGAGTATTCTTCAGATTTGCCCCATCCACAAACTTTACTATTTTAAGTTAAATGCAATTCTTTAGACTATTAATGAAGTTAAATTAAATCTTGTAATTAAATTTAAATTTTTTCTAATTTAAATATGTTTTGAGATAAATAATGTCATTTTTACGACATGTCATATGTTTGCTACACAATTTCTAAATTTGACGTACGCTGCGCAGCATGAAGAAAAGTTTTTTCTTAGCTTTCATATTTTTTTGAAATTAATATTTATTCAAAATAAATATTTCAGCACCTCAGGGGCTTTAATAGAAAAATATTTTTTAAATGGTTCCAACCTAATGTAGGTATATTTCCCAAGGTGCAAGATTGAGCTCAGTTACGGCAAAAATTATTACTTAAAAATAGAAGAGATTTTAAGGCAATACAATTTTCAACATAATGCTCAAATTGTTAAGCTTTTCACTACCGATGTGCATTCTAGGGTACATGACTTTGGGATCCCCTTAATATTTATTGTAAAAACGTAATAAATGATAATTCCCCGTAGGCCTACTTTCAGAGATATTCTTTAAGATTTTTAGTCGTTTTTAGACATTTTGTAAGGAAGGTCAAAGGAAAAATCTTATTTTTGCGTTCTCAAATTTTAGACATAAAACAAAGTCCATGAAAGTGTTCGTAGCTAAATATAGGTAAATTCAGTCGCTGTAAATCAAATTTACATTTGAGTGTACATGGGTAGGTAGTCATTGGGTGTAAATGTAGTGATTCAACCTTTAAAACATTCAGAACTTACCTCTATAAATAAATATATATTATATGAAAAAATTCAAAAAACAATACGAAAAACTCAAAACAGAAAATTGCATTCTTCAGAATGGATATGTCGATGTGCATCTTTTATTATTGGCATTTGGAATTAGTGTGGCCAATTGATTATAATAAAAAACCAAATATTTGTCCAGGTAAATACTGAGTGAGTGAAGGTAAATCACACGAAATAAATGTATATGCGCAATGTTCTTAGAGCATGATTCACATATCAGGCACTGCATGATGTTCTTCACATAGAGGAATATAACATAATCCCCGATTACCAAATGGGTTTCAGGCAGCACCACTCAACAAATAATGTGCTAACTATCTTAATGGACCACACCATCAATTATCTTTATAGGAAGAAAGCTACACTAATGTGCAGCATTGATACTGAAAAGGCGTTCGACACAACCTGGATTCAGGGACTAATATACAAAATGAGGAACACAACACCTTATCGGAAATATTCTACATCGCAGCAGGAGTGCCCCAGGGATCAATACTTGCACCAATTTTATATAATATTTACACAGCAGATATTCCTACTCCTCCGAACCAACTAAAAATTAAGTCACCGTATACATAAAGTACCGCACTGAGAGGAATGCATTATTTTTCTTCCTACTAAGGACCTCTAGCACTTTTTTTCTTTTGTATTTTAATTGTGAAGCAAGAGGCTTTAGATCTGAGCTCAAGCGACCCCCCTACGCCAGTTATAAATAGATGACTCAGCTTTTGAAAATAAAAAAAAAATGATTTATTCAATATATTGCTTGCAACTAATATCACAACTAATTCAATTCCTATTATTATAATCCACTAACAAATAAAAATCCAATGTATAAAATTCGACAGTGAAAAATTCAATAAAAATTCGATCTTTTAAATATCCTAACCTACTATAAATAATTCAACAAATTAAAGACTCAGGTAAAAGTTAAATGAAAACAGCAGCGCCGCTACTGTGATTTTGCTCCCTTTATTTGTATAAACAAAAACAAAAATGAAAATTCACAAATAAATTCATGAATTAATTCTACAAAATAAGATTTTTGGGAGTATGCTCATACGTGTGGGGCACACAGAATGTCTTTACAGCAAACGTTGGTACTGCAGCGTGTAGCTGCACTATGTAAGGCTGCAGCAGAAATATATTTCTAATTATGTATGCACAGAGTTGAAGTATAGTGCGCCATGTAGGCGCTAGAGAATGAAGTACTGTTCTGCCTATGTAAAACATGGCAGCAATAGTTGAATTAGATTTTTGCTCAGGTGTTTGTTAATAACGCAGATGTAGATTTCTTCAGCAGAAGTAAGCTTCTGCTCATATGAAGGATGGAAATGAAGCAGAAGTAGATTTCTGCAGCAGAAGTAAGTTCCTGCTGAGGTAAAGGACGGTTATGATGCTGGAGTAAATTTCTACTTAGTTGGATGCAATATTGGGTAGTTAAGAGAGCTCAAAGTAAATTCTGGTGTTTTCAGATTAAATTCTGAAATACGAATGGGTCATACTGCTGTGGCTCATCGCCCTTGTATAGCCACCGTGAATCGCTACATCTGTACTCCATGATATCTTGCCCTGGCAACCCTTGGTCTCGAATCAGATTCTGAGTGCGGCGAAGGCGAGAACATATGATGTGACGTAATGTCATTTGATGACATTTCCAATATGTAAATAATTGGAGAGAAATGGGAAATTGGTAAGTTTTATGATATTTTTGGATTATTAATAAATTCTCTTTTAGTTTTCAGATGGAAATGTGTATAGGACAGCTATAGGAAAAGAACGCGGAGTTGTATTTGGATAAGAAGATGTGGTTTTTGATTTAAAGAATGATTCCTTGTGATTTATTTTTGCCTTTTCAGGGCATATTTCATCGTAGAAGCAGAATGTGTGGAAGTACCAGTGCAAGGTAATGGAGGTGTACTACCTTTTGCTGAAACACGTATAGATGGATTGAACACCGTATATTCATATTTATGCTTCGGAAATTTTATTGACTTATCTGTGTAGTTTATCTATAAGTCTTCTTACCTAGCTGTAAGTTATTTATGCCTTCCAACCTCTTCCAGAAACTACATTTGTGTGCATTGTTTTAACACATGTCACTTTGGGTTTGAATTGTTTTTCGATTTACATGAGAGAGCACATTTCCCTAAATTTCTCCCTAGAAAGTCAAAGTAATAATAAATTCTACTTTGCAATATCATTGGCAGATCAAGTTTTATTTCCTGCATATTTAAGTATACCTAGCCTGATTTTTGGGATTTTGGGTTTGCGACAGTGTAAATTTTCGTATTGAGAAATTTAGAAATTCAGTAACTCGCAGTTTGCATGTTTTATCCGAACCAGTAAGATCAATTCAAAGTGTCAAATAAATAAGTAAAGCGATCGAAATACCTTATTCGTGGCAATTTAGTTTATCATTTATCTCATTTTCTAAAAAAGATCTACGCATGTGCTTAAAGAAAGTGCAGTGACCAAAAAATAGCAAATTGTATTGAAGAAAAAGTACAATGAAGTGGAAATGTAATGCTTGTGAGTGATATGAAAAAAGTAGTAATGCATTTCGGATTGTTAACGCCAATTTGGTTTATCGCACGAAAATTCTGAATACGGTATTTGGGGGTAGTAAAAAAAAAATACTGTATTTGCTACTTTAAAGTAACCAAAAAGGAATCTGTGGTGGCATACAGCCAGACAATTCTTCAGGAAGTTGCAGGGCCATCCAACCAGCAAGACGGGGTTTTGAGCTTACCCGATCTTGACGTTGATTTGCTTCGCTCATCAAATATGCCAGCTATACAAGCACTTCCACCGTACATTTGGAAGGATCTATTCACACTGACTTGGAATCACTCAACAGGTCCTTAGTTTCAGTGGGAAACTCTCCAGTGACTATAGATATAGTCGTAAGAGAGGAAGCTACCCTGCATCAAAAAGTACTGTTGTATGCAATATAATAAAGGAGAGTATATTCGAAGTTCCTTAGAATGTAACTAAAGAATTTGATTCAGACAAAGACACTGAATAAACTCTTCGGCAATTGAAAGAAAAAATCTCGAATTTTGTGCAAAAGTGCTATAGGTCCCCAGTAGCAAGAATAACAATACATTCCCCTCAGTGTAGTGCTCCCATACAGGTTACTTTAGGTATACGATTGACTTTAAAAAATCATATTTCCAAAACGAGGCCGAACGTCATCGCGATTTTTTGTACATAGATAGACAAGGTTCTAGCATCAAAATGAAAATAGAAAAAAAAGTGTTAAATGTCCTCTCTAGTAAATAATAATATTAAAAAAAAAAATACTATCATTATCATTCTTGAACAAAAAAAAAAAAAAACTATCATTATCAAAAAAATCTTTTCATTTAAAGCATTAAGCTTCATTTGGCATTTGAATCAGAAATCGATTGCTTGAGACATGATTTGTTGAAAATGACGATTCATCCTAAAATCACGAGATATCCCCTGCAAACTTTGAAAGTTTCATCTAAATCGGAGATGGTCCACCTCCAAGATGATCGGTTTGATGTGGAAGGGTTGCATAATGAAATGCTTTCGATTTATTATGAAGATCTTAATATTAATCACACTCCGAAATAGATTTCAATACCAAAGTAGAAATTTCATAACTAAAAGTCACATAGCCGTAACATTTCGAAATAAAACCGTTTACGATAAAAAATTGTGTAGTTTAGGACACAAAATATTTACAAATTATTAATTGTTGAAGAGATGCGATTTAGAGCTGTTTTATTTTTATTATAGTATAATAAAATTTTGTGCATACATATGTTGTTATAAAAAGCATAGCCTTGTTACCACTAGGAGACTATTCTAAAAGTTACATTCATATTTAGACAGGGTGTGTAAAAGAAACTTCTCAATTGTTTAAGTTATAGTTAAATAGTATATTTTGTTTGATAAAATTCTTTTTTTATATATTTTTATTTTCGGATAGTTGGCTAAAGATTTATCATGGATATAAATATAAGTTGATGCTCATGCGAGCTACATATCATAATTTTTTTATACATTGAACATCATAATTAAATAATAATAATTAAATTTAATCAGCCCCATCTATGATCAAATATTAGAAACAATGTTGATACGTTTCGACACACTGGCCAAGTAATTAATCGAGCTAAAATTTTGGTGTTTTATAAGTTAGAATCCAAAAATATAAAGGTAACAAATTTGACTTCGAATTTTCATTTTAATTCCTATTTCATTAAGGTCTTCACGAATAGTACTTTTTAGGCCCATACTGTGTGTTGGATTATTAACTTAGCCTAAGTGTGTCGAAGTAAAAAATAGCGCCGACTAATTGACATTATCCCTTCGAAACATTACTCAGTCTGAAAACGCTGGCAAACGACAGTGGCAGCAAATTTAGTATCATTCAAAAATTTGTTAACATGAAGTGACACCTTTTGACGAAAATGTGCACTAAAGAATCATACAATGTGAATTATGCAGCGTTTTTTAAAAACATATTCGACACTCTTTATTATTCTTCTTATATATTATTAAATCAAACTCAAAGGATACCCAATGATGCAAATCACAGCTTGGTAGGAAGGGGATAGAAAAAGGAGTAGAGTAATTTTTCTTGTTGACATATCCATCAATATGGAAGTAAGTCTCATTGAAGTAAGCCTCATTGAAGATGACTTACAATTGTAGCTGTCACAACAACACTCGCACAATTTGTGCTCTTAGGTACCAGATATCAAAATGTCAAGTTTTCTGTCAAAACTGACGAAACTTTATTAAATTGGACAACAAATTTGTTTTTCCATACAGAATCCAGTATACGTATATGCGATGTTGACGAATTTAATCGTCTGAAATATTTTCCTACTAACTATGCATACTAAATCTGACATACCACTTTTATTTAGCAGCAAAGCAAAATTCGACATTTATGCAAAGTTTCAATATGAAGGGAAAATCATCCACAGAAAGATAGTTTTGGAGTGGAATTTTCCCATACAAGATATCTTCCCAGTAACTCAATGTGGTTTATTTGTAAGGTTAGTCATTGACAGCACATCTAAGCCAATATTACAGATTTATTGTATGGATTTTTAGTTCAGTTATATGCTTCTAGAAAAAAAAGGACAGTAATTGTTAACTGGGCCCAATTATGATGCCAGTAGTAGTTGATTGTGTTTTTTATAGAACAGATCGTAAACGCTCAGCAGAAGTCTCTCATCATTTATACGTCAATAGTCTAATAGTAGTTATGAATGTTGCTGTTTCTATTGGAATAATCTATTCATCCACGATTATCTACACTAAACATGTTTTAATTCCTATTATAATCATGTACTTAAAAACATAATAAAACCCATCTATGTTTCAACAATATACGTATCTAAAAATCCATTTAAAAAGGAAAATAGAACTTTTTGAATACGTAATTTACAAAGTAATCTCCATCATCCCGCCTCAGCCTCCAAATTATCTTGTAACCGACCAAGCAAAACAAGATAAGCCCCCTAAAAGGGGAAAAATAGAATAAAAACTTTCTCTGCCCATGGTTTGTTATTATTATTGTTGTTGTTTTTTTTTTTAATATTAGTGGTGACCGCTGTTTTGGTCTGTAATCCTGAAGCGATAAAGTTAATTCAAACTTTTTAATAATCGCTATGAGTAGAGCTTTAACTTTTAAACCATTAAGCGATGACCAAGAAAGAATCATAGAGCCGTGATAGGGATAACTATATGCCGCGCCGAGGGGTGGCAAAGTTGTATAAATTTGGAAACGATTATAAGACTATAATAAACCGTAGGAAAAACTTTTCAAGAAAATATAATTTTCTTTTGAATATCAATGAAGTGACGCAGGGCTTATTACGTTGATTGAAGGGGAGGCATATAATGGACAGAGTGATGGAAAAAAGAAAATTCAATGTCCAAAATGAAAAGCATTAAAATAAAATTTTCATAAATAGCAAAAAAAAGGAATTATTTATTTTTCTTCCTTGTTTTTATGCTTTTAAAACCTGCATAGTCTTGTGCAAACTATAACTTAATTTTACATTTACAACTCGTTCACCTAGAGTCATTGTTATACTCGCCTCCAATGACACTAATAAAACTACTTGTAATGTACCGGGTGGGTCAGACATGATTCTGAATTACATAAACAGAATTCTCCAAAATCTACAATAAGCTGTTTAATTCATTAAACCACCAGCACCACTAGCTCAGCATAAGCATATAGTCATAACAGGTATAAAGGAATTCTCATTTGAGGATGCACAATGCTCAATTAAATTTGGAATGAAATGTGTATGTGCAACGAACCTGAATGGTGCTGAATATGGTTTTTAACAATGGATCCGCACTCGTTTAACACATGTGAAATTACCTTTGGTATTTTAGGTTAAATGGCTTGCAATGTAATGGAGAAGCCCTTTAAAATTGTTTTCTTCTGTTAAAATTAACTAGAATGACTTTGTTGTATTGGTATCCCTCTATGCGTTCTTATCTTGACATTTCCTTGGGGAGAAGAGAAAACAAATTATTATAAATTACTCGCTATTGAAAAATGAAATAAATTTTTTTAAGACCTAAAAAAATTGCTAAAACTGCAACGTTATCATTTTGTTGAATAATCTACTGGAGAGGGGGGGGGGGCAGGTGAATTGCACATAGATTAAATGAATCATAACTGAAGTGGTCCACATAGAAATAATTTTTGTAAAACTATTCTATAAAATTAAGAAGAACAATAAAAAGTATAGGCCCGTGGATTGATCCTTGTAGCACCCCATAATTTATTAGAAAATGTAAGAAATGTACAATTGATGTCTGAAAACAAATTGACAGTGACACACGCAATTTATAAAAAAAAATTTTTTTTTTATAGTTTTAGATAAGATAGAGATCAGCCAATATTACTTGATGGTAATTTGGACCGATCTAGTATTTAAAGTTAAAGTTCAATCAGATTCTGCCACCACTTTTTATGGCTTAAATTTAGATTAGTCGAAATGAATTCTAAACTTGGCAATATCGGAGGATATCCGTTGGCATTCATATACACAATTACGTCTACCAATTCGGTTTTCAATTACATAAGTAAAACATAAACTTAATTTTCTGCTAAAAAGCAAGGTTATAGTTGAAAGAGTAGCTTAGGTACGGCCTAACCAAGTTTCAGAGTTCTTCTCGATATCCAGCTTGTTACACTTATAGACCTCCAGCGGGTCTATTTTGCACCATGACTTAATGGAATAACCTTTTTTAAAACTGTGCTGTTCTCTAAAGAATCTCAGGATACATCTAAGCTCTTTACTCTTGCAACTCACGCAGATTTGAAAATAAGTAGCTACCAAGTGTTGTGAATAGAATGATAACTATACTGTACTTGAAAAGGTAATGGGATGGAGAATTGTTTAAATTTTTTTTATGTATAAATTTATGAAAAACACTTTAAAACCAAAATCCCTTGTAGACAAAGCCCGCTACAGTTATTTTTCTCCATTTGATGGTAGAAATCTGTTTTCAGTCACATCGAAGTACTTATTCTCCAAAGCATTCTCTAGCAATCAATGAAGATCGTCACCGCTAATAATTTATCCTACTCACAAAAAGGTCAAGTGGACCGTCCACATTGCTATCATCTTCCTCCTCAATCACTGTACCACCACGGAAGTGGTGATAGAAAAAATTTACAAGATTTCATTTTCATTATAGGTCTACAAACAATAAATCCTTCAAATTGGATGTAATACACCCCAAAATCGAGTACATATACCTGAAAATATGATGAAGTTTTACGTGTCCTTGACACATTTTTATGTCAAAATTAAAATGTGTTTTTTTTTTTATCGCTGCACATACCTTCTGTGTGAATTTAAAGCACTCAACTTTTCCACTTTATTTCGGAGGCATGCAAAACAACGTTTTATGTGTGCGCTACTCATTTACATATTAGTCGTAAACTTGTAAGGAGTTCGTTTTTCACAAACATGATTTGATCCTTTCAAAGCAGCTTGAGATAGATATAAACACTGTCATAAAACAAAATTAAGTTTGGATTTTATTTTTTTATTATTCATAAATTTGTGATTGTGCAGTTTTGTGGGGGGCAAACATCATTTTATGAGAATGCAATTTATCTTTTCAGTCACTCTATATTTATTTGCTCAAGGGAAAGGACTTATAAAAGTCATGGTATAACTGAGGAATTTTAAAATTTTACTCTTTGAGAGCGCTTAAATATTGAAAGGGTATTGATAAGTTTTGACAAATTTTTTTCTATTTTTGAGGCCAGCCTGTCCCTTTAACTAGTACACGAATTTGTCTGTCTGTATATTTATATATTTCTCTTTTACTATTTTCGACACTCTCGTAGACCCACTTTTCGTCATCCCAGCGAGCTGAAATTTGGCACACAGGTTCATGTCGCGCAACAATTGAACCTATCAAAATTTGAACTGGAAATTTCCATGGAAAACCCGGAAAATCGAGAAAAATCATTTGAAAATTTGGTACAAATTTGATTAGTGATAAATCCGTTTCAGGAAAAATGCAGTTTTCCAATTTTTCCGAAAAAAATTTCCGGAATTTACCAACTTTTCCGGAAAATTTTCCGGTAGAAAAGTTTTCTAAATTATGCAGGATT
This sequence comes from Dioctria rufipes, assembly GCA_963924295.1. Classification (NCBI taxonomy): domain Eukaryota; kingdom Metazoa; phylum Arthropoda; class Insecta; order Diptera; family Asilidae; genus Dioctria; species Dioctria rufipes. Next base: position 25,282,493 of record OZ002740.1, on the reverse strand, counting down.
AAGTTCCCTCTCAACTGGCATCATTACTTTCTCTCCGACAATGGTAAAAACTTACACAAAAAAATCGAGAAAAATTCATGTAAAACGCTTTTCCGGAGTTTTTCCGACCAAGGAAGCGTTTGAGCGTTTTACAACCTAAGACAAAGTTGTAGAGCGAAATGAGTTGCATAAAGTTGCTTTTGTGGAAAACTCCATGGAAAACCCGGAAAACCAGGAAAATCATCGGAAAAATTTTCATCGATATGATTAGTGATAAGTCTGTTTCAGGAAAAATTCAGAATTTTCCAATTTTTCTGAAAAATGTTACGAAAATTTCCGGAATTTTCCGACTTTTCCGGAAAATTTTCCGACAACAAAGTTTTATAAGCTATGCGGAATCATTTTTCTTTCCGTAAAAAGCGCTGTTTAAAACATAATTTGAATATCAGCAAACCGTTGCAGTACTTCAACGATTTGATGCTCGAAAAATTTTTGTTTTCGGATCGGCACCAAACATGACTTAAAATGTCGGTAATGATAAGCTGAACAAAAACTTCCAGGCAACAACGGTGCTGACTTCCAATCATCTCATCGTAACTGCCTTCAAAATTTCAAATTTTTCGAAACCTCGGTAAACCGTAGTCCGAGTTATCGAAACTGTTCGGATTGTGTTCGAAGTACGGTCAGTCGATTGGAAACTCTCAAGTCGTATGGACGCAAAAAAATTTCACTGCGAATATTCAAAAATTGACTCAAAATAAAGAAGAGAGAAAGAAATATAAGGATAAATATAAGAAAAATTAAAGGAAAAAGGAAAATTAAAAGGAAAACGGAAAATTAAAAAGAAAGTAAGAAACTAAAATTAAATTAGAATTAAGCAAAAATATAATTAAGTTCGGTTAAATTGATATTAGAACAATTTAGTTAACGTGAAAAAGGCAGAAAATAAAATAAGTAAAAAAACGAGTTTTCAAACAAAACTGAGGCCAAGCCACATGAAAAAGTAAAAAATAAACTCTTCTTCACACACAGAAGTGGACTCAGATTTTTTGATTGGGATATTTCTCTTGAATATTCTTTCTCTTCATGAATCAAATCACTTATTACCTTTGATTGATCATACTGAAATATATCGGTGATTGTCAGCGAATAAAATCTGAGTCCACCTCTGTGTGTGAAGAAAAATTTATTTTCTACTTTTTCATGCGGCTTGGCCTCAGTTTTGTTTGAAAACTCGTTTTTTACTTATTTTATAAATATTAATAAACGAGTTAAAAAAAAAAAACAATATATATATTCCGCAGAAACTATCAATCTAAATCTATCTGGTTGGATAATGGGCACAAAATACACTGTGCGTAATTCAATTGGTTTGGATATTGCAGTACGCACCTTCGATCTAATCCTGGAGGAAGAAGTCAGAGAATTGAATCCGAGCAGAATTCAGTTATTCTTTTGCTATATTTTTGCTTAAAAATGATATACGTCTAGGTGTAGTTGTTAATTGTAAATATTTTAATAACATCTACGCTTGTCCAGTCTGTGTCCGGCGCAGACTCAAGGGTTTGTTCTTCTATATAACGATGAGCTAAAAGGCTTACCTCACCTGTAGATGATGCACTTCATTAAGGGGATATGAATGCTTCGATGAGAGATCTTTTTTTTTTTGTAGCAGGTAAGCATAATGGGCCGCCTTAGCTGTACTTGAGACAAAAAATCACATCATTTAAGAAAAGTATTTTATGATTTAAGAGAGCACAATTACAGTCATTTGAAACAATACGAACAATTTTTAGGCATCGCCTATATAACACATAATCTTTCAGAAAAGCAGCGGTCCGAAATGTTTACCTTATGGAACACCAGGAAATTTATTAGATATATTTTAAATAAAACAGTTTGAGGTACAATTTGACAGGTAGGAATATAATCAATTTACGAAAAGTGATGGAAAGCAATTTATAAACAAAACTTATGTGATTGATTCGATCAAAATTATTACAAAAACCGGGGAAAATTCTATCAAATTTTTTTTTTTTATAAATTCAATAGCAGATGAACAGTAATTGGAAAATTATTAACCGTAGCTAAACAGAAATTTACACTGAAATTTATTTCATTCCGATTGCGATCATTTTCCATTTCTGGTTTCATTTCAGATTTGAACAACTTAATTTCTTTTATTTAAAAAGCCTTTGCCTGTACAAAAAAAAAAGTTTTATTGCATCAAAAATGGTGTTAGGCCATTTCTTTTAAGTCCTTATGTTTTGTTAATATAAAACAATAAAACATAAATAAAATATTAGAAATTAAATTAAATTTAGTAGTTTTGTGTTGTGTTAACAAATAAGTTTTTTTTTTGTGAATAAAAAAAAAAACAAATGAGGACCACTAATTTAATTCTAAAAACTTATCACATATTTTTTTTTTATGAAAGAAGGCGAAAAATTTTCAAACCACTTTAATTAAAAAGTAGTAAAACAAAATTTTTGCAGCAAAAATTAGAATTCCTTTCCACGTTTGATTTCATGTTTTTCGAATATTTCTGTTTGTTTGTCAAAAAAATTGTGATTCTATTCGGTTTTTGGTTTGGATATCATTAAAATTTTTATAGCCAACACTAATATTTCATAAAGCGATGTTGAAAAGAATTCAAAAATAAATGCGCGTGCAGGACATTTAACCCCCCCCCCCCCCCGTCCCATATGACTGTTATTCGTATTTTTCATTATTTTATTTCGTGTAGAAACTTTGTTTGTCCGCATCAAATCGTTAAATCAAATTTAGATCAATTTGAACCGAATCGACTTTCTTGAAATTTGGCACAATTGCGTAGTTCACAGATGACAACTATTATTCAATATTTTCATTTTGATAAAAATATGAAATCAAATATTGCGTGAATTGAAGAATTTGAAAAAAAAAAAGTTTTTTTTTAATTAAAGCGTTACAGATTTGTGCCAAATTTCAAGAAAATTGACTCAGTAGAAGAGAGTTAAAAATTGATTTAAGTTCGTCGGAATAACGACGTTCGTTTAGTACCAAATTTCATGAAATTTGTTGAAAAAATTCATCGGTAACCAATTAATAGGATTTGAGTTAATTTTCCATTGAACATTTTTGATTGTTTTACTTTGCTAAAAATATAAATATAAATAAAAACAAAGAAACATTTTAAGTCACTTAGTTTTATCTAAAATGATATCCTGAAAAATGGAACATATTTTGCCTTTTAATAAAACTGTGAGGCACTCATAGCAAATATTTATATCATTCCATCTGGTGCATGAAGCCAAGAAAGAAAATTTTCATAAGCTTCTTACCAGATTTTAGTGACTTCTTATAGACATTTCAAGACTCTGCTATTGGCAGCATACTTTACATTCACAACTTCTTATAATCTCGACATATTTTCGTACTTTACGGGAGACATTCGTTTAATAACATCAAAGAAACAAATTTTGTAGGTGCACCCCTTTTTTAGTAGTAATTAATATGTTTTGTTTGATGACAGGATGCAGTAAAGTAGCGTCAAAGTTGATCCTGTCATAAAAACTTTTGTAGTTAAATTAACTGTACGAAATTTCATCAAAAATTTGAAATCTTTACAAGTTTTCATCGTAGAAAGACAAGTCGTTTAATAGTCGTCGAGGAGATAGGTATCAACCAAAATTAGTAATCCATCTGCTTTTTGATATTCTTACCAATGGATGTCCTTGACATAAGATACCCCCCACACCCACTGCCACGCTCATCCGTAGATATAAATCTGGGTGGTGAAATTAAGTTATATTCTCCCTTTCTCACTTTAAAATGAATTTTCCGTCTGGCAAATTGAAGTGTATCAACTTTTCAAAGAAAAGTTGAAAGGGATTATTTCTACTGGAGCAGCACAAAGATATAAAATAAGATGTTCCTTGAAAGTTTTTGGTGTTTTAAACTTTATGTTGGCATTATCGGACGATAACATGGGTATTATATCATAAAATTATCTCTTAAGGCAGCATGTCTTAACCTTGAACGAATCTAAAGGATTTACCCTACAAGAGTAAGTTATTATCTTTCGGCAAACATAACCAGAGTGAGTGAAATGCCTTCATTCCTTCATCATTAATCACATCAAATCACTTCGAATTTTGAGTGATAGGTAGGTATGTGTAGGTATGTGTAAAAGCTGTGGGTGGAAATATTGAAAATTTTATCAGATTTTGTAGCATCAAAGGAATGTATATATGTATATACATATAAATTTTGTATGTATGTATGTTACTTAAATTAATTATAAGAGTACTTAAGGGAACTCATTTATGTTGATTAGTGATCTAGAATAATTCATGAAAACAGGCATCATTGAATGTTAGGAACATATTTCCGTTTTTTACATAAATTTTTTATCCTATAGATGTCTCCTAGGACTTCAAGATAGACTTGATTAAAAACAACAAAAACAAAAACGGCTTCTTTTTCAATTATAAAATTTTCATGATTTTCATGTGACTTGTGTATATAATTTATGCAAAAATTTTTTGGTATGATACAAGGCTTCATCTGTTCACTGAATATTGTGTCTGTGTGGGTGCGTGGGTGTTTTTTTTTTTTAATAATGATCGAATTGCCTTCTACTTTTCTAATTCTATTAAAAAATTTAGCAATTAATTTTGTGCTTTTTAATGACGTAAGCAATTTTTATGAAACCTAGATGCTATGACTTTACTGTATTCTAGAGATAAGGAATGACGAAATGGGCACCTAACAATTACCAATGAAATGTACGTTCGAAGTTAAAATAAGGATCCTAGCTAATAGATTTTTCCTAAAATATAAATGAGCAATATATGCCTGTCTAATAGTAACTGGCATCTTTAGAAAATCAAGAGACTCAACTAATCAGTGACCCATAAATAATTTCTGCAGACTTCCAAGAAGATTAATTTGACGCTAATCTTTAATTAGTTGAGTTCTGAAGGAACAAGAAGAATTCGATGATTTTGCCCAAAAAACTCATGTTTAGTTATGAGACACACTACATGTCTACATATATCACTCAAAAATTACTGATTTCAGGTGTAGGAAATCCATGTGTGATGATACATGTGAGTTTGATGCATTCTCATTCTTGCGCAACTAGGGCGATAAGGATGTGTTTTTTTTTTGGTCACATAATGGCAGATTGTACAGTAACCCGTGAATGATTCTTTTTATCGCAATACAAGATAGTAGAGTTCTTGTGGCCTCAATTGGTTGGTATTGGCCATCTTACCATATGGGGAGCAACTTTTCACAATGTGCGAGTAAGAATTGATGTTTTTTTTTGGAATTGGAAACAATTTTCAGACCATTTCTCTCAAAACGTTAACATCAATTGGTAAATAAGATCGTGCATTTTCATTATCAAAATAATATAGGTGGACATTTTAAAAATTTATTTGAAAATTATTCGCAACTTGTCAACGTTGCATTGATATAAAAATATTTAAAAAAAATATCGTCGCTTACTCAAAAAAATAACTTTTTTATTTCAAATTTAAATTGTACAGCCCTAATGGATCATCCTATTCCATATAAACTCTCTTCAAAACTTATTTTGGACTACAAAAAGAAACATTGTGTAATTCTGGTCAAAATCATCAGGAACGAGTTCATCAATTCATCTATACCTTCAGTACTAAGCAATGGTGAAGTGCTTGTTGTCGACCCCCCTTCCAACCACTTCACAGACACTTGTTTTGCATATCCCGTGTGGATGTGTACAAGAGCCAATACACATCCGTACGAGAGATGTGTTCAAGATCATTAAGGAGATCAACGTCTTAAAAGCCAGAGGTCCTGATGGTTTCTAGCCTCTGTTAATTAAAATCTGAGTCTCATGCTTGGCTAAGTCTTTGCGCAAATTATTCTACTGGTCTTATTCGACAGGAAAATTGCCAACTATTTGAAAACTAGTTCACGTTCACCCTATTCCCAAGAAAGGTGAGGGTAGCTATCCCTCAAATTATCGTAATTGGCCGATCACTTCGATTCTTTCAAAGGTTTTTGAATCTATCATTAACTTTAAATTTATGAAGTATCCGGAAATCAATCAACTCATCAACGATCGTCAATATAACTACAGTACTGGACGCCCATCTGGAGACTTTGCTGACTTTTCTTCCTGAACGTTGGAACCTTAGTTGTAACAATTTTGGTGAGTTCAAAATCGTTACCATACGCCTTTGATAGAGTCTGGCATACAGCCCTTTCCGCCGAACTTGAAACACTTGGTTTTTGCCCTTCTCTTCTATTATGGATTGAAAGTTTTTTCAGAACCTTACCCTATAAATTCCAGTGTGCCCCAGGAATCTGTTATTTCTCTATATCTTTTCTTAATTTTCATTAATGATCTGCTTTCCTTTAAGTCCAAAAGCGGTCTGATCTCTTTAGAACAAGATCATAATTTTTCCATTTCCATTTCTTTTGATGGAGCACTGATTTACGATATACCGTCGTTATGCATTTTTGGCATTAACCTTTCCAGTAAGTTACTGGAGGATTGTAGGTCATCCGTGGATAAGCTGTGTATCCACAACAAGATGGGTTCCGGGTAACATAGGGATCATGGGGAATGAAAGGGTTGATCTCCTAACCAGGTTTGGCTCTAGTTTTCCGCTACCTTGAAGGGAAGCCGCCATAGGCATTGTCGCCTCGCTTATCGGGTCTCTCATTAAAATGGATGTTCGTATGAAACACCAGCAGAGGTGGGCGTGCTTGAGAATTTTCACAAAACTTTTTTCTTTACGGGCCTAATAGGAATTTTTATGATTTTCTGTTGAGGTTCAAAATGAAACAATGTGTAGAACTGTGGGTAGTATCATCACCGGCCACAGTTCGCTTCATCTAACAAAAATGGGAGTTGTTGAAAGCTTTGAGTATCTGGGCTGCGTACAAAAAAGTGCCTGAGACAACCGAACACTTTCTCTATGCTTACCCCGCATTTATACGGAGCAGGACGGATACGGTCTGTCCTCCTATCTTTGGGTGAATTGAAAAACTTACCTCACCAAACCTTCGGCGCTTCATTAAGAGAACTCGAAGGTTTTGGTGAAAGAGTTTCTAGCACGTTAGCACAATGGGCCACTCTTACCTCCATGCTTGGGATAAAAAAAAAGATTAAATTACACAGATCACATCTTCCCTGTTGTTAAAGAAGCATCAAAATGTCTTGGATTTCTGAAAAGGTGTTAGAAATATTTCAGTCCATCGAATCTAGCACTCCTCTAAAAGCTCTACATCAGACCTAGAATGGAATAAAATTCTCATATCTTGAGAGAGGCAGAGCCTTAGTTTCTTTGGATGTTCTCCAAAAGACAGCCTTCGGACTCATTGGCGATTTGGCAGTAACTTGTCATATCGACTTACTCGAGCATTGCCGTTGGATGCCTTTCGCACCTTTATCGCTACATGCATGGTCAATATTCTGATGAAAGTCTAGTCTGATCCCTTGTAGATTGATTCTTGTACGCAATACTTACGCTGCATACTGCGCACATCATTTTATGCTTCAAATTACTTTTGGTGATACATTAAAATTCTGTGTTGCGTTTTGATGCCAAATTGTGCGAATGTGGAATAGTCTTCCATCTTCTGTCTTTCCACCGGTATAGAATTTGCGAAAATTTAAGACTGGTATACATCAGCACTTTCGCCACTCTACTCACGTTCCCTAATTTCTTTCTCTATATCCTTCCAGCAAAACTGTGCCCTGCATCGTAGGGTATCTGAGTTTGACTTAATAATAATAAAAAAAAATTGACATTTTAGCTGATCCGTTCAATATAAATGTCACTGAATTTGTTAAAAACCATCCCAACTTGTACATTATTGAAGATCTTGAAAAAATTAAAAAACGAAGGAGTACCAAAATTATGCTCATTAATATATGATTAATGGTTAACATAATTTTAATATGATTTTATGAAAATGTTTACTTCAATGCCAAATGCCAATAAAATAATTTAGAATTGCTTTGGATATTTTTTTTGCAGTACAAGCCAATATACCCCGTTAGTGTGGTAGTCGGACTTTTGCGTTGTACCGTATAAATGAGAACATTCTTCTCAGATCTGAAACCAGCAGTTGCTTAACTAATCCTGCCCCTACCTTTTCTAAAATATTTGTAATCTTTTCTGTGCAGAGACTGGCCATAAAATCTATGATATAAGATTTGCGCATACGAACCTAAAAAAAACCGCCCAAGGGCGAGTCGAACTCGAGCACGGAGGGTTCCGTACGATCATACGCAATTTATCACTAAGAGAGTAGGCTTCATTTGAAAAAATAAGGCCTACTTATGTTAATAATGAATGAGAATTAAACGTGGATAAAAACGCCGAAAAAATAACGTTTCTTGTATGGGATCCTCTTTAATTTTTAATTTAATTTTTATTATTTGTTGTTATAGCGGCAATAGAAATACACTTTCTGTGAAAATTTCAATTGTCTACCTATTACGGTTCATGAGATACAACCCGGTGACAGACAGACATACGGACGGACAGACAGATACCGGAGCCATAGTAAAAGGGTTTCCATTTTACACCTAGAGAATGGAACCATAAAAAAACATAATTTTTGGTGTTCTCATCACGCAAAGTATTTATAGGTCGCTTAGACAAATTCTCATATAACCAAAGGAGTCCGAAAATATTTCAAATCCTTCATGTATTTGTTGTAAAAAAAAATACACACACCCACACAAAACAAAACAAACAATAGAAAACACACAAAAAATGTACAGAGGATGATAAAACCACTATCTCTATCTCTCTCTCTCCCTCTCTCTCTCTATCTCTCTACACTCGACAACAAGATTACCCAAAATATTTACATTATTTCGATTTGTAAAGGAGCAATGGGTATCCCTACGAATTTCCATATTCCATATTGTGCCACTATAATGTCCACCCTTACATGGTATTCCTGAAAGGAACATGACGACAAGAGATGGCCAGTTTTCATAAATTAATATTGTCACGGCATTGTTTTACATTCTTCTCATATTTCCTCTCATATAACTATATGAATACATATAGATCCTTTCTGGGCCTTTTGTATGAACAAAGAGGATATGACCAGCAAAGGACCGGAGGAATTATAGAGAACACTTTATCGATTGTTAGTTGATATCCATAGGAGAAATTCTTGTCCTTTATAGTGAATTTCCAAGGAATGTATTCCCAAAATAATTATTTGCTTTGTGTTTTCGTAAATATTTTGTTTTAATTAAAACAAAAAAAAAAAACACAAAATAGTTTTTCGTTTCCCTCTCCCCCGACTAATCTACATCTTTATATAAATGTAAATCCAACAAAGTTAAACAATTCGAGGAATAATTAAAATAACCTCTTTGAAATATAGGAAAACTGTTTATCCATTTAAATTGTATGTATTACATATAGAGATAGAGAGAGAAAGAGAGAGATTATACTTTAGATCTTTGTTTAAATTGCACACAATTTGAAACCCTTTACAGGTAACTCTAAGAATTATTAAACCGATTTCAAAGAGCATTTAACCCTAAAAACGTGGAACTTAAACTGTTGAATTCAATAATATCTACACATACACACACACATCCAAATGTTGATATTGTGAAACAAATCACCTTATATATTCTCATCCCCCAACCCCTTTCTCAGAATCCTTAACGCTAATACTTAGCTCAGCTTAAGTAGATTAAAGAGGATTTCTTGAAAAAAGAAAAAGAAAAACGGAATCTTTTGAAGACAATCGATATAGGGGAATCAGGTTACAATACCGTGCCATATCTTGCTGTGAACTCTAGCCTGCTTCACATTTTATCGCCCTTAGAGATTTAGTCGTCTGAAAAAAAAATTGCAATTTGTGTTATACAATTTAAGGATGTCTGTATAACTTAAACGAATGCTATCAATTTTTGTGCCCTATGGGGGGAGCTGACGACAAATACATTCCTGTACATATCGAGAATAAAATATTTGAGATTTTCATGAAAGAATTAGGTTTGAGTCGAAAACAGACGGTAAATTCAATTAACGTTAAGATATTATCGTAAAACTGCTATACGGATGAGGCCAATTTATTTATTTATATTGATTTAGTTAATAAAATAGTACACAGACTAGTCCAATTAAGATACTACCTTAAGATTTAATTAGATAAAATAAACTAAAATAAAAGAAGAGAAGCAAAAACAAGTTCAAACGAAACAATAAGTAAGATATAAGAAATAAAAATTATACATTGCAAAAATAAAACAAAAATAAAAAAATAAATAAAAAAAATTCTAAATAAAAATATTAAGTAATAATAATAGTAAATTAATCTATGAAAATATTATTAGAGTGCTAGTTAGAACATTTATATTATAGGAAACCTAAAATACTAAAGTAGCCAGAAACTAAATAAAAAAAAATAAAAATAAAAATAAAGACAAAAATTCAGAAGTTCAGAGATATTATTCTAAGTACAAAATTTAAATAGCAAAAACAAACAAAGAGTAAAAGATAAAAAATAAGGAAAATAAAATGTAAAGTAAAATAAGATGCAAAACAAAACAAAAAATTGTGAAGATAAAAATGATGAAAAATTATAGGAAAAGTTGAGAAAAAAGAAAAATGGGCAAAGCAAAGCAAAAAAAAACAAAAATGAATGCAACATGGAAAAAAGGAGCAAACCAAGTAATAAATAAAAAATAATAAAAAATAAAAAAGCTAATAAATCAAAAATAGTATAATTAACTTTATGATCAGTGTCCAATCTCGTTTAGAATTAATCTTTTAAATGTCAGAGGGCCCGAGCTGAAAATATCAATATTACTGAATTTGACATTGTAAGTCTTCTGAATTCGGTATAGCGGAGACTTTTCCCGTAGGTTAGTTCTAGAGAAGGGTAATCTGAAAGGAGTGTATTGTCTTGCGTATCTGGAAGGAATTTTAATGCCAATTTTGGAAAACAAATCAGGACAGTGCACATCGCCATTCAGAATTTTTTGTAAGAAAACTGTGTCAAGATAAGCGCGACGATGTTCTAAGGACAGAATATTAAATCTAACTAATCTAGCATTGTACTCTAATTCACTATGTTCCAGTTTATACAGTAGTATTCTTGTGAATTTTCTCTGGACAGATTCAAGTTGATTACTGTAACAAGAGTAAAAAGGGTTCCAAATTTGGCATGCGTACTCTAGAGTGCTTCTCACCAATGAAACATACAGACAAATAAAGGTGGAACTTGATTTAAATGATCTACATACTCGGAAAATGAAACCTATAACCTATAACCTATGCTTTAGCAGTATTAAGGTTTAAGTGAGTAGCAAAAAGAAGCTTGTCATCAAAAATAATACCCAAATCTTTAATTTCTTTGACATGAGTTAAAGGCAATTTGTTAATATTGTCACGCTTTCTTGAGAAAGTTATGCTCTTACATTTATTTATATTTAGCTCTAAATAATTATTTGAGCACCAGTTTTCGAGCCTTGCAATATCGTCTTGGAGGCTCTCGCAATCATGAATGTCCGAAATAACTCTGAAAATTTTAGCTTAGTCGGCGTACAGTAAAGTGTCCGAAGTTATCTGACCTGGTAAATCATTAATGTATATCAGGAAGATAAAAGGGCCAAGAATAGTACCCTGTGGAACAGCCGATGTTTGTTCAAAAGAATTGGATTGAGAACCGTTGAAAATAACTATGCCCGTCCTTTCTCTTAAGTATAATTGAAAAAAAAAGAACAGCGTCCATATCAAAACCAATTTCGGACACTTTTATAAGACATTGACTGTGTCGTATCTTATCGAAAGCCTTGGCAAAGTCAGTGTATATTCGAATCTACCTGTTTATTTTCGTCAAGAGCAGAAGCAATGGTATCAGTAAAAAGGGCCAAATTTGTAATCGTCGAGCGTCCAGGGAGGAATCCATGTTGCGAATTTTATAGGAAAGGCATAGTTTGGTGGAGAAGCTGATTATACATAACTCTTTCGAAAATTAAAGCTAGCGCATTGGAAATGGATATTGGACGATAGTTAGTTACAAATCTAGGATCGCTTTCTTTAAGGACTGGGGTGACAAAAACCCGTTTTAATGTTGGTGGAAAAACCTTTTTGACTATTGATAAATTAAATAAAGTACTTAACGGTTTCGCAAGGCTAGTAGAACATTTATAGTAAAAAAAGTTAGGTATGCCATCTGGTCCTGGATTTTTGTTGCAATTAAGCTCATCCAATATTTTCATTATGTCATCTAGAGAGATGAAAACCAAATTAATATTAGCGAGATTGTTGTCGCTCTGAAAGGCTGTAAAATAACGATTAGATTCTTCGCCAGAATATACCGACAAAAAGTATTTAGAGAAAAATTCACAAATTTGCCTGGGAGTTGAAGAGGCAATTTCTTTATAGATTATCTCTTTGGAAGGAGTATTCGAATTTCTGAATTGTTTATTAAAGGCCCAGAAATAATTAGGATTATCTCGAAGAGAAAGTTCAGTTGCCTCTACGTATTTCTTAAAACATTGGCTAATTAAAAATTTAGACAACTTCCTAAGATATGAGAAAATTTTGTAGTGTTCTGGGTGCTGGTTGGCTTTATATATACGACGATATCTCTCTTTGAATTGAAGAACTTTGATAAGCTGATGACTGTACCAGGACGGAAAATGTCTAATTATCTTTTTAGTCAATGGTATATATGTCTTCACAAATACCAGTGTTAGCAATCTCATAAAAATTCTCAAACGACTGTAACGGATCGGAAGTCATAACTGTGGAAAAATCAATACCGCTAAGGTAATTATTCCAGCTAACATAATCCCCCAACTTAAAGTTCCTTTTTTATACGAATTCATTACGAGAAAGCATAGGCAAAGAAATATTCAAGGTAATGTCTAATGGAGGATGATGAAGATCTATCCGTGAGAGTGGAGAAAGGGAAGACGATATTCATATTGATATCAGTCCATACTAAGTCAAGAATCCTGTCATTAAAATTTTTTAACATAATTAAACTGGTTTAGGTGGAATAGAGACATATTGTTGATCATTGAATGGGCTGCCTGACTAAAAACACCTGAAGGCATCATACAGTTTTCAGTACCGTCTAAGAACCAGGAAATATAAGGGAGATTGAAATCCCCTAAGAATATAACGCGGGAGCTTTTAGGTAACTGTAGAATTCTCTCACTAACTCTAGAAAGGATGGAATTATAAGACTCGAAAGTGCTATTTGGGGGTATGTAAATACAACACACATATATATAAAGTAAGGTTTTGTAGTTTAACGGCAACCCACAGGACCTCATCTGAGATGTCTTGGTGATGTAAACAGAAAGAGCTAAAGGATTTATTTACAGCGATAAGACAACTTCCACCATCTCTCATACCAGATACTTCTAAGTTCCTGTCCTTTCTATACACCATGTATCGAACATCAAAAATTTCAGTACTAGAGACATAAGCTTGCAAAAAAATTTAAGTAAGGCACACAATATCATAATCATTGGATAATAACGATAAGTGAAACTCAGCGGTTTTGGTTCTAAGCCCTCTGATATTTTGGTAGTAAACATTAAGTGTCATTCAGAAGGAACTCAGTTTTCTTATTAAAAAGAAGATTGAGACATAGATCATTTTTAATAATTACTGGGTGAGAGTCATAATCCTTTTTAAGATAGATACTGGAATTCTTTATCCAGATATATTTATAGTTGTGGTCCCTTTTGAATTGCTTTGCTTTAAAAAATAAGGATTTAAGTTCTTTAGTTAAAAAATCGTTAATATAAATAATTTCAGACCCTGAGAAACCTATGATACTGGCAGTTAAATCTTTGTTAAGTTTGGAAGCAAGTAGTAAGCGATCTCTTAAAAACTGAGAGGAGTATTTTACTATTATAGGATTATTCAAATTATTGTCTTTACGCTTTCCATTACTACGACACGCCTTGATGATATCGCCATCTACCAAAGGTTGTTTAAAATAGTCGTGGATCTTACGAATAGTAGCCATATCAAATCCACCCTCGTATTCAATATTTGTACTGAATAAGAGGTCAAAATAAAAAAATAAAAGAACAAAGGCACGGGTATTTAATTTTTTCCTTATAGTGAAGGAATGATTTAACTTTTCCTATATTTTCTGCCAATCACAGTCTCTCCAGAAGTAAGAAGTTCGTAGAACTTCGATGCGCGTCGCTTAAAAGACAACAATTTTTTTTTATCTGTCAAAGCTGTCAAAACATAAAAAGACGTCAAAAATAAAATTTTCAAAAGCGACACCTTACAGGAAATAGCCTAATCATAGAATTTATATAACAAACCTAGGCAGATATTTTTTAATTAATGCACAAATATAAATTTCCCAGTACATCTGAGCAACCGCCAATTTATACAGGATGTCCCGTATGTGTTCTAGAACCTGAAGGTTATGGATAGGTTATGTTTATATAAGCAACAAATTGTACGAGTATTATTTTTAAGTGAGTGTGTTTATATAGATTACCCTGTAACTTCTAAACGTTACACTCTATTATGATGATTTAAACTTTATTAGATAGATAATTATTTGACCTTTCCAGTAATTTATAAATTTTCCCCTCCTCTGACCATTTTGGAAGTTGCGGCACAACAAAGTTAAAATTTTGTAATTTTAACTCGTTTTTTTTTTTGTATTTAACTACTATTTTTATCAAAAAATACGTGATCAACACTAACTTTTCATATTAGACTAAAGAAGCTGAAAAGCTCCGCCTTAAAATAACCTATCACAATCTGTATTCAAAACATAACCCTTTCTAAGTGTTTCTACTTTTTCTTGAACATATCCAGCAAAAATGGGTTAAAAAAAGATAATTGCATACTTTCTGGCACTATTGAACTTTTTTGCTGGGTAACCTTCAGAATTTAGTGCGTAATCTATATAAATATACTGAAATATTTCAGTCCCATTATCTCGGAAACCGTTAGGATTTCCCCTCCCCCATTCATACAATTTATTGCTTACCGAAGCATGACCTATCGAATAGCTTTCGGGTGCCAGATCATATACGGGACACCCTGTATAGGTAGATGTTTTTCTTTATATATATATTTTTTTTCGTTTTCTAAACCTTTTCAAATTTATTTTCCACTTTGAAAATTAAAATTTCCAAATGCAAAATCTTGTAAAACTCATAACGTGTGAATAATAAAAAAAAAGAAAAATCACACTAACAATCTTATGTTCCTTACCGATAACTCCAACCTAACCTTACCTTTGAAGATTATAATTCAGTGTTGTCAGGCTAACTAAGAAAAGGACTTAAATGTCACATAAATCTATGAAATGGGTCCAAGGGTGAAGCTAAGAAAAAAGGACTCCAAATTGCTGACCACAGACCAAATGCCAGTAGATTTAATTTATGAGAAACCTTTTGTCAGATGAATTTGCCATTCGCATTTATTAATTCGAGAGCGTTCTTTTGAGTAACAAAGATTTCACCACAAAAAAAATAAAATAAAATAAAATAAAACCTCTTTTGACCTCTTCTACATATGGAAAAGGAGAATTTGCATAGAATTGCAAATTTGTTGCCTTATTTTTTTTTTTTTTTTTTTTTTTTGTATGATTTCCTCATTTCCTTTTATAGTGAAATAGTTCCTAGGACCTAACTAAGAGAGATACAATA
Source organism: Dioctria rufipes (assembly GCA_963924295.1). Taxonomy (NCBI): domain Eukaryota; kingdom Metazoa; phylum Arthropoda; class Insecta; order Diptera; family Asilidae; genus Dioctria; species Dioctria rufipes. Next base: position 25,266,841 of record OZ002740.1, on the reverse strand, counting down.
TTTCATAAAAAACTTCCAACAGTTGTAAGTATTACTTTTAAAAAACATGTTTGTGAAAAGCTCCTTTTTTCGATATTGAAATCCTCCAACATTACCACATTTAATTTTATGCAAAATAAGGGAAGACTACGTAGAGTAAAAAAAAAAAATTCTCAACAGCTCGCAAGGCGAAATATACCGAAATGAATAAAAGTGGGGAGTTGAAAACAAGGTCACAGTCCAGATATCATGAGAAAATGAAATTGCCTATATTTTTTGTATTTTTATTTTTATATACATATTTTTTTACCTCTACATCTGCAGTACGCATAAATTCATAGGAACAAAATTCAAAATTCCCAGTCCCCGTTTTTTATACATTACATAGTATCCCAGAGAATTACCGAAAGTAGTAAATGGAATGATATCAGACAAATTCGTTCAATCTCTAAACTTTGACCTATGGAAATGGTAAGTCCACCCCCTTGCAAATAAGCAAAGTCTTGTACACAAAACGGGCAGAACCAACAATCAACAGCACTTGTACCCAAGATGACATATTGTGATGTTTCTATAAATTTATGGAGCCTCATCTGAATAAGGTCGCGCATCCTCCGCCCTGATTAGCAATGTTTCATTCCGTCTGGTGCGTAAATAGCGTTCTCCTTTTGGTTGATACCCCGAATCAACACAATCGTAGATTGTTAATGGTGGACGGACGTTCCTCGGTGGTGTTGAATTTCAAGGAAGAGTTTTGCTTCATTAACCTCAGCAAAAATGAGGGCAGAATGATGATGCGATGGTAAGGAATTTTCGGTTCGGTTTGTTGACCAGAACACCAATGAAGGAAGGTTACCCCGATTCTGCATTTATTTGTTTTCCTAATTAGGACAGTCAATACGCACAGAATTTCCTGTTGAATAGATAAATAAGGGCGAAGATAATTGTTGAAGTGTATCACATAAAATTAATGAAGAAACAAAAAAAAAAAAAAAAAAAAACAAAAAATTGAGAATATTTTTCTGGTAAGTTATTAGGTGGGAGCGAAATTGAATTTGGTGGCAACACTGTAATTTGTACAAAAAAAAAAAAAAAACTAGCGAATATACCTAACATAAGTTTTCTTCAGGTGAAAATTAATAAAAGTTGTAATCGAATCATTTCTATACACCTGCAGAAACCACCATTCATTTTGTGAAAACCCTCCAGCTTTATCTTGCTCCCCAACAATTATTCCCACAAACATCGAATTGAATTTTCTAAAATTCCAACCCCGGAGGTGGAAAAACAAAACTTTATTGTTCGCAATATTCCGGAACAAAACAGGAATTTTGCTTTAATTGAATCTTGTAATAATGAATTAAGCTGTCACATACAGAGAATTTGAATAGGAGCCCTTTTTTCAACTTTGTGTAATTAACTATATATCAGAAAATTTAAACTCACATGTTCAGTTCTACTAGATTATGTTAGGTTAGGTTACGTTAAGGGTAGGGGCGACCAGGACTCTATGACCATACGGAAACAGAAACAGCGAACAAAGTTAATCTATTGTACTTTCGCCTAATGTGGTTAGACACCGTTTTACGAGCTCGTTGCCCTTGAGGTTAGATTTCAAATCTTAGAGATAAAGTGTTTCTCCAGTGATTTGCAACCATAAAGGAGCGTTTATAATGGCGGAATAGAGTCATGTCACCAGATTTCTCTCCTTTTCTCAAGCTTGCACTCCAATATAAGTTCTTCGCATTTCTCACCAGAGTTAATTTCACAGAGTAGCATAAGTTTTGAACAATTCTTAATTTCACGTTGGTAGTTTCGAAAGCTTCCAACATTTGTTTCGAAACACTAGCTTCTAACAGATGTCGCACTGGTATTTGCAAACTTTAACCTGAGATAACTTACATCTAGATGTGACAAATTCACAAAAAAAGCGGTCGAATTAAAACGAGCTAATGACCCTCTAATAGAAAGCTCTACATTCTCTCTCTCTCTCTCTCTCTCTCTCTCTCTCTCTCTCTCTCTCTCTCTCTCTCTCTCTTGCTGTATTATGCCACATAAATTCTTCGCAATGATAGATGTCTTCGGTTGAATAAAAGTTAAAGAGCTTTCAAAAAGTGATCCGGGCTTATATGGAGATTCTCTTATCTAGTTGTAAGTTGTCTCAGTTATAACTAACAAAAATTAACAAATTATATGATAAACATAAAACAAATCAATTTTTATAGGAAATTAAAAATGGCTTTAGTATTTTTTATTTATTTATTTTTATCATTCAAAATTTAACAAAACAAAAAAGTTCAGTTTAGAATTAAAATGTTGGTTTTACAATATAAAATAGATGGCACTTATTCAATTCGAAAATGTTCGCTATAAGCTTGAATTTGTATTTTGAAGATACAAACAAGTTAAAGTGGAAAAGTATAAACTATAAAGGCTCGAGGCCAATAAAAATTTCTGTCAACAAATTTGCATGAAAACTTCACACGAAGTCGATAAATAAATGAAATGTATTCGGGCTCTGTAATTATTGATGCCTTACAAATTCCATCTGGTGAAGGTATTATATATGGGTAAGATATATAATACATGACCTTTTCAACCGTACGAACAATACACCAAGAGATTCAAATTGTTGTATCGTCCATTTTCTTTTTTTTTGTATATACTTATTGTAAAGAATAATACTGCAATATTTTTCAATTTACTTTGCCCTCTCAAATGTAAACACATTATCACACATAATAGCTCACTACACTCTACTCTGTCATAGTAAACACTCCTTAGTGCCGTATTCACAATGCAGAGTGGAGTAGAGTGGCGTTGAGTGACAGCTAGCATCCCTTTTTTTCGCACGCAGTAATGCATATATCCATCTCTGTATGGCTCAGAGTAGCGCAGAATGGAGCTGCATGAAAACAGATTTATTCTATTTTCACGCTGTCATTTTCAAAAGCTTACAAACTCGAAGTTTGAACTAGTAGCATGTAGATGGCGTGGAAAAAGCTCCATATTTCTTTAATTTATTTATGTATTTCCTAATTTAATACTTTTTATGAATGCTAATAAAAGACAAGAGATATTTTTTGCAAACTTCATGTTTTATGTAGTCCGTAAATTGAATTTCTGATAGGCCAAATGTCGGGTAGAGATCAATATACGGACTGTCAGTTTTACCCAGTTCGTCTGCTTTTTCAGTAGCATCCACTTTGTGTCTAGAAACTTTGGATTATTTTGTTGTCCCTAGACAGTATTGCTGGAGTTTCGAGTAGCAGCTTCAAACTAGTTTCGATTCAAAGTCTTTCCAGATCTACTAATGGATTTGCATGTAATCAATATTTTGGTTCAAAAAAATATCCTGGCGGTGATTGATAGGGGGCTAGAAAAATACAAAATTGGATTCCAGTGTAATGCATTATCTGCTGGTTTTTTATAGACTGAGAGCTTATGGTACAAAATATTTGAATATTTAATTTGCTCGAAAATATGAGTAAGGGCTTGAAGCCGATGCCCCAAAAACGGAAATTTCCCGTGACATAATTGGAATAAATGTCGTAATTCGCTTGAGATATATTTTTGAACACTCACTTTCTATAATCGTTGGACCGTTCCAATATATACTTAAGGAAAAGTGCAAAAAATATAGAACCGGCTACATTTTGGGTACAGTATATTATAGGTCATTTTAGAGCTAAGCTTTTGGGATTCTTAAACCCAAAATTAGTAGTTAAATTTTAAAAGAACCGCGCGAAGATTCCGAAACTTTAATTTTGTTGAGCAATAACTGTAAAACAGCGAGTAGGAGGGGACAATTTTTTATGAGCATTGGAAACTATTATCTCTGTACCTAATCAAATTTAAATTATCATCATAGGGTGTGTCGTTCAGAAGTTACAGTGTGAACTATTAAAACATACCCAAATATGTTTAAGTCCCGTTATCTTGGAAATCGTTAGGATTCCACTCTCCCCCAGGCGTAAAAGTTTTCGCTCGTCCTTCAGATTTCACACCACTTTCGGACACCCTGTATAACACGACATACCTTATTCAAGATGATGGTAAAGGAAGTGAGGTATACATGGAGAGAGTAGCGGGGAGTTTACACGTGGTCTCTTTAACTTTGCTAAAATAATAACAATATTTTTCAGATTTGGTAGTATTACATATACCGCACTTTAAGAAAAGCATCCTCTGTTGCCTGGAAATTAGGGGAAATGATGTCAGATGAGACTTTAAAGGTAGCCAGTGCCAGTGCTTGCGCCGATAAATTTTCAACCAAAACGATGCCACCTAACTTCTCTCAGAAAAAAAACCAGCGGATTATTTTTTCCGTTTATTCTAATGGAGAGCCTATGACATATAAATTTCAGATATAGCAAAATCAGTTAGCGAAAAAATAGTATTTGCTACACTTGACATCATCAGCTGACGCCAATTTCCGCACGACCCAACCAGCTGACTATGATTTTTCACTGAGATAAGCAATTTTCCACCCAATTTTCGAGCTGCGGATTTGGCAGCAAAACTCGGGCAATTTCATATTGACTAAATCCGATATAAATTTATTTCATAATAAAACTCTTTCTATGAAATGCTAGTCCTGCAATTTTTGCTAGGCATTCAAGTAAACACTAAGTATTTTGCTATATACATATAAATGCATATATGGAGTCAGCTTGGATGGTTACTTAGGCTTATAGTATACGGCAGGTATAATCTAAGCCATTCTGATGAGTATACGGTTTCTGATGATACAAAACGCCCTCTTTTGCGAAGAAATTTCTTTTTTAAAGATTTTTTTGTTCGTATAAGAGTTTTCTTTTTATATAAGCAACTTTCACAATATTTTTTTTTTTTAATTTTTGCGCCTTTGGAAATGGCACCCCCTTATATTACCGTCACTTGCGGCCAGCTGACGGTCAATTTAGTATTCGGGGGCATCATTTTCAAATGCGTGTTCATAATTTCGAGTACAGTAAAATATTCAAATCCTTTTTCCATCATCTCCTGGTGCTCACTATTAAAAGAGAAATTTTTGTAAATTTTTAAATTTGATATTGAAAATGGGCCTAACAATTATGATAAAATGTGATGAATTTAACATTTTCGGGACCCAGAAAACGATCTGTTTTGAAAAAACATAATTAGGGGGTGGTTAGAGATATTCTTGTATTATTATGAACTTTATATTGAAAATGGACATACAAATTTTGATGAAATGAACTGAATTAAAAAATTTCGGTTTCGAAAATACGAAAAGGCTATGGCTTTCAATTTTAGAAACACTCAATAAGTCTCTTTAGGTATTCTAAAAGATGGCGAAAACAAAGGTAATCTTCCTGCAGTAAAAGAAAATATTCGATTTTGTTGAAAAATATAGAAGAAGTTTAGCCAGGGTATTGCTCGTTAGCTAGTTTTAAAGAAATATGTATACTTAAAAAAAAACACTCTCTCTACATTAAAATTCCACTTCAGTAGCGTAGTTAAATTTTTGTAAGGGACAATCGATATTTTGTATTATTTATCAATGGCAATTGCAATTGACCAGGTAAATAACATTTTGAAGGAATAAGCTCAACATAACTTTTTTTTTTTTTTTTTGTAAAAAAGAGGCACGTAATTCAAAACCAACTTAATTTCGAAGTATCCATTTTTCTGAATGGAAGATCCATTGGAACGCACTGGGCTGTTAACCAATATATATATCGGAAAGATTTCTATTGAATTTGAGCTTGCAAGCTATTCATGGAGGCAGTAACTGGACATGTTAAGAACTAATCATGGAAGATGTACCGAAACGCTTTACAAATGGCCAATTAAGTTATCTCCAAATTTCGATTCTCGAAGTATCAACAAACATACGTACTGCAGCTTGCGAGCATACAATGCCCCCAATCTGAACAATGACTATAACTACTGCCTTCATCAACTATCTCGAGGATCTGCACGGCCATAGTTGTATTGCATGTACATACATACCTAACTACATCATTTTATTGTCATTGCACTCATCACTGACCTACGCCAATTTCCATTTGAGGAAACCAGTAAAGGTTGACCGAGTGACGCTTTACCCCTGCGCGCAAGAATTCGCACATTGCAATACGATAACCTTGCGCCGGCGGTAAAGCATAGGTGACCAAATTGACATGATGTAATAATACAAGCATTTGGTGAATTGATATGTATGTAGGTACGTATGAATGATAGAAACAATGAAGCTGGGAAATATGTATATACGCATAAAGCAGCGAGTGTCGTGATGTAAGAATAACAAGCTGCGAGTAGTTTCCGCAGCTTGTATATTACAAAATAGGAAATTAAGAAAATACACCTGGCCTATACAAATTACACTTTTGGTAAGCAAATGTTAGGCCAGAAATATTACGGAAGCATAGGTAAGGTTAATTGTATATGTAAGATTTTTTGGTATAAATATGATGTTGATTTGCAATAAAGAAGAGTGTTCGAGTAACATTCAAAGCAACTAAGGGAAGTAAAGCTAATAAGCGGCTCCCATATAATATCCGAGGGAAGTAAAGCTAATAAGCGGCTCCCATCTTCGAACCAAGGGAAGTAAAGCTAATAAGCGGCTCCCTTCAACCTACTGCGGCTTCATTCATCAACATTCGACCTGGGATATCTTCATAAGGTGAACCTATGAGAGTACTTGAGGACGACTACCTCCCAAGTGCTTCATAAACTCAACATGTATGCAGTTCATGCACAAATGGAAAATATTTGGATAAGTTTATATATACAAAAAAGTCACCACCCTCTAACTCTTCACTATACTTCTCAAATCCTGAGAGATGCAGCCATATCGAGAGCTACCTTTGTGTATAGTAATGTAGTATACTAATGAAATTTTGGTGATATTCGAATTTCTTCGTTTTCGAAATTCGAAATGCAAAAACAATTCATCTTAATTCGGTGGTTGGTTGAAAGAGGGGGGGGGGGGATAGCGAAATATCAATAAAAGAATCAGTCATAAAAAACAATCAAAATATTGTCACCATCCCTTATTCGAAATGGATCAATCCTTTGTCGAAAATCTACAACCCCAAAAATATGTCACGTGTGATAGAAGTGTAATTTTTATGTAGAAAATTAGTGTACCTAAGGAACCGGTAACATAACCACACAGAATGATTATACAATACCCTTGGTATCAACCATTACAAATAAGCGGTACTCCTTCGAGCCAAAATGCGATGTTTTAAAATAATTTGGCTCCGTCTCCTTATGCGTAATAATGCTCAACGTGGGAGAAGGGTCAATATATCAGTAGCGTGTTCTCATTTTTTTAATGGGTGGGGTAATTTTTTTGCCTTCTTTGAGTATCTGTTTTGGCAGAAAATTTTTCTGAAAAAATGTAAAAAGAAGACTTTTCACTTAAACAAAAAAAAAACAGAGGATCCTACTCCCAAAACAACTTTAAAAATATAACATAGAAAGAAAAACCAAATTTCATTCTTGTTTTATGTCAGCTATTCTCCGTAGCTATTTTCTCTATGACAATATTAGTCTAAAAACAAAATGCATTATAAAAAGGTAATGAAGGGCTATAAATCGATGTCCCTTGGTAATAGATACATAGAAAAACAAGGATATGAACTACGGGTGACAAACGCAATGCTTTTAGCAGCAACAACGACAATTTAAACGCGCTGATAAGACACCTACATACACTTTGAAACTGACAACATTTTCAAACTCAGTGAATATTTTATAAAATAGGAACGCCCGTCGTAACTGGACTTCTTGTAACATTCTCCCACAGGACTTATCCGTAAATTGTTAGTACAGTGGGATGACATGTTCTTCTTGCTCCCACTTTTTGTTGTATATACATAGTATAGTTGTTGTTCTTGCGTTTGTTTGGGTTTTCGTTTTTTTGTTTTTGTACAATGAAAATGAATGTTATTTCCCAAGGAAGCAAAAAAAATCGAAATCCTAAAACGCACGGGGAATTCCCTACTGAGTAATAAACATCGCTTGTTTCCAGCTCGTGTCTCTGTTTTTTTTTTTTTATATATATTGTCGCGTCCCTTACCATGAAAAACGGAAAGGGTCAATGTTATTCTGAACTTGAGACAACAAAAACGTTTTTGTTTTCTTTCGTTTTTTTTTCGGGGTTGTAGGTGGTCTTTTTTTTAGTTTAATAAGTGGTATGGGGGTAGAAGAGGGTTAAGTCTTCTAACAATTCTTTTCTATTTCCGGCAGTTTGTTAATTTTATCTCAAGGCACTTTTTGGCGGCCGGAGAGACATTAATTTCGAACACCAGAGACTCCCATCTATGTACCCTAAGTTTACAAAGGACTTTATTAATGAGCTTTTTAGGACAAAGTTAATGAAATTTGCAGGCTGTGACAATGCCTATTTACTGCCGAAAGACTTTTATGTCAGAAAAAGTTCTTCGGATTGTCATGTAAAATACAACAATTTACCGGAGATATCCCTATTCCCTATACACATACATCAGGCTTGACAAGGAAGAAGTTTTTGTTTTTAAAAGTTTCTCTAAATATGTTTTTTTTTTTTTTTAGAGACATTTAGTTTTGTAGTATTTGTAGTGACGGACGTGTGTAAACATCCATCAATGTGAATTATTTCATGAGTGTCAAAGTATTTTTACGTGTGAGTGAATCATTTCTTTATAACTTCTTCAATAAACGAGGGAAGTATTTTCGATGCATTTATTTTCTCTGATATATCGGCTTACGGATTGGTCCACTTAGGACGACTGGATTATAGTTTATACATAAGCCTAGAGTCCTGAAAAATCACAACCAGATGACGAAAATGGGTTCGACAATTGAATGCAATGGTTATGGATCAATATGAAATTTTAAAATAGAGGTAGAATGTATATCTTCTTATTTCAACAGTATACCCAGGATATGTTCCTTACTTCAATTTTTTCCTCTCGTCATTCTTCTTTAAATCTCTGGAGAGATATTTGTTGACGAAAATATTTACGAGTCATATTTAAAGTTTTTGTATAGCATTCTCAGATAAGTTTAGCCAAATGACATATATAATTAACCCATTCGCAATGATATTCAACCCATTGTTTAGAATCAGCAACAATTGTCATCAACGACTACGATACGTCGATTCATACAAGCATTACCGACCATTACATCATTTGCACATCTAGTCATTCACCCTGCTATGATAATCAAATTAGTTCAAGGTTAAATTATTTTGTACTTGCAGACTATTGCTATTTTTCATCTTTTCTTGCTTGAAATGTACCGCTTAATTTTTTGTAACTTTGTCAATAAAACCGGTCTCGTTTTGAATTCAGACTCTCGTTGAATTTTACATGCACCGAATATAGCAGTGCATTGTTCATTTGCAAATTTAATCACTTCTGATTTGAAGCTAGTAAAGAGAACATTGTCCAGCTGTGGATCAATTTTGTAATTATTAAAACTTTATTAAAACAAGCTGAGTTTTCATTATAACGTCCCTTGACATTCAATCCATAACACCCATTAACAAATGAATTTAAACTTATAGCAAATATATTTAAACCTTGAACGAAATATTCTAAACCTTTAACAAATATATTTAAACCTTTAACGAATGAGTTTCAAATGCTAACAAAAAGGCTCAGACCTTTACCATATATATTTAACCCTTTAATAAAAAAGTTTAAACCAAATAACTTCATAAACTAAAAAACTCTATTGAGTTCAATAAACTTTACACATTTCTTGCACGTTAAGTTTTAGGTAACATGAGTAGAGAAAATAATATTCGACCCAGCGATCAGAGAGGTCTCATCGGTATGGTTATCTCCGATCGCCTACCATAGAAGTTCAATGATGGATGTCACACCAATTGCCCATATAAAAATTTTTTATAAAAAGTAAGTGTGAATTATATGGTGGCAAGATTTCTCATTGCACTTTTCAAATTGGGTGATTGTTCCCCTTTTTTTTCCTGGCGGCACATCATTGAACTTCTATGGTAGGCGATCAGATATAACCATACCGATGAGACCTCTCTGATCGCTGGGTCGCAAAGTTCAATCATTTTTTTACACTTAAATGCAGTTTGTAAATTTATTTAAATTATTTTAATTAAATTTCAGTCTGTTAGACGAGAAATTTTCTTCGAAAATAATATTCTCTCAGTAATCGAAGATAGCCTGCAATAAATAACACCTAATGATATAGTTTTACTTATCCCTAAGGCAGTGGATGATCAATCGTTGTAATAAAAATTAAGAAGTATTAAAGATATATGTATTAACATATATGCACAAAAAAAAAAAAAACATTATAAAATGTTTACTTAACTTGAAATAAAATATTTTAAATAAATATGTTCAGAGTTTAAATATATTTGCTAAAGGTTTAAGTCTTTTTGTTAATGGTTGAAACTCATTCATTAAAGGCTCAAATATATTTGCTATAAGTTTGAACTCATTTGTTAATGGGTTGAATATAATTTTCATTTGGCTAAACTTATTTGATAACGGTTTAAATAAATCTGAGAATGCTATATATACATTTCGAATAGAAATAGAATAACCAAGGATCTATCCACTCTCTGATTATGTATATTCATCGTAGATTATTAATTATTATTAACTCAAGGGCTTCTTTCAGAATATAAAAAGACCCCGATAGAACCACCCACGACAGAAAGGACTTGATTCGTGATTGGTGTAAAAAAATTAAATAGCCGATTTGGGCATATAGTCACATCTCAAATCAGGAAAATTACATAATGACCAATTAAAACCTTACGTATTAAAAAAAAAAAACTGGCTTATAGATTCTACGGCCTGGAGGTCAAACGGTTCGCAGTGTGTGGATATCTAAGCAGAAGTCAAACGTTAATTATTTTTCAGGATTAGTATGTATATGTCGTAGGCATTTGACGGAAATCAATACTTCATGAAAAGTCAAGGCAGGCACTTCATCAAATGTAGGCAGATAGTGTAACAGTTTTCACTTAATGAGTTTTTACATGAAGTGTCTGAAATTTTTAATCACTTCATGAAATGATACAAGCCTTTACGCCGATAGTGTAATACCACCCAATATAACCAAATACTAGCATATGGAGAAGAGTGTTGAGGGGGGAGATCGCACACAGATGTGGGTGCGCACGCGCGCGTATGTTTGGGTGTGTATGCGTGTGTAAAAACTCATTAAGCGAAAACTGTTACACTATCTGCCAACATTTGAAGAAGTGCCTAGACTTTTCATGAAGTGTTGAGTTACGTCAAATGTCTACGACATATACATGCTAGAATCGGAGCATGTGCAAAACGAGTTGTGTGATGCGCAATTCTGCTTAATGAAAAGACCTGCAAGGGTAAGGTTGTATATGTAATCATACTTAAAATATTGCGCAATATTTTAACAGAAAATTAACTTGAAAGATATTGTTTCCTTCATCAGAAATATTTTAAATATAATTGAGTATTTAGTGGAGGAAAAATTGTATTAAAATTTTCATAAAAATCGAAAATTTGGAGCCCATATTTACAACTTGATGTCCTATAAGTAAAAAGTAAGAACACGCCTTTATATTGTAGCAATACAGATCTCTGATTTTAAAAAAAGAAATTTATGTTTCTAATTTTACTGTAAGCAGAGCTGGGCAATACTTCAGTAAAAAAAGACTTAAGTAATACTTACAGAATATTTTCATTACTTAAGACTTATTACTCAATACTTTTGAAATGCCCCTACTTAGTACTTGAACATAAGTACTTGCTTCTATTTACTTATACTTAAGACTTAGTTTTGTACTTTAGTACCAAGATTTTTACTTGGGTATTTCTGAGTATATTAAGTACCTACAAATATCTACCTCTTCGTAGAAAAGCAAACACAATCTCTAGCGCAACTCCTTTTTTTTTAGTTTTAAAGCACGCAAAAATTGTCAAAGAATGTGCCGCACTCACGCGTCAAGGCAGAACCTTAGACAAACTAATAATATACACAAGACTGGCCAAGTGGAACAAAAACCAGTAACGTCTCGATCGAATATAAAATCAACGATGCCTCGACCTGATGTAGGGAAGGCCTCAATTTTTTCTTACAAATTTACTGGAAATTTTTTCCTTAGAATTGTTATGCATTATTGGAGGCGATAATGGGTGCTTGGCGTACCTATAATAGTTTTTATGAGGGTAGCAAGGAGAGGTCAAAGTTCTACTTTACTTGCACCACCGAAAACTATGAAAAAGTATAAATAGTAGCCACTGGTTACTATACATTATTATAGTTTTCAAAAGGTATTGATTTATTAATATCTTTTAACAGAACTCGATAAACTTCATTATATTACTGCCAACGTACAAAGATTCTAAAAAAGTACTTCAAAAAGTACTGAGTACTTTTTATAGACTAAATACTTAGTTACAAGTACTTTTCATACATGCGGTACTTGTGCTTTCGCTGAAGTACTCAGGCCTTCGGTACTTGCACTTAAGTGCTTTTTCTTTGGTACTTGCCCAGCTCTGACCGTAAGGAATGATTAAACGTTACAGAAATAAATGAAAATGAAAGAGTAGCAGAAAAGACAGGTGATGAGTTATTCAAATATATGAAATATAAATAAGGAAATGTTTTTGGTACAATTTTGGTGAAAATCTTCTTAACAACTAAAGATCTGCAAAAATTCTCTGTAAGGGAGCTTAAATCACTTTCATATAATTTTTTGTCTGATTGGAAATGCCTTCACTATGTGTTTTATCAAAGATCATATAGTTGAAAGAATATTCTTCTCCCATATCGAAAAGTGTCGTGAGGAGTGTTGGGATCTTGATTAAATTTCAAAAATTTTCAACATAAAAAAAACATTATATGATTATGCTTTTCGTTAATTGTGTAGTATGCACCATTATTACTTTAACTTTCGAATGAAAGATCATGTTCTACTTTGAAATGCACACAATTGGTAGCAAACTGACTGATTCAGAGAATAATTGTACTTCATTGTTCGGCTTTGAAAGTGTTTTATAAATTTGACAATACTTTTGTTGAGTCTACGAAATTGAAACTGAACAAACTCTCTTTATAGAATTACATATGTACGAAATATTTGTAATTTTTACATTTTATATTACCAAAGTAAACTACGAAGAAAGCTTCCACAATCACAAGAACACGTGGGTTCTTTATACGAAACATTTTATAGATTTTTACAATGTTTATTAAAATGCGTTATAAATTCTACAAAATTTCCATAGATTAGTTTGCTTCAAAATAGATCGAGATTTTACAACAGCTTTGGTAAATACTTTACGATTCATTTGTTTTTTGTTGAGTGTTGGAATTAATTAAGTTTTCCCCCAATTTATTTCTTATTATCAAATGTGGCTTAGTTTGTGTTCAAGACTATTTTATGTGCAACACATAATTAAGTTCCATATTGTTTAAAATTATCTACAGGTGTATCAAATTTTGTGTTGCCTCAAATTCGCAATCACTCTTATATTTCACCACATTATTAAGAATGGTCTCAAGATAGCATAAATGTAAGCTGTCGCTAAGTAATATAATATTAGTAATCGATTAGTTTCTTATTTTCAATTCTAGTATTAAAATTATTTCATCGGAACAATATCCTGGAGAATACGGCGGGTGTGGTAAAATATTCCTCAAGTGGTTTCTAAATATTTTTTTTACGGTTTTTGCAACATGAGACCAAGCTTTGTCTAGCATTGCTTCAGTTCATAAGGCACCCATTTTCCTTACTTTTGAATCATTTTCATGGATTTAAATCATGCTGAAACTGCTAGTCCAATCACTCTCAATGATTCTGCAAGCTCCTCTTGCGGTTAACTCGGATCTTTGTTGAGTAATGACTTGAAATTTTTGTCTTTGAATTTTTTTGACTGTCCAGACAGAGAGAGAATTACCTACAACGCTGAAATCATCATTCTCAAAATTTCAAAACCATTCCGTACATGATTTATCAGTTGTGGCAGTGTCACCAGAAACTTCCACAATCGTTTGATGAGCTTCAGCTACAATTTTCTTCCAATTAAAGCAGAAAACTAAAACCACCCACAAATGCTGCTTAATCAACACAAAATTAATTTGACATATTCAACACAGTAAAAAGGAAGATTTTTATATGAAACTCAAAGTGACATAAACTGAATATAATTGACAGATATGTGTCTAATATTTCTGAAACCACTGAAATCAGCTGTCACTATGGGCATAGATTAATAAAGTATTTCATACGTATGAAATACTTTATTAATCTATGCTATGGGACATTCAGAACAGGCGGAACCATCTTTTGAAAATGGACCGAACTAATATATACTCCCAATAATATCGCACAAAAGCTTTTACGATAAGCAAAGACTTTAATCTGACAATCATCTGAGACAGCAACCAGCAGACTCTCCAACATGGTTTGCTTTACTTAATCAGTGACTGATGGCAACCCCCATTATAAGGATGACTACTTTGAGCTTTTTACCTAGCATAGAAAAAATAAAGTATTTTCAGGAGCATGAAACATAGGCTCGGAAAGTTTCTATGTCATTGGGATGCTATAATTCGTAGTCGGCTAATAAGATCATTTGCGCAGAAGCAGACGACTTTCTTCAATTATCATGACACATAGGAGAAATGTGAGATAGTGAAGTGGCATTTATGTTACTAAGTGATTCATTTTCTCTCATCACACTTTATATTTTCGATTAGTCTAATTCTCATTAGGTTGTTCTGTTCGGATGCAGCCAGAGATCTAAACAATTCCGATTTAATCAGCTACAAAATGCTCATTTTGTGATCAAATGGTCTGAGGAATAATTTTTATAAAAACAGAAAAACTCTAATGAAAATGGCAGCTATATTACAATGAGATAGTCAATACGATTCTTTTCACCCTTTGATAATACGGGGAGTAGAAATTCCTCACGTCATTTTAAGTAGAAGCTCAAATTTAATGAGAAATCATCTAAAACTTATGGGCTGAGGGCATATCCTATTGTAATTGGAAAGAAGTTGATAGTACAATCATCCTTAGTCACGAAAAATCGAATATAGCTGATGCAGCTTACATTGATGTATGTAAGTATGTTCTATCTAATTCAACATATATAGGTATATAACAAGCTCTTCATAAATCCATGTATCGACCATTTAATCACCACACATATACATAGGTATATTCCCGGAAAACTTGAAATGAATGTGTCAAAGAAATGACTACTTCTTCAACTATACAAGGAGAGACGTGCAATTTGCCTTACTTTTCTCTATACTAAGTAAACTTCAAACCAAAATAATTTATATATTTTCACAGGTCTGATAGAAAATAGGCCTTCTCGAACCGCCTCAAACCAATTACCAAGTTGAAATAACTTGTAACTACAATTATATTCTCAGCTCTAACTGGACTGCTCACCGTGTAAATAATTCGTCGTTAACTTAACTTAATTTTTCTAGATCTTGATTGCACAAACTATGTAGCTGCCAACCACTGCCATACTCTCGCTACAATAAATCAGTTAATTAGTTTCGGTTTTGGTTTTTGTTCCGAAACGTTTACATTTTATCGTAATTAAAGTTGAGTCGGCTGCAAAGAAACTTCGTAATTACTTTCTAAGTTTGTTGGTCTCGTTATGAGGTGGATACAGAAGAAGAGGAAGAAGAAGAAGAAGAAAAAAGCAGGAGCTATTGAAAACTCATTAGTTATAAACGTATTTCCTGACTCAAAATCAAATTTGGGCATTTAATTTTGGTTTTAGTTAGGAAAATTCACTTTTATTCCTTAAGATGTTAAATTACGATTGACTGATGAAATTTTGTAAAATAAGTTTTCATACCTACCTAAACAATTTACTGCTTAATTAAGAGCACTCAATTTGTGAAAGGCGAGGAATTAAAAATATTTCTTTTACTTCAGTTACTTTGTAAAGCTGTAAAATGTCGTTGCTAATTAAGTCATCAGAAATTATTTTATAGTAGAGTTACTAAACTAAAACTAAACCTATATCCTAGATTTTAAATTAGTTGTGGATATAAGAACAATTTGTTAGTATAAATCTGCATTTACGTTTGGTAACTTTTTTTGAAAAGATTTCAACTCTTTTTGGGAAAATTTCGTTTTTTTGTCGTAAATTTATCGTAAATAATTAATTTTAATTTTAAAGAAAAAATCATCGTAGAAAATTTGTCGCTTTTTTATCGTAATTTTCCGATGAAAAATTATTTCCTCTAATTTATTTTAATTTACAAAAACAACCATTTTATATTAAGAAAAGCCCCCGCCTTTCCTTTGGCTTTAGCTGCTGAAATCATAACTTCAAATCAATAAATAAACGATGAAAAAAACGCGAAATTATAAACTAGAATTCTCTACAAAATTAATAACCGTTGACTTCGAACTTATTGATAGTTCAAATTTTATGTCATATGTCCACCTACAAGTAGTAGCAGAGGCGTATGTAAGTAGATCTGAATTTTCATTGAGACTTGATTAGAGCTTGTAGGAATTGTATGATCTACGAATTTTTAGAAAAGTTTTATTATTAGATAAGTATAAGTCAAGTTTAAAATCATTGGTTATGAAGGTGACCCCGTCCAGACTAACTGCAACTGTTCTTATACGCAATAAAAATATGTGGGGATGTTACAGAATCAGAACTATATACTACAAGATAAACAAGTTTCTAGTTCTAGTCCTTTCTAGCTACTTCACTTATCTCCTACAAATCTCCTAGTAAAATTTCGATTTCTTCAACGCTGAAGTACTGTGGCTGATCGTAAAAAATTCGGCAGCCTAGGTTACGCCCAATTCTATATAAAATATTCCTAAGAGATCTCTTAACCTCTTAAACTTACAAAGTAACAGATTTTGGCAGAATTAATATTTTACATAATTTTGCTTTTAGAGAAATTTTAACTTTAATAGATTAAGAGGCTTTCGAGAATCTGTACACTCCTCCTTCAGTTAGCCCAGCTGTTAAATACAATTTACTTTACAAAAAGGAAGAAGACGATATAATGTTGTTGGCGACGCATTGATGGCAATAGGGCTAACACACACCTAGCATCCACGAAGCACGCGCTTTTTGCTACAGTTGTGCTTAGACGTGTCATCATAATAATTTTGCTACGCTGTGGTTCCTTATGTGATCACCAAGATTAATTGTGAGGATATTCAAATATCTTACAGTTATTGATATAAATAATAATTTCAACACAAAATCACAGCACGTAATGAGAACTGATTTTATTATATTATCAGATGTGAAAATCGCAGCACAGCTTCTCATTAGAAATTTCTAAATCTCAAAATGGCCGAAACCATTTGCATGCAGTACAATTGGTATGCTGCCCGTGCTGCAGCTTTTAAAAGTGTAGCATAAACCCCCCCCCCCTCCGTCATCCCTGAAGGACTCTTATCTTTGCAAGGTGTAGCAAGTTGCAGCATGTGGGCCCTAGTATAAGTGTGCAACCTATACATCCTAAAGTATGATCCCATTCCTTGTTTCTTCGGTTTTGTAGATCTTTCAAGAAATTTTATGAATTTCCTAAGATTGGTAACAATTAACATTGCACTTAGCGAATTATCCTAGATACCGAAGGTTGCCTTAAATTGAGGATGCCGTTACGTCCAACAACGTAAAAACGTGTAGCGAAAAAAAAAAAAAAATAATTGTATCCAAAACTTTACAGCAGTTTTACCCAAAATTTCGATATCGGAAACAAAACAATTTCTGCGACTATCACGATAAGAGATTTAAGCGTACCTTAGTGAGGTTCTCTTTAGCTAGTTTTGTTTGGTAGTATACAAAATCCCTTAACAAAAAATATCCACTAAAGTTAAGAGATCAGCTGACTTCTGACATCCTCTAACTTTTTATGAAGAATACCACTTTCTGTTAACGGGCCTTGTTAGCCCAATTAAGAGACTAATACCATTGACACACTAGACTTTTAATTATCTCATTAAATTATTTAATGAGATGATTGCAGTAGCCATGACACACTTGTACCTAATTAAATATGACAATTTGGATTTATGTGTTTAAAAACAGAATGGATTTAGAATTGCTTTTATTATTGCGAACTTTAGAGGTGAAATATCAAATATTTTGAAGATTGCTGAGAAAATTGACAACTCTCTCAAACTATTTCATAAGCATGAAACTCTGATGTGAAAACGAATTTTATATCATGGGCATAATATGCATAGATTAATTCTTTAATAATGTATATTTCGCCTATAAAATGCAAATGGTTTTAGACTATGGTAATGATAAATGCATCAACTCAAACAATTCATAAACAATTGTCTTATTGATCACTTTGGTATATAGCATCGAACTAGTAGGTTTTGGGAAGACGATGTCCCAAAGTTCAGTGAAAGAAAATTTAAAAAATTTAAAGAAGATTTCCGTATTAGAAAATCGTCTTTAAATTGTTGGTTGAAAAATTTAGTAGCCTCCAAAGGCAAAATACGAATTACGTAAAGCTATCGCCTTATCTTAAAGAATAGCAATCTCCCTGTATTGACTTGGATCTTCAGCAGAGTATCGTAAAATAGATTCTTCGATCGAAACTATAAACCCGTATTATTCCGACAATATCTGTGCCATTTCTTTATATACATATCTGGCCTACACACTGCAAAACTTCAGCATTTCTTCAATTGCATGTTTGTCTTCATTATAATAATTTCGTATTCCATTTTTAAATAAAAATTGAGTATTTGACAGATACATAAAATTGCAAATTCCAAGAGTTTGTGAAACTTTGCAATCAGAAAAATTCGCGAAATTGATATGTAGCCGGCCAGTTTACCTAATTAAAATTTAATCAAGTACGGAATAATATGTACTTACTTAATGAGATAAATCTTCCTAAAGAAACTTTAATGACATAATTAAAAGTCTAGTGTGTCAGTGGTATAAGAGCTCTTAACTTTTTTCGATAATCGGGGGGTTAGTGTAGATATTTGAAATGTATGTAAGCTATTATCTAAATTATTCTATATCGAGGAGAATACAGTAAGTCAAAGCGTATGGTAATAGATCACAATTGGTAGACCAAGAAAAGATAGGCTAATGAAGTTGTAGAAGGTGCAAATAATATCCTGAGATTATGAAATTAAAAAATTTCCGCAAAAGATTTGATACAGGATTAATTAAAAAGGTCATGGGTACTGCTAGAGATAATTAGCCTGCTTCACTGAGACCTTCAGTGGGTCCATTACGCCCCTTGATTTCATGGAATAAACTTTTGAGATCGCCCTAGATCCATGCTTCTTCCCTTAGGAATTTCAGGATATATGCGAGCTTTTTAATTTGCAGCTCTCAGAGAATTGAAAATAAAAATCTACCTAACAGTCTACCTCTTTTATTCATCAGATGTACAGAGTATGAACCTATCCAATCAGTTCATAAATCTTGTACAAAATACAATATGGCAGCACTTTATGAATTAACTGTCAAATTCATACTGTACTTTTGCACACTTATTGCACACTTGCTTAAGGTTGTACATATATAAAAAAAAAAAAAAAAAAAAAAAAAAAAAAAAAAAAAAATACAAAGTATATAAGTTAGACATACGTAGAAGTTTAAACTATATTCAAAACAATTTTAGACGCACGCGTACAACATCAACACCACTAAAAATTAGTAGTAGTAGAGGAGGGGACAGAAATATGAAATATTGTAGCAATTTGAGACACCGGTGTTTTGGTCTACCTACGCCACTGATATCGAAAGCATAGCTAGGCTAGCATTGCTGTTAGTTCTGGGAAGCTTTTGAAATAGCCGGCGGATATTTCGTTATTAGTCTTCACGCGTCCTGAACATTCACAGTTAGGGCATAAGTGAAAAGTTTTCTTTCACATGTTTTGCTTTCCAGTTTATATCTGAACATTTTCCTAGTTTCGAACAAACGAATACGGTAAGTTACATTATATTTACTTTAGTTTTAGAATATAATTATCTATTACAAAAAAAGCTTGAGTTTTTCTCATTAAATTACTAATTGTACTGAAAAAACCAATTGGTTGCAATATGAGACACTTGGTTGGTAATAATATGAGACTATCTCTTATATTTCTACCAACTATTAAAGTAGTATTCTAGATGATGATGATGACCTTTGTAGGCCTATAATAGAGTTATACAGTATATTAAAAATACTAAATAATATTAAGGAGTTAGTATCACTGATACTGCACATCTTTTGTTTTTGATATTATAATTCAGTCTCATATTACTACCCTGATTAGGAAATTTCTAATTTTGATATTTTTTGTTTAAATAAATAAATTTTGAGTGTGTTGTAGTCGCATTATTTATGTTACTATCACTGATACGTAAACTAAATTTCCTGACTTTATACTTATTATTTTTTGGATATATCTATTTTTGGGTCTGTTATCATTAAAACTATAATATGTATCCCATATTTCTACCCCCTCCTCTACATATAATTTGCTAATACTAGAATCGCGTCTTTGTAGGTACCTACTCATTTGAGGCTGTAGTGCAAAAAAAAAAATAGAAAATATACCAACTGATTACTAGAATTCATCTGATGTGCCGTAAGGTAGTAATGTTTGTCCTATACTTTTTTTTTCTATCCATACACGTACATGATATATGTAGACTTTTACTAAAATTTTTATTCTAATAAATGTTTTCTGTTCGTGCCAATGATGACAAGAAATTTTTCTAGCATATATTTTGTATGTTAATACGATTACCGACCATTTCATAATGATCTGGTAAAAATGTTCTGTAGAACAGAGTATAACACCCAATAAAAAAAATCAATAATTTTGAAAAATATGATTTTTTTTAGTCTAAAAGCAAATAAAGTGTGAATTGTACCCAAACGTGTTGAATAAATAAATGAACGATATTATTAAAAAAATGATAAAGTTTTTCAAAAGGGAATACATTCATGTATCCTGGATAATAAATATAATTTTAAGAAAATATAAAAAAAAAAAAAAAAAAACAAGCGAAATTTTTAGTGCTATAAAGTTGTTACATATACAATTTATACGAGCTCTCTTGTGCCATAAAGCTGATATGTGCGTGCGCTTGTCAGAATAGTCATAAAAAATCATTTGCATTTTATGCAAATATTAAAATCTTCAAAACCATCACGAACTAACTAAATTCATTCAAAATTAATCAAGATAAAAATAATTATATTGTCCAATTCCATTCAACAATTAAAATTTCCTTAAGATAAAATTACTGGCAAAAAAAAACTGTTTAAATTACAGAGGACTTCCGGTATGCAAGGTAAGAAATAATATACATAAAAGGATCCCGAGAGAAGCTTTAACTATAAGATTTCCTTTATCCTTAAGAGACTCTTACTCTCTTTCTGTAATACCCACAGAATGATTTCAAAAGGAATAAAATTTACCATAAAGGACAAAATTACAACAGCACCTGACGACATTTAAAAATCTAGAATTTATGCATGCGGTTACAAAGTTAAAAAAAAAAAAAAAAGTTAAACCCAGAATTATATCAAGAAAAAGTGTTACTTGACTTTCTTAAGATTCTGTTCTGTGTAAATTATGAAAGGAATACGACGAGATGGAGAAACTTCATATCTTGATAATAATAAACGGAGTTCTCAAGATTTACAAAACTTTTGAGATAAAGTTAAAACAGTTTTCAAGTGGTGAATAAAATATACTAAAAAACGGTCAGCAATTTAATTTACATAAATGTTATCCAAGCCAAAATTAATTTGTCTGAGTTTAGATTAATTTTTAAGATGATCAGATAGAGAAATTTTAAAGATTAAGTAAACAAATAAAAAAATTGTAGGTAAATATAGCAGCTTTAGTAGATGAATATCTTTTTTGTGTTACATTGAAAGTCATCATTCAAATCAATACCAGGTTCAAGGGAATAATAGTTGAAATATGCTAAAAATAAATGACGCCATCTCTCTTTCCATTCGCTATTTTATTTTTTTTTTTTCAATAAATTCTCATAAAACAAACATCCCTCTTCGCCTTTTCTAACCACATCAATCTGAATACATAATGACATGAGAACAAATTACCTACAATTTTCCATGACCGAGGTTATATAAGCACTCACTTAGCCTGGGAGCTATTATCGTAGCAATTTATAACATAGACATCCTGTGGAGATGCTAATTAGGTATATCAGAAATGATGTAGACACTTGCACCTGTTAAAAGATAATTAACTCTAAATAGAGGAGATACAAGAGCCGTAGGTACTACGCTAAGAAATTATGTTCAATTAATTTCAGTGCACACACACACACACATTCATAAGACTCAATTTAGTAAATACTAAGTTCCAATTGAGTCAAATGGAATGTCAAAAGTTTTATTCGTGATCGTTCATTCATTATCACATCTTTTGTGTCCTTTCTTCTCTATGGCACGAGCCTTATTGTCCTGAATTACATTTTAGACATAAGTTGACTTCTACAGCTGATGTCACAATTGGAATGGACATATATAAATTATTACATCCCCTGCTGGGTATTTCCGTCCTCACCTTTTCATCCGATATAAGGTGACAAATCAAGAGATTTTTATAAATATTACCAGACAGAAAAATATGGGCATAAAAAAATCTGACACAACACATTAAGACAGGTAGGTATGTAGGTGAGTATGTCACAGAATCCAAAGGTAGGTACTAAATCAATTTGTGACAAAATTCCCTAGTTTCTAGGTTGTCCACTCAATTGTATGTATGTAAACTTAATAAAGCCTTCCTATATGGATATTCTGAACTCAAGTCCTACAGGAATTATAGATAAAGACAAAATTCTATAGAAATTCTCTGATACAATTTCACTTAATTAATTTTTCACTTCGATATTATCCCGAGACCAAAAGATTAATAAACCAAAAGTGTGGGGAAAGGGGAAAAAATTAGATAAATTCTCTAAGCCCAGAATTCTCTAGGTTGAATACGAATTGCAGAACTTGACCTCTCTACTACTCTATCCATAATGAATGAAATTGGTTAAAATCGGAGTAATTCATTTCAAAAGTTTGCTTCATGAAATGAAAGACTTCCCCTTGATAGGGGACTTAATTAGTGGAGTTGAAAACTTAAAAGTCATTCAGGAGGAAACAGCTGATGGTGAAAGTTTTATCGACATGCAAATTGGTATTGTAAACACTGAGAGTGCATTAAAAATGGACACAACAGTGGCATTTTAGAAACTTCCAATGAATATTAATTAAGTTTGACAGGTTAAGAGAATCATAGTATGAAGTGTCGGTACTTGTACCTATATATAGCTAATTAATTGGAATACGAAATTGGTAGCTTAATTGTGTAATTAGGTCCTCATTATAATATTATACATATACGACTGTAATTTTTTTAGACTACCATTTCAAGGAGGATTTTTAAATTGCTTAGAATAATATAAAAGGTTCCTAAATTGCTTAGATAGATAATAAGACCAATTCAACTGAGGTTCACGGTGTTAGGATTATTTGCTAAGGCTCTGGAAAAAATGATTGCACAGCAGCAAATATTTTGTTATTTGGAAAACCTTAATTTATTAAGTCATTTCAAGTACGATTTACGTAAATTTAGTACTTGTGGAACAGCCCTTCTGAATGTCACGAGTGATATTCGCAGCATGCTTAATAGGAACCACCTGCCTATTCGACAACCTGAAAATTTGCCATCAGACTTTCAATTTTATCGTTTTGCTCTTTCCTTAATCCGCATCTGTCTCTCTAATAGATTGGAAAGGGCACAGGTAAAGGATTGTGTTCATGGTGGTCTGCGTCTAATTTGTAGTGTCCCTCAAGGCTCTATTCTTGGCCCCCTACTCTTCAGTCTGTATATAAATTACCTTTCATATGTTGTTAAATACTACAAAATTCACTTGTATGTCGATGATGTGCAGGTGTATCTTAGACGAACAATTGGACTGGTTGAGGATTGTATCGACAGGCTAAATTTAAACTGGCTGGACAGATAATAATATTTTATTGCGTAATGCCGGAATGTCGCAGTGCATTGCTTTCTACCGCAGATCAGTTGAGGTATCTGATCTTCTACACGTATTTTTAAATAAAATAGTGCTGCTATTTTCAAATCATGTAAAAAATCTTGGTATCTCCCTCAATTCTAGAATGCAAGGCTGTTATTATGCTAATGATATAAACAATAAGATTTATGTTGGGCTTCGTCAGCTGTGTTTGCCTTCGTGAACCGTGTCTATGGACACGCGTTCAATGCTAGTTAAATATTTAATTCTACCGAACTTTTCCTATGTTCGACCAAAGTGAATGACTGCACAAGATTTGTATTCTGCCTGAAGATTGGATTATGTTTCGCAACATAGTAATCATCTACTTGGTTGCTCTTTAAAGCTATACGTTTTACATAGGCTCATTTATACGAAAAAACCAAGTTATTTTTTTAATAAATTAGGATTTTTAGACTCTACAAGGCGTTCGGAAAATTTCTAATATTCAGCGATGGAAAACTTTAACTTTGTTCGTGCTGTTCCAGCTTGGAATAATTTACCATCAGATATTTAGCATACCAGCTCGACTCATCGGTTTATGGATCGGATAATGCGCTATTGTGGAATAGACTTTTGGATGTATTTTACTTGGTTTAGGATTTGTGTTTTCTAGTTGTTTGTTGTTTATATAAATTCCACATTGTTTGAAAAAATCTGTTATATGCACATGCGCAATTCAATTATTGTTATTACTGAGTTTATTCCCGTAGTTGAAGGTTCCGTGCACATTTGGTAGAGTTATTCTTTGAAATTTATAGACAACAAAATGGAAGAAGATAATAATGGTTATAGCGATGGTCGATTTGATCTTAATTTCATGGAAATTGCTTTAGAAAACTGTAGTGGATCAAGTAACAGTGGATTGAGTGGTATAAATCCGAAAATTAGAAAAAGGATTTGGTGATATTGAATATTCAAGTGATAGTGAAAGTGAAGTTGAATCGGAAACAGAAGTTAGGAATTACAGTGATAGTGATGAAAATTGGGACGACATTGATGAGAATTGTAAATATAATTTACGACAAGAAAATCCATTTTAGACACAATACAAGATTGCTGGTTCTCAAATTTAAGAAGACAACTTAGAGCCAATTAATTTTTTCAAAAATTTTTTACCACTGAACTATAACCAAGATAATAGAACAAACAAACACGTACGCAACAAAAAATAAAATTAGTGGTGAAATTTTGAAAAAAAAAAATCCATATAGCATAACTAGGCGGATATTTAGCTATTAAAAAATATTTCTCATTAGATTTCGCAAATATGATTCCCCTTTTTCCTACTATTTTTAAAATATTTTGGATTCTTCATCTACATGAAATTTTGCTGTAAAACAATTTATTGAGGACAAGAACCCAAAAAGTAAATTATGATATAAAATATCTTGGCACTAAATTTGGAGAATACTTTGTTCCCGAAAAATAAATTTGTGGTGATGGCGTAAATCTGTGATAGGCTAAAGTTAATGAAATCGCAACATTTAATATTAGAATTTCGGATGATCCCAAGATTACGGATTTTATCTGCATAGGGCATTGAAAAACTATTCAGAAGAACAGAAGAATGTGATAAAGAGTCAAAATTACCAACGGAAAAAGCGATACACTGCGACTTACGTTATGCAAATTGTAGTTCATCCGAGCAACAAAAATTTCGATGAGGTCTTGAAGACATCTGAAATAGATCTGAACGTTGTCACCATAAATATGGATGTTAATATTTGATATTATTCCTGGCATATCATTAATATATCTGATGAAAAGTAGAGGACCACAAATGAAGTATTATGGTACTCCACATGACAGAGAAAAAAGAATTCCTTGGTTAAATGAATGGCACGGCACGAAAAATGGAAATTATTAAACAATTTTTCTAGTAAGTTTACATGGCAAACACCATCGAAATTTTTGGAGGAGTCTAAAAGTTCCAGAACACAAATCTCTCTTCTATCAAGTGAATCGCGAATGTCTGTTATGACTATAACGCTAGCACTTTCGCAACAATTCTTATGTCAAAACCCAGATTGACAGGTACGGATTAGTTTGTGTCATAAGGTGTGTTCTTTTGTGTACCTTGTTCTAGAACTCCCATTTACTGGAGAGAACAAATTGTTCTGTCGATTGAAGTGAACTATTTGTACTGTTCGCTTCATTTATACATGCTGCTGGCACAAAATAACACAGCTAAAGTGTATCAACGATTTCGTAATGCAGGTATATTGAAGATATATAAAAGTGGGCCTATTGTGAGCGGCGCAATTAGCTTCGCGAAACGGGGTGACATATTGAATTATGCGCATTTTCTGAGTCATATATTTATTGTGCGTTACCGTTCATTTAATTCTATGTATGATTATAATGCGAAGTTCAGACCTGCGCGTATATTGCTTGTAGATAAAAAAAAAAGTTGTTGAAAGCTTGAGAAATGCTAAAATGGGTTTATCTGAAATTTTGAAAATATTTTGCAAACGTCACTTGAACTATTTTTCTGAGTTATAATTTAATTTTCGAAATATTTTTTTAAAATAGACATTCACTAAGAAGATTTCATTTCAGTACGATAATTACAAAGAAGAGCTGAATTTATGATCATTTTAATCTTAAATGGAACTACTCATTCAAATTATGTCCTCCAATCAGGCCGCCATTGTCTACTCTCAAGATTTATATCTTTCGTGGGTTACCAATTTTCACTTGATCAGTTTTGTCAACAAGCAATTCGTAGGTTTGTAGATAATACTTATTTTAAAATCATTTTTTGTATATCCCTAATAGTACATAAATTTCAAATTAATCTCTAAAGATAATGAGAAAATATTCAAGAAGATTTCTCGCGTGAAACTACAAAATCAGTTGAACTGGTTCACCTGCTTCAAGCTAGTGGTTGGCAATAGACTCGTACAACTTATTCCATTGTAATATTTTATTATTAAGCCAAGCTACATCTGTCGATATTGAACACTTTCCAAGGCAACAATAAATGCATTATGAAGTTGGCAACAGCTACTAGGTAGTCAGACAGGACAAAGAAGCAATATCAAATTCGTATATAGTATGACCAGACCATCATATATAAGATTACTAATTAAAATACAGTGTTGCTAAATTGAATAATGTTTGTGTTGTTAAATTAGGTAAAGAATTTTCTAGTCTAGCGTCTATTGATTTTTAGATGCTAAAATCAGCAATTTTTAAGTAAAAAAATTGAAATGAAAAAACCTATCCTGTAAATTTCCTTTCAAAAAATTATATTTCATTAAACAATATTGAAATACTATAACAATTCTATTGGTATAGTTTCAAAGGAAATATTTGAATCGTTTTGTAATGAGTTTCAATTGTGAAAATCTGTTATGAAAATCTCTCTTTACTTATGTACCAGTCCAGATCCATGATCTATTTGAAATCTAGTTGTTTTGTTATTCCACATTAATTGCAGTTTAGAAGCTCGTAATTGGTGACAAATTAAAAGTTTATGTTTAAAGGAAGTTATAGTCAGGTATTAAACAATTAACTAAACAGACCAAAATGAAATTTAATTTTACAACTATAATTCTTACAAAAATTTGTCTTAGAAAATATCTTTGAGTTTCTGTTTCATCCGCCACAAATATACAAGCCAACTGAGAGAATTCGAATAGTTTTGTAATGCCTGCATAAATTTATTCTCACCTGAGACATGATTTCTGACCAACGAAACTTATACTGAATTTCTCGCCCATCTTCGTCAATTCATAACGATAACAACATTCTTTTGATGATCTTTGATTATCTTTTTGTATCATTTTTTTATGGCAATTGTTTTTACTGGTTCGCAGAATAATAGCGAACTGGCTATATTGATCATAAAATATGACGCAAGCAGAGTAGTTGTGGCCTGGCGAAGGCGAACGAAAAAAACAAAATTATATAGAAAAGTAATTATAAAAATAAATTTTTTCAATGTAGCACTCTTACAAAAAAAAAAAAAAAAACAAAACGCACCGACCTACCTAATTGATTTTTGTGCTGTGTTCCTCCCATATTAGGTCCAGTCTAAGCTTGCTAGTTTTAGGATGATTTTTACCTCATTATGGTCAGTTTTCTGGATGGGGTTATAATGCAATTACCTAGATATTGAGGTTTTTGTCGAGCAAGTCCTGCCCCTTTGCAGAGTACGTCGTCTACAGATTCTACCTCTTTGTTGCAGAATCGACAGTTGTCATCTGTGGTCGTGCCCATTTGCAATGCAGGCCATAAAAACTGCAAAAAGTAGGAGATAGATGTATAATATAAACTTCTGGAAACACTACAATATGACAATGAATAATGCGTTTCGTATCAGCAGGAACCAATACTCTTCAGTACGACTAGCTTCCAGGGGCGGATCCATGATTCTTGTGAGGGAGGGGCGCAACTTTGGTTTAAAAACAGTATAAGCTGGAAACAGTTCAAAAGTTCGATGGCACTCGCCACCACTCGCAAATGTCAAATACATAAAATTTATCATTAAGATGCGTGCCGATCAGATAAGTGAGTGGATACCACTCGGAACGAAGAAAGTTGCTCAACGTTCAACTTTTGCCACTCGCGAAAGTCAAACGAGATCTTAAATTATTTATTTTGTTTTGGTTTGTAAATAATGGAAGTGTAAAACTTCCACACCATCCATTATTGTTAGTAAAACTATGGAAAAACAATTTGTTCAAATTTACGAATTAATCATAAATTGTATCTTTGGAAAATACAGGAACTAAAGGGATACGTACTTTTTTTTTTTTTTATATATAATATTAAGGCAAGTTAAGCATGGCAGGAAGGTGATAGGGAAACGAATTATGGAACGAGAGGAGAGCGCCAGAGGTGCTGAATGTCACCCTTAAACTTTCACTGATTGTATGTTGGAGTAAAGACAGAAAATGGTAGACTGTTCCACATTCACACAGTTCGGGACAAAAACCATCACGAAATTTTACTGCGTGGCCGAAAGTAATTTGATGAGCAGTTTGCTGCGCGAGTTTTGCGTGCAGGAATTATTCTGCAAGCGATCAGACGTGATATTTCATTAGAACATCGACCACGCAAATAGCAATAAGTGATAGCGATAGTGAAGGGCATCCACCATTGCGCGTTGTTCGAGTGAGTCGATATTACAAGTTATTGCCATATCACCAGTAAGCTTGAAGGCTCTCTTTTGGACAATATCCAATGAAGGTAAGACTGTGCGACCAGCCTCGGGCCCAGATATGGAAATTGTATTATATTCTAGGTCTGGTGTAGGACTTGTAGAGGAGCTCTAAATTCGATAGCCTGAAATATTTCTAGACCTTTTCAGAAATCCTAGACATTTCGCTGTTTCTTTGGCAAAACAAAAGATGTGATCTGTCCACTTTAGCTTACAGGAAATATTAAAGTCAAAAATGTAAAAAGACGGCATATCGCAAATCAGTACTCCATAAAAAGAAATGGGAATGAAAAGCTATGATTTTGCTTCAAAGAGATGAGATAGCTTTGGCACGTAGATGCCTTGACTTCGACTGGAATTGCTTTACTCCAAGCGAGAACATGGTCAAGGTCGTTATTGATTGATCTAATCACACAATCTTGTTTGACAGATGTGACATTCCCTCTGGAGTCCATAAGAGTATCAAGAGTCCTGTCAACGGCAAGCAGACCCTTGGTTGAACTTATCGTTAAACCAAGAGAGATTTTACTGTTGTTGAGATCTGCTGTAAGAATACGGAATGTATTCACACATGCCAGGACTTCTCTAAGGTTCTGATTTAGAATTTTCCAATCAGCATTTAATTGTTTGTTGTTTAAGGTTTTAGCTAAATATTCTACTATTGCATTTTACGAAACAATAAAACTGTATTTCCAAAATAAATGTCTTGCTTTAAATGTTATAACTCACTACATCAATATACAATGATTTGTTTGCCGTTGTGTTTTCAATTAAAACAAATCTCCCATCGCTTTTACCCGAATAAGTTCTGCTTCAAATTGAACGTTTCCAGTAATTTTTATGTCTTTTGCAAAAAGTGCAGTAGAAGAATTCAGAAGATCTACTGCAATGTTTTTGTGGTGTTCAGGGAGGGGCGCGGGCCCCCCGCGCCTCCTAGCTGGATCCGCCACTGCTAGCTTCTGCCTGCCGTAGACGCCAATATGACATTGGGAGATTTTGATTCCAACGTAGAAATACAAATAGAGCAATAATATGAAATTAACACAAACCAGATTAGTAAGCATAGCTGAAATAGTTAAGACATAGTTTAAATAAACACCACCACATTGTCGGATAACGAGCTAAATACACTACGTACTCAAATCGCATACAGTAGAGTAATTTTAAATTGGGGCGTCTAAAAACTCTGCTCTTTTTTGTAAGTTCATAAATGAATAAAATCATTGAAATCCTCATTGGCATAACTACTGTGCATAATTTTGGAAAGCTCATTGAAAAATTGATCGAATAGGCTCATTGGAAAACTCATCGAAATGCTTATCTGAACACTCAATATAAAACTCAAAAGCGAAAAATTTTCCTACTAATATTTTTTAAATTTCATGATGGACTAATTCAATGTATAAAAAATCTCTCCGAGCTCAAAACCCGGTTGTCAAAATATTGTAAGTTTCTACGGAAGTACCACCAATAGACATCTTAATTTCAAAACCAAAACAAAAGACTTATATTACTACATGTAATTGGCGTTGTGGCTTTATAGTGATTAGCCCGCTAAGAAATGAACCATAAAAAATTGTTCAGAGTTACATTTCCAAAATTAAGTTTTAAACTCTCAATTGTTATCTTAATGGTACCGAAAGTTCCAAGAAACGCAAAAAAAAGTAGCCTGATTATACTATAAATAAATAAAAATAAATAACATTGATATTACGCCCAGAATGGTACAAAAAATATAGAGAAACGATGTGTAATTGAGTCGAATAAAATTTCAAGTATCCGCATCAAATCCAGATAAATATTAAATTTCATAATTTTCACCATTAAAGGAGGGCACAAAAGCAATTTCCGCCAGGTGTCCCAACTTAATTTAATGAGTAGAAATGAAATAAATTTTAACATTTATCATATCAGTTTGTACCTTGCTATTAATATACACCTACCTAAAAAATACAAAATTTTATTTTTTATTACTTTATTCGTTTATTTGTTCTTAATGGGGGCACCTGACATTTTTCTTTTCTTAATTGAATTGTCACACCCCAGTATAATGCCCATATTTATAACTTTGTTTTCTTTTTCTTTCTTTTTTTTCGTTACTTTCACAGCTGTGATAAACTTATACAATTCTCATAAATAACTAAAATCCCGGCCTCACCCGGAACGTACCTCCATTATTCGTACAAACATAAATGGAAAATTTTACCAGCTCAGTAATTTAAATATAAATTTAACGAAAAATAAAAAAAACAAACACAGAAAACCTTTTGCACATTAAATTTAATTTGAAATTATTAATGAGTGGTTTGAGATTAAGGTAAAAGGTACTTTTTGAAAATTTATGGCATTTTTATGGTAAACTAAAATACTGAAAGTGGCCAATTTGAATGAAAATTCAGTGCTAAATATGATTAACTGGCGGTTGTGTTTTTTTTTTTTTTTTTTTTTGTGAAATATTTATTGACCATGGATGCGCATTTTTTTGGAGAAAAAACCATAAAATAGCATAGTTTCATTAATTTTGTTTATTTTCCGTGGAATTGCATAAAATGAGGCGCGATTACCATCTCCAGTAGCAAAATAAGCGAAATAAAGAATAATAGAAGCAGATTTATCTAAAAAATGGTTGCATGCATGTAGATACATGCGTAGGATCAAATGAAAGGCAGCCTTCTGAGGTTTCTAAATCTGGAAAGATAACGTACCGGTTGTCAAAAATTTAGGTGGGAAAAACGTTTAAATAAAAAAAAAAGGATATTTTCTCAAATTTCTTGATTTTGACGTCCTACAACTAAGGACATTAATTTTTAAAAAAAATGATATTTTACTGTCGCAAATTTTAAATAAACCGAGGATTACTTTTTTATAGTAAGTTTTTTAAAAAAAATTGTAATGGTTCGACATACATTGAAAAGATTAGACGGTTTACTATCATCTGAGCTGAATATCACCTTCAAAAGTTGTAAGGAAGTTATA
Organism: Dioctria rufipes; assembly: GCA_963924295.1. NCBI lineage: Eukaryota > Metazoa > Arthropoda > Insecta > Diptera > Asilidae > Dioctria > Dioctria rufipes. The sequence continues at coordinate 25,234,684 of OZ002740.1, read as the reverse complement.
AATTTTACCTCAAATCAAATTATTTTAGCCCACCACTGGAACATTTTTTTGATTTACGTCCATTAACCACGCCACTGGGACAAGCAAACATAACCACTGGTAAAGCTTTTCAAAAGAACTTGAAAGCTTTTCTGTTAAACAAACTTGCGCCAATTTAAGCATCAGCCACTCAGTCACCGTGAAGCTCTGGCCACGAATATATAAAGCACATCTGTCAACCACAGAGTTCAATCTAATCAGCGAGCTCCACGAGTGAAGTGATCAGACTAATTTTTGAAGGGTACTAGTATTATGCGAAATTCCTGCACTAGTAACAACCTAGCACGCCGTGTGAATAATCCCCGTACATTTCTACATTTTCATAGTGAGGTTTGCGTGAACCGTCCCACCTAATTATATTTTCTGGTAAGATACGTGTATAATCCCCGTACCATTCTTACCCAGCCGTCGGGTTAAGATCAGTGTGAACTATCCCGCCTTAACATTTCCTTGGTATGCCGTGCGTGTAATTCCCGTACCACCCCTCCCCATCCGTCTTGTTAAGGTCAGCGTAAACCATCCCGCCTTAACATTTCCTTGGTACACCGTGTGAACAATCGCCGTACCATTCTTCCCCATCCGTCGTGTTAAGGTCAGCGTGAACCATTGAGCCTTAACATTTCCTTGGTATACCGTGTGAACAATCTCATACCTACCATCCGTGGTGTTAAGGTCAGCGTATACAGTCCCGCCCTAACATTCCAAAACCTTAACATCGTCTTGGTACGTCGTGTGATCTTTCCCCATACCATCCGTCGTTATTCCAGATTATTCCGTTAATAATAGAAAACCACTGGTACGCAGTGCGTAAGATCCCCATACCTACCCTAAAATTGCAATAGTCCCACGTTGTGTGTCACCGGTCTCCCTCTCATGTGTAACCCGTGCGAGGAATCCCCTTACCACTATCTAGTCTATACACCTGTAATAGCTGAGAACGAGATTCAAGGTAATATATTGACTCTCATAACCGCTAGGCGTTTTAATATTAGGTCCGAAATTTGTTCTCGAGTGGTAAGCCATTTGAACCTTCCCCTTACCGCCACCCAATCTTTATATATAGCATAGACACTAAGTAGATTTAAATTAAATTAGCTTGTAAATATTATGCCCTAGACACAGCGCTCTTAATGAAGGCATAACTAACGACTAATTAGTCTCTATTGATTCATTATGAATTGGAGACACACAAGCATTTCTTTAATTAAGTTGTACTGTCAAACTGGATTTGATTAACTCATCACATTAAAGAAGCAATATGGATCGAATTAACCTGATCAATTTTGTTTTTATTTATTTTATTTTTCAAATTAACTATTTACAAATGAGAAAAACTTTATATTAAAAAAAAATATTGATAATATAATTTTTACATTTCTTTGCAATTCTTCTTCTTATTTTTCAAATCGGCAGATGCACAGCGGAGCTCCAAATTTACATTATATGCCAAATCTAGCATAGTTTTCCTCACTATAGCTATATTGAGGGAGGAAAACATACTGACATATCCTGTATGACACATGGAATTTTAATGAATAGTTAGTACTAATGATTCATTAGCTCGTGCTGTGTGTCTAGGCTATTAGGCTATTTTGCTTGAATAAAGATTTTTTATTAATTTTACTGTAACTGAAGGAGTTTCATTTCTAGAAACCCTGGCATGACGACCCATCCACAGTTTATTATGTGAATAATTAGCACATTTTGGTAATTATCCTCTAACTCCGAAACTTTTAAGATGCCCCCTGCGGTTCAGTTTTTTGTTTGTCTACGTGAGTACTATTACCTCTTTCCTATGGATCTCGGAGCCGTAAACACCCTGTATACACATCATAAAAAAAAAAATCGTTTGCGTGGAGTACTGCCAAACTTATCTTCAAAAAAGCTTATATATGATATAAAATTGCATACTTCCAAAACGGAGTCGAAAGTTAGTCTATTCAAAGATGATTTTAAATGTTAAGGGTAGCGGAGATTAGGCCTCTAAAATCATTAGGACACCGCGACCATAATTGATCTATTGTGCCTAAGGTGGATAGGCAAAATCGAGTCTTTTAACGAGCTCAATTATTTCACTTGGGTTAGATTGCAAACCTTATTTGGAGAGATAAGTGTTACTCCATTTTTTCACAGATAATAGAATTGTTATAAGTACAAAAAAAAAATTAAGTGGGTATACGCACAAGAGCAGAAAAGCGCTACTACAATACAACACAACAACAGGCACAGCATGACTGAAAATTTTTATTACAGCAATTTGTCTCGCCATTTCCCCTCCCATATATAATCAAAATTCATTTCAACAAAATTCTGATTTATAACTTGATTCGCGTTATCATAATATGCACACCCCTGCTATAATAGCTACCATAAGAATGAGAAAGAGGTTTTTCTTAAAGCCTTTCTATTCTGGTAGTTGCATAAATTTAGGCACAGTATTATTTTATTGGTATCAAAAATGAATGTGTGTGTGTGTGTGTGTGTGTGTTTGTATATAGATGGCATAAATCCAGGCTAGATTCACTATTCATTTGAAAGAATCATATGAAAATATAAGTGAAAAAGTTTCTAAGAGTTGCATAAAATATGAGAAACGTGCAGTGGAAAACTTTCCTTGAATCCGTATACTTTTGTACTTGTCTTTCTAGATGGTAAAGGTAGTTGGAAGGGGGGAAGTTTCCACTTATCTTGAAATTTGCATAAAAATATTCAAAGTGAAAAGTGGCAAAAATTATGAACACTTGGCAAACGTTAGGACAAGTTTCTGTACTTAATGGGAGCAACATGTGTCCACAAAATAGAACCTATCCTTTTCCTAGTAGTTTTCGTCGCCAAGAAATAGTTTAAGTTTTTTTAAGATTTTTTCAGATCTTTTTGAAACGTGGTGAAACTTTAAATTCACAAATGGTGTGAGTGTTGACCACAAAATGTCTTTAAAAATTACTTTAAAAATCTTATGTAAAAAAAAAACAAAAAAATAAAATATATTACACAATTAATTGTACAACTTTTACTTGACGTAACTTAGCTGGAGCGAAACGCGATCCAGACAATATCGACAGTCTTTATACATAAAACACATTAAATTTTGTACTACTGTAATTGTAACTAGTTTTACTGACTGGGGACCAACCCCATTTTTCGTTAAATATTCTCTTTACAAAAGCCAAGAATTATCTCTCTAGGTGGGTTCATCTATCACTTCATTCTCTCTTATCCGATTCTGTGTTTTTTGTGTATTGTGCGACGTTGCCAAATCGAATGTAGGTTTTTGACAAACTTCTTAGTTTCAAACAAAAATAGAAATTTAATTCTGAACTAACATTACCATTATGCATCGGCGACAGTTATAGTCGGAAAGGTAAAATGGATGATTTTAGATTTAATTAAAATTTCAAACATTAAAGGCAACAGGTCCTTTTCTTCATCGGAAGACGAAAGCTTGTCCTAGTTACTATCTAAGGCATTTTGAACATGTATATACTTACTCTGAATGTAACTTCTCATGTCACCCAGATCGATGTCTGTCTAATGTGGAAGAAGCATTTGAATCAAAAAGTTTTCACTCCTACTAGGATCTTAACCAATGGCGAAAATCTTTAGATTGTACATGAAATATGAGATCGAGAGTGATGCATTATGTAATTATATATTCCACCTCCGTGGGATAGGTGAAAACGTAAGTGGGAGTCGTTGGAGAAGAGGCTAGCGGACTTCATACTGCCACATTGGCTAGTTATAATAGTTTCCAGGCCTACCATGCTTACTATCACTTCTTAGATTTTATGACACATGCCACCTCAGGGTTATGTCATGCAGAAGAAGGGCAAATGTGTTATACTGGAGATGGTGACGGGAAATAAGAGCAGTCCCTTGTCGAATTCGGAGATTTACGCGGATAACTTGTACTCAGAAGAAATAAGCGATCCTAGCAGTTTCTTTCATGAGCTTGGTATTGAAATGGTGTGCTCTATTAGAATGCACACGCAACTATCTAAGTAGCCATGGGATATCATCTAACTTGGTGTAGAAGTACATGGTGGGCGATATGAACAGATTGAAGCAAGTTGTCTGAGCTAATATTATTAGGTTCTCATGATTTATGAAACTACACCGACTCAATTCGCTTCATTGAAGAAATTCAAGGCAAGTGTCGATTAATGGAGGATGCCAAATAGTGAAAAGGTAATTTCGTCACTATTTCTCGTTATTGCATTCCAACTGTGGTGTTCAACTGCACATCTCTATCTATATTTATATATATTTTTATGAATGATATTCCCCTTGAAAAGGTCTGTATGAACTGAGATTGAAATTTTTAACGAACCCATACGAAGCGAGACCTGTATATAACTATTTGTGATGAATTTTAATATGAAATTTTCCCTCATCTATAATTCACAGTTACTTTTTGAATCAATTGTCAACCCATAAGAAAAGAAAGCAAATATTTAAATAAACGTAGAGTGCGAAAATAAATTAAGAAGTTTTGTTTTAGAAAAAGCCTTGTCAAATTAAGTTACAATATATTATCCAAAGTTAACAGTCCATATATTTTTTATTACGTCCTGACAAATCAGAAGTGGGATATAACTGGATACCAGAAACATATATACTGTACAAAATAAAATGGATAATGGATAAGGTACAGATTAAGACGCTAACGATTACGGAGATTAAACGACGATTGACGGAGCTTGGTCAAGAAACAGGAGGAAATAAGGCCGAGCTGGTTTTACGTTTGGTTTCTGTGATTGGCGGCGATGAAGTTGAACTGGACGATAGCGAAAAGAATAGAGATGTCGACGATAGAATCGGAAAACTGACGCAGGAGGTGAATGTACTAAAGGAAATGCTGGAAAAAGCATTAAAAGAGTTTATGGGAATGAAAAACGGGGTTGATCGAACGAATGAGCCACCGACGATTCAGATGGACATAGCCACGGATTCGCATGATATCGAGCGACGAAAATCTGTGGCTGGTTCATCTTCATCCTTTGAGGTAGTAGTTGGTAATAAGTGCATTGAAGCAGAGCCTAGTTTCGATGTTCCGCAGACCGATGCGCCGATAGGATATGAAAACGCATCCTGCGTAACTGCGACGAATCTTAATCTTATACCACCACCTTGTGTGATGCAAACTCCTAGACAATCGAATATAGCTTCATGTGTGAATCCGACATTATTGCCGATGTACCCAACCGACTATCAGATGCATAGTGTGCGAAATATTATGGAAATTGTTCCAGAGTTTGACCCATATGACGAAAATCAGAAATGAGAGGAAAACTGCTCAATATTCCGAATATTATTACAAATAATGACTTTTGGGGGAATAATGACGGAAAAGGGCCGATGTGTTTCAATTGCCGAGAAAGGGGTCACATCTCGAGAAATTGTCCAAACGAGTCTAGAAAGGAGAGATGCTTGAAATGCTACCGAACTTCGCACAGGACTGATCAATGTCCAGGGAGGACCGAAGATCAAAATTTAACTGTGCTGGCCGTGGCTGCAGATGGTGAGAATGTCGATTGTATCTTATGCCCGACGACGTCTTATCACAAGAGGTCGACGTACTTTGTTCTAAAGGAAATCGATTAATCATTGAGTCCCGAGAATGTCGCATGGAGTCCATAGACGACATTGACCTCAATACCGGTCCTATTAATGCAGAAGTGGAAACATTGCATGCCATTACAGACAGTAATCACATTCTTAGAGAAGAACGTGATAATCTTTCGATGCGTGTTCATGAACTTACTGAACGTGTAGCCAAAGTTGAAGATGAGCTTTTCCCATTACAAGACAAAAATCGTGAATTGCATGCTAAGATAGAAGAGTGCACATCGGAGAATACATCTCTTCAAACTGAAGCTGTTAAATGGAGGCAGCGAGCGAATGTTTTAGTTGAACGTAGCAACGAAAATCCCGAAGATATTGAGCCATTGCAAAATGAAAGAGAAAATCTCGCTAAAATGCTAGTAGCTACAAAGGAAGCATTGAATAAGTCACAAGAGGAATTGGCCTCTATTACAAGTGAAACCGATTGGGATCAACGCATAAGAGAACTGGAGTGGGCTTTGAGTTCACAGCAGAATCAGACTACCTACTGGTTGCAATCCAAATGAGGTAGTATTCGACTTTCCATTGAGAGAGCTCATTTCAAATAGGATACTAGACGCCTTACGTGATAATGTCGACGAAACTGTAAAGGAGATGACAGATCCTTCAGAAAAGAGACGAGAGATAGCATCAAGAATTGAAGCCGAGCGGATACGCTGGAAAGCCAGATTTGATGAACGACATCGTACTCCAAAACGATATAAAAAAGGAGATCTGGTCGTAATTGAACATATTTCCCCAGCAACAGGAGAAAGCAGGAAACTGGAGCCTAAGTATCGGGGACCGTTTTATGTAGCTGACATCCTGGACCGTGACAGATACATAATCACTGATCCACCGGATTTACAGAAAACTCAGAAGCCGTTCAAATCAGTGTATACTGCAGAACGAATGAAACCATGGATGGCTACATCACCAGAATTGGAAGATATCGACATCGAGGATGCAGATGAAGAATCCGAGATGGATTCAGATGTGGATGGCCGAGCTGTCAACCCATAAGAAAAGAAAGCAAATATTTAAATAAACGTAGAGTGCGAAAATAAATTAAGAAGTTTTGTTTTAGAAAAAGCCTTGTCAAATTAAATTACAATATATTATCCAAAGTTAACAGTCCATATTTTTTTTATTACGTCCTGACACAATATTATAAGTAGGATAATAAAGATTCACTAAGGACCGTCCGATCCAAATATTCTAGAAGTTGAACTGGTTTTTCTGGGAAACCATGAATATCTGACCCCACCCATTATATCGTTAAGTAAGTGAAAAACGAAGAACTAGTAGTAGTCCGTTAAGAACAGAACGCACTAGGCAGTACGTGTGGAACATAAAGTTCTCCTGCTCTCGCCAGTATATGAAAAACAGGCAACTAGTGATAGTACGTGAGCAATGGAAGCCACTAGTCAGTGCGTATGCAACGGAAACCTATACCAACGTACCTCTCAGCTAATACTTACTTTAAATATTTTACACTTATATTACGGACGGTAGTAATAAAGCAAAACATAAATCTCAAACCAGCTATTGTCATTTGAACCCTTTACTCCAGTGAAGCTAACCAGAGTCAAATTTCAACAGCATTATGACATTTCATTGTCGCTGCTGCTCACCGGTGAATTGGCATTATATTCTGATATATTTTACAGAGAATCTCAAGCCCCCCCCCCCCCCCCACCCACGGTCATCCTAAAATTAGTCCCACTAATTACGAGCTACTATAAATCAATTTTCACAAAATTATCTAACTCCTTCCAAAATTAATATGTTAAAAGCTTACAGCCTACTTAATAACATCACCAAATGCTTCATTATCAACATATTCTATTAAATGTAAAATCAACATTATTAATTTGATAAATTATTACAATTTTACATAGCCATTGTAAATATCTTTTAAAGGGACTAAGAAGGATTAAAATTAATGAGCACCACCACAAATCGACGACTATGAAATGCTCGAATATTTAGAAGCGGCTTATTAACTAATTGGCAAAATATTTAATACCATAATACAGCTACGACCATCTATACACTAATTATAACCGTAAGCGTCTTAGACCGACATGAATGCCACAATAATTTGCACATTGAGCAGATGTTATTATCTTTCATTTTAAATTAATTGAAAATCACCCAACAACATCCGTTCATTTTATACTACCATGGAGTGGTTTATTGCTTGCTATTCCTGCTGCATATTACAAGATAGAAATCCTATTTATTTCCACAGAATGAGCTGCTGATTGAATTTCTCTGGATTGGTGGAAGCTACATCATAGCTGTCATCTGCAAGCCGTATAGTTAGTAGTAGAAAGTAGAAAGTAGATAATAATGGTATAGAATAGAATAGGAATCTTTATTGGACCAGACCACATACAGGACCAAATGAAAGCTCTAGGATTTTCAGTGGAGTGTTATTTTCGCGATTTCCTTTCCTTAGATTTTTGCAGCTTCGGTCACGTACTAATTTGATATCTTGTTTCCAATGTTTTGTTCGATTTTCCCTGAAGTCAGAGACAAGACAAAGAGGAGTGACGGTGTACATTATTACAGATAACAATGAAAATGGCGGAAAGAACATTTTGTAGCACAGTCACGAACTAGAAATAAGATTTATTACGTTTTCTAAGCCTCTGGGGTTTTTGTTGTTTTTTTTTTTTTTTTTATTTTCGTTTATTGATTGGGATATTATCATTATGCGGAGTAATGATATATCCGACTACGCCTATATAACTCTTTTGAATAATTTCTTCAAATAAATCCTCTTTTGTAAGGTGTTCTACATACATACATATATAAATCTAAACCTCAACCTATTAAAACAATTCCTACTTTTCGAAGGAAAGTGTGCCTTGAATTAAAATATATCACTTTACAAGCCAACGACAAGTATAACAGTTAAAGTAGCCTTTGAAGAAAATTCAAAGCACGTATATAGAACAAAAAAAAACAGGAAAACTTCAAGCAATGTAGGTACAAAGTGCATGGTATTCAGTACATAAAACAATTCCTTTCATATTCTTACGTACAATATACACAAAATATTTCGACGAAATAAAATTTAACCTAGAATCAAATAATGAAATCTTAAGTTTTGCGCAATTGTCGGAGACAGAAGTTTTCATGGCTCCATAAATCCTTATCCTACCGTTCGTATGCAATTTTTCATCAAGAACTCTTTTGAATTTAAGCAAGCTTAATGCAGGAGACTTATAGCAATTTCATATTGTTCTACTTCAAAATACGTTGAATGAAACTGGTTGATAAAATGAGTAAAAGAAATTTTTCAAAAATCTTTTAACGCATGAAATAATTTTATTGCTGAAGAATGAATTTACTGAATGCAACCATTGAAAATATAGCATACAAAAAAAAAAAAAAAAAAACAGTACTAACCCGCATTAGTGGTCGATGTTTTCTTAATTACTGAAAGCTTTGAATTCAATTCAATTTTCAATTCAATTTATTCAACAATAGGCATTGTACAAATGAGAATAGAAATTCTTTTGTGTTGTACAAGTTAAGACAATATAATTAATAAGATAAGAAGAAATCTTATACTATAAAGTTACACTAACTTACACCTAGACCTACAAAACTACAAAGCTAAGAAAGAATAAGGAAAAAAAAAACAAACAAGATTATATAAGAAATAATAAGAAAAAAAATAAATTAAAATATGGAATTACTATAGGAAGAATAGTAAATTAATGCATTTTGATTGAAGGTGGTCAATGTACTTGACAAAAGCGATCTTCGCAACGAAGCTGGCAATGAGTTCCACAATTTGATAGCTTGGATGAAAAACAGGCGTCTACTAACGAGGTAATTAGCATTAGGCAAAATAAGAGTCATTGTTCGGCTGGACCGAGCGAACGTAAGTAAGTCGAACAGGTATTTAGGTTGCGCAAATTTGATAATTTTAGCCACATATGCAATCAGTCGAAGCTGCAAGTAAGCTTCAAGAGTACAACCGAAGACTGAAGAAGCATGTTGCGAAACATGATTAAATCTACGAAGGTTATATATTACCTAATCATGGAATTAAATGCAGTTATAAGCATCCTCCAGCAGACAGAATCAAGCTTACCATAGATCTCACACCCGTATGTTATTAAGGGAACCAGTAGTGTCCGCACTAAATGCAATCTGGTATGAGTAGGCGTAAAGGAGCCTGTGACCCAAAGCGAACGAAGACCACCGTAGATTCTACGTATGATAAACTTAATGTGATCGTTCCACTTCAGGGTCTTATTAAAAATTACGCCGAGATTACGAACCGATTCAACATATGGAATTAAGTTGTTATTAAGAATGATCGGAGGGAAGTACGACGTGTCAATAGAAGTCTTGTAAATAACCAAAGCCTTCGATTTCACTGGGTTGATGATTGTTTAGGATGGTCCACTGGTGGATTCTCTCGAGGTCTTCATTCAAACAGCTAATGCCATCCTCAATTAAACCAATAGGCTTAGATAGATACGCCTGCACATCATCTGCAAAGAGGTGCATTTGGCAATGCTTAGGACAGGTAAAAATATCATTTATGAACATAGAAAAGAGTAATGGACCAAGGATTGATCCCTGAGGAACCCCAGATATAACAGAAAGTGGAGATGTATACCTCTCGGCTGAAAACACCTTTTGCATACGATGAGTAAGACAGGAATAGACAAATTTTGTAGCCTGTACCGAGAATTGAAAATTATCAACCAGTTTCTTGCAAAGCAGTGAGTGATCAACAGTATCAAAGGCCTTGGAAATATCAAGAAAAATTAAACCCGTAAATTTATCCTCATCAAGAGCTATCCGAATATCGTTAGTCACCTTGAGCAAAGCAGAGGTACAGCTATGGTTGAGTCGAAAGCCAGACTGAAAATCATGTAACAAGTTATGAGCAGCAACGTGTTCAGTTATTTGAAGAAAAACTACTTTTTCAAATACTTTGGAAAGAAAGGGAATAATGCTAATCGGACGATAATCAGTATGAGAAGAGCCTTTGGGGATTGGTAGGACCTTTGAAAGTTTCCAGTAATTGGGAAACTGGCATCTCATAAAGCATGTATTGCAAATATGAGCGAGAGGTGCAAGAAGATGAGGAAGCAGAATACGGATAAATTTTGGATTAATGCCATCGATACTCGTTGCATTTGACTTAATACTGGCAAGCTGCATTAAATATGTCAAATTCGGTAACGCGATTGAAGCTAAATGTATTGGAAGCATGCGGAGTCATTGAGGAAATATCGATTACATTACCATTATACAATCTCGTATGAGATAGAAACTGTCTATTAAGTTCATCAGGATCTTCAGTGCAACCAAAATTTCTAGAGGAACCAATACCTAGAGATTTTAAATTCTTCCAAAGTTGTTTAGTAGGTACATTGGTATTTAGAATAGATGAGAAATATATTTTCTTCGCTCGACGGACGGCATTAGTAACTTGATTACGCAAGGATCGAAATTGGTTCCAAAAAACTGTAAGTCGGTATCGTTTCCATACAGTGTAAGCCCTATTGCGCAACTGAATCAAGTGTTTAATATTTTCTGAATACCAAGGACAATCCCTGCGCCTAACACGTTTTGTGACAAGAGGCACATACTTTTCGTGAAGATAATTGATCGCATCAATTACCAATTCAACTTGGTCATTAACATCGGCAAGATAATTGACGTTATCCCAAGGGAAGAAAGTAGCTTCGTGATGAAGCTCATTTAAATTAATCGCATTATAATTACGGAAGGAAATGGAACTCTGAATAGATGGTGTCTGCAGATGGAAGTTATATATGAGAAAAATAAGGTCATGGTCTGATATACCCGGCAATGAAGCTTGGTTCATGAAATTGATTTTGGACTGATCAGCTATTAGAAAAATATCAAGGAGTGAAGAGGTTGTATTGGTAACCCGTGTTGGTTCGCTAGTAGGTCTATAAAGACCTACGGATAATATAAAGTTATCAAATGAGTTTGAGCTAGAACCATCAAGAAAATTTATGTTAAAATCGCCACATATTATGACGTCACAAAACTGCGGAACAATGTGGGTAAGATCATTTTTGAGATTATCCAGATTGATGTGAGGTGGTCTATATACGCACCCAATGAGACATTTATCGAGACCTGAACCAAGCTGACAAAAGATAAATTCAGCACCAAGGATAGAGCTTTCACTACACAGGACAGGTTTATAATGATATCCTTTCCTGAAGTATATGGCAACACCACCACCAGTGCGGCATGAGCGATCATTACGAACAACTTCATATCCGGGTATCTCAACAAGTTTATTATTCAGATCAGGCTTAAGCCATGTTTAAGAAACACAGATCACGTCCACATCAGAACCCTCAAAAATCATTCGCAATTCATCAATTTTCGGGAGCATGCTTCTTGCAGTGAGGTGACAGATTTTCAATCCATTACTTTGCCTAGAAAGTATATTAATAATTTTGCGAATATTATCTGATCCATCCAAGCGATTCAAATTAGTCACCACCATCAAAATAAAAATCAATAAAAATCATATGAAAGATTAAATCAAGCACATAGCCAAGCTGAATTAATGCATAAGAAAACAGATTAATTAATAGGAGGAAGTTAATGTTTACAATAATTAGATAGAAAAAAATCATGACAAGAAAAATACTGAGAACTACCTCAATTAGATAAGAAAAGGTACTTAATAGAAATCTAATAATTAATCTAAATGACAGTTTAAACAATATGAAACAATCTGATGAAACATATTTAAGTAAATTCATTAATTCAGTTAACCTAAACCTAAGAAATTCATGCAAGCTAAAAACGACTGAGAAGCGAATCATCCTCGATAACATCATCAGGTACCGCATCCAATATCTAAAATCAATTCAATGCATAGCAATTAACTATAGGGCATCCAAGGTCAAAATTCGTTCAGAAGCTACACCATGCCGCCTCCGGACCCACACATACCCCGACTGAGAATAAACACTGAGTAGTTGTTTTTGTTTTTTTAGTAAAAGGACCTTGCGCAAAATTTGATAATTTAATTTAATTTCGAGGTATGATTGTATCTAGAGCTCATCTATTCTTATCTATAATGCACTTAATTACAATGATTAGATTATAACACTTTATAAGTATAACAGCTGAAGAAGAATAAAAGTAAGAAAAAAAATTCTTCATAAATGCCTTTCTTTTATGGAGTTCCGCAAGGATGAATTCTGGATCCATCACTATTTTTTTTTTAAATACACTTAAATAACACAGATAAAAAATATTATTATTTTGAGTTTTTATCATTAATATATAATATATAATTTTATAATTTAACAGAGTTAATTGGATATGATTGGTCGTCAAAATTTGACAACGTCTACAAGCGACCTTTCCGATTACATAAGTAGCATAATAATTGTACTAAAACAGAAAAAAAAATTTTTTTTTCATATTTTTAATATACAATGCTTCGAGAGATATGAGTTGACATCAATGAACTAAGCTGGTATCCATCGAACTGGAAGAGACCGAAAAATATTTAAAGGTCAGCAATTTTCAAAGAGAGCCCCATCAACTGGGAGATTGTGAGCTATATTATTGTCGCAATTTGTGCCTCGAATTATTAAAGCAAATTGATGAAATAATGTGATAAAATGATAGAGAGGATAGTAAAACGCAAGTAAAAAGTAACGGAAAAGAGAGATCCACCAATACTATTACTGGTCAGGTTTAAGACCTGGGAAAATGTTGAGTTTATGATTTAGCGGTATAAATATTTGATAGAAATGCCCAGGGATTAACAAATTTAAAACTATTTTAACACATTTTTCTTATCAAGGAATTTTTAGAGAAAAATGCACATCCTAATAAGTAGGTACTCAAGTAAGCTTGAAGACTGCAGTCCAGATCTCGAGAAATATACGAATTAGCCTAGTAAATTTACCTTGTGTTCAGTGAAATCAAATCTGGACCGAAAATCTTTTAAGTAAAAGTATAAGTACCAGTCCAGGTACTTAAAAAATTGCAACTACAAGTCCCAATACTGGTAAGTAAAAATATATTAAGTACAAGTCCAGGTAATGGTACTGGTACTTATAAGTCTTATATAAAATATAAGCATCAAAGTATGTACTCATTACAAATGCCGCCATATCTCGAAATACTTCAGCTCTATCACTCCTCTTAAACTTCTGTTATTAAAAGGCATATTTACATAATTTACACGAGCTGAAGTACAAGTATCGAGATTTGTATTTGTAATTTTTTTAAGTACCAGTACGGGGACTTGTACTTAAGAAAAAATTTAAGTCAAGGACCTGTTACTAGTACTTAAATACTTTACTGGTCTGACACACATTTTGACAAACATACATTACGTTTGAATTTAATAGAAGCCCCATAAAAAAATTGCCATGCATCTTTACAGCAACTCGACTATTACAAAACTAAAATTTTAATAAATATTTGGCAGAGTACTAGTTTTTTAAAGTAAGAAAATTCTCACGTTTTCCTAGATTTTCACGAGCAAAATACTAATAAAAAAAAATCTATTAACAAAAACCAACCAAAACACCCGATATGTATAAAAAACAAGAAAAAACAATTATGAAAACACAAATTGCCACAAGCACAAGCTTTATGAGGTCATCTTACTTTAGAGCAAGTTGTGCATCAAATATGAATCTAGCTAACAAGGAATATAAAAAATTCAAACAATTTCCACAAAACAAAAATATTATTTTCAGGTCACGCTGCCGCTGGCTAATTTATATGTGTGTGTGTGCTTTTTATTTATTTTTTATTTTTGCAATTTTCCATATTCCCACATGAGATTTCGTGCCAAGTGAAAATATTCCCACAAAATATTGTACAAAGTACAACCACAGTCCGCATAGCCAACATTTCTATGAGAGGCGTGAAAAAGTAGTGGAAATGAATAATTTTTCCGGCCACCACCTCTACATTGAATGTGTGAGTGAATCGAATGGAAAATACATTAAAAAAATTGCTCAAAAGGGTTTCTTATACAAATATTATAATTGTCACTTTTTTTTACACCTCAAATACTTTAATGACTTTTTTTTAATTACAATTTTTTTTTCTCGAATATGCCTGTGAAGTCTAAGTCTACGCAAAACTTCTCAACAATTTTTTGTCTATTTCTGCATTATAGTAAAGCGCAGACGTTCATTTTCATTTCTTAAAACTTTTACTGAATTTGTAAAGATTTTTTGTTTTACAGATTTTCTTAGAACTTAAAGTTTTTATCTTTGATAATTTCTTTCAAATTCGTACCCTATAAAATCGTTAAAAAGACCACATTCCCATAAAAGTTATTGATTTTTATAAGTTTTCGTATCCTTCTCTATTGAAACATGTTCAAGTTTAGCACTTTAAACTTTTTTTCCTACTTTTTGTTTTCTTCAATGTTTGAAAAGCTGGAAAAGTTTTGCGGCGAAAAGTAGCATGCAAAATAAAATTTATCAAAGAGAAATAAATTGTGCAATTATTTTTTGCTTTAAAAAAGTTTTATACTCACTCCATAAATATAATGATGCGATATGATGCGATAAGTCCAAAAAGATTTGGGGGGGGGGGATTATTTTCATGAAAATCTTTATAATTTCCTAAATATTACAAAAAGTTTTAAAGAAAATAATAATCCCCAATTCTAGTATAATATATAAAGTAATACAACAACAAAATCTATGCATAATTTCGATAATTCTGACGTTTCAAAGCGTTTAGGTAAATTTTTCCAAATTTTGGGGCAAAATTATAAGAACTTAGGACAACTCTCTATGAAAAGTTATATTTTACATATTTGAGAGAAGTAAATTTTTTGAGGCTGTTTGTTTTTTGTTGATTATTAGTATAATATCTACAAAAATCTGTGCCGTAAACTTGAATTTTGAATGGTTTGAATGGTTTAAAAAAAACCGTCCAAGTGCGAGTCGGACTCACGCACGAAGGGTTCCGTACAATCGTACTAAGTCTAACACTATGTATACGTCAAAAAACATCTTTCTTATATGGGGCCTTCTTTAATTTTTAATTTTATTTTATTTTTATCATTAGTTGTTATAGCGGCAATAGAAATACACACTCAGTGAAAATTTCAACAGTGTACCTATTACGGTTCATGAGATACAGCCCGGTAATGGACGGATAGATATCGGAGTCTTAGTAATAGGGTTCCCGTTTTTACCCTTTGGGTACGGAACCCTAATAATAAAGACTAAAAGGAAAGTTTGTTTCCTCAGAATTTTGTTTAAAAAAATAATGTCAAGTTTTGGAAAAACAAAATGTATTTCGTTTGGAAGAGTTTAGTAGTTTTGTAAAAAAAAAAAAAAACCAAGCAAAAAGAATAAATCTCTAGGAAAACAAAAATCCTTAGAAAAATCAAGCCTTGACCTGGTCATAGGTGTAGCTGGACGGCAAACTTTTTCTCCGGTGTTGCACGGAGTCAGTGGCGTATTTATAGGGAAGCAAGGGAGATGTGGCTAAGGGGGTTTAGGTCACCTATGAACATGTTATAATAATAATAACACACATAACATGTGGAAGATCTCATAGAACTTTTTGGTCCAGTTCTACATTCTTTGACTGCGATTAACAAATAACTTCACGTGAAGAAGGTCCACTTATAAATCGGGGAGGTTCTTGTTGCTTTCATAGTAGTGCAACACTTATTTGCGTGTAACATTTAAATTGATAAGAACATTTGTTATGTTTCACAATGGATGCATATATTTTAAATTATTTTAATAAATTCTCCTTTATATTTATCGTACAGTCAAAAAAATATTAAAAATTTATTCAACGTAGTAAACTTCATATTTTTATCTAGTTTGTTCAAAACTATGTCCAAGAAGACACTGAGTTATCTTTCGATTCCAGTGCAGATACATAAAAAATATCATACCAGATATGTAGGCAGATAATGATAGTAAGTTATAATTTGCGGAAAATAAAACATTTTCTAAAAATTCACTATAGAATGTAAATATTTTGGATGTAATTTTTACAATCAACTTAAATTCACTAATTTTACATATTTATTCAAATGAACTTTGTCAATAACCTGGCTACTTGCTGGCAACCATTTGCATAACCGAAACGGGCAGGATATAATAAATAATTAATTGAAGAAATATAAGCAGTAAAATATAAAAGTATTTATTGATCTCATAGGATAATATTGTTCAGTTTATGATATATGTAAAATGACAGTAAAATCAGGCAGTTATGTTAGTCCTCTGAAGGTGATCAAAGTGGTCGAAACACGTTAGATTATTCTAAAATGAATGCAAGAAGCCAGATTTATTGTGAAATATAACAACAAGTCTTTTTATTAATAAAAATCTTCAGAAAAAAGATTTCACCAAGTGCCTGCAGGACTACAGCATATACCCTGATAGCATAAAAGTATTGAAAGTTTACTTTGCGAGACCGCTCCAGTGAAAAAAAGATAGGCAGTCGGGAAAAAAATTCAGGTATAAATACTTACACATTACGACAACTGTCGTGTTTTTGAATGCATTATTTGCGTATGTAAAACTAGGACAGTTAGCGCTACCAAAAATGATCCCCCGCTCGAAATCCCAGATTACCGTTACAGTTCTGCATACATCTATGAAATATGGAGATTATGATAAATAATAAAATGTTGCTTGCTATCAAGGTACTATTAACTAATAACAATATAAAAACTTATTTTCGTAAAAACCATGTAGCAAAAAAATGAATATAGGCCTTATGTCGAAAGGCGAATGCCCATTTTAGGCCCGACATCTCCAGATAAGTCTTAAACGATTCCTTATGATAATCTGCACATATTTTATTAACAATGTTTATTTGAATTAAGCGGGGAAAGGCTTGGCGGGAGGTCAACGTTTGATCTAGTACATTTTGGAAAACTTAATACAGAATCGAATTCTTTAGGTCCTGAGTAGAAGTTTGATTACCCACACTCCTATACTCTGAAGCTAAAAAAGCTAGCCATCAACACACTCACTTTTTAAGTATTTCCCCCATTTTTATTCGAACTGAGGTACTAGATTTTTCGCAATTTAGATCGACTCTAACTCGGTTGGGCTATTTCTGATCTCAATACATTTTTTCGCCGTAAATTTATTTTTATGCACTTGGGTCACATACACGCCAGTTACTACATATCCGATATATTTTTGCAGTTATTTCCACCACGGCCATTAGTGCTTCGCTGTGAGCATTTTTCTCACAGGAAATTATTTTCTTCCTTGTAAACATTGCGGCAAATACATATCAATACTGTACAGCTTGCGAAGATGAAAACCTTCCCTGTCGATTAAAATATTCGAATCTCTATCACAAAAGAGAATAGTAACCCCATTAAGGAAGATATGATCAAGAAAGTACTTGATTGAGAGACTAAAAAGGCGATCGATTTAGACTTAGCTGGACTTAGAGTTAATTTAATGTCCAAGGTCCAGGAAAAGAATAGGGGAAAGGTTGGAATTAATATCTGACACACATTTACCTATAGATGCCAGCTGGGCTGAAAAAACTAACTGCACATCATCTGCAAAGATATGACCGACAGAGAACCTAACTGTAGCTAGAAGATGATCATTAATAAACAAGGTAAATAAGAGTGGACCCAGAATAGACCCCTGCGGAACACCTATGTAAAGGCCCGCAAGATCTGACTCACTATTGCTTGAAATTACAGACTGGCATCGCAAGCTCAAATATGAGGAAATTAGATTATCCTCTTTTACATAGATCGTTCCAATTCTATTCGATTAAAACAACAACAACAAATTAGAGCAAACAATTTTAAATTAAACTTTACAAAACCAGAGATTTTTAGATTCTCTTCAAATTTAATTTTTAAGGATCTGATATTGACTGCATTATTGAGCAGAACTACAGATACTCTGAATTGAGGGAATATAATCTACCAAGTGATGGTTCCACATCATTTATCATTCTGCTTTCCCACTTTAGATAATTTCCAAAATTTCCAGAATTATTTATCGTAATTCTAGAGAATATTACGGGAAGGTAGTATAGTTCTTTATTATACAATCTCATGTATTCAAATTTTTATAGCATGGATGAAGGTTCTTCGATATCGAGATAGCTTAAAAGGGATCCACGAACTCAAAATTCCAATGAGTCACATTCAATACCTAGTTTAGAGTGTCACAGATACTTTGACTATTTTTTCCTGATTTGTTTTACTATGGAATATGGAACGTGTATTGTTTGTTATTATATTCATTGTAATAGTAGAACTTCCATAACATCCAAATCACAAAATAAAAAAAAAAGGAAAGTAGTTTACAAATTACATCTGGCCAAATTGCTCAAACAACTTATCGATTATCGAAAGGAACTCACTTGAGTGTTGAAAAGTGAGAAGTTCTCGACTTTTTAAATTACTGTTGCGCCAAACAGAAAATGACTAAGTGCTCTAGCTCACATTTCGTTCCACCAAATTATTGTGCTTATCATTTTTCAATAGGGACTTTGATAATTTATGCAATATAACACTAAAAAGAATGTCATTTCAAATAGACATTCAATGTAATTAGTAGTGTCTCCCTTTCAAAATATAATAATAATAAATTTAGTATAGTGAAATAAAGAAATGTTTCATATCGAAAGATTATTTGAGGAAGAATTTAAGTTTAGAAGTCTTGTAGAGGAAGTCAGAATAAATTACATATTGGAAACTTTTCATTTAACACGTCTCCAAATAGAATATGTTCCTCTAAATATTGGAGGATATTTTCAGCATATAGCAGTGGACGGATCAATTCTTTAAGGTATTTGGAACAACTACTGACAACTCTAAATTGGTTAGGAAATGGAGCCCAATACAATGGAATATCATATGCATGGTATCAATAAATCAATGTGATGATGGGTGAAACAATTCGTTAGTCAGAAAACAATCAAAAATTGTCGCTACAGTTTCCTGATATTGGAAGCTTCGTCAAGTAACTGGATGCATCGATGGAACTATGATTAATATAGATGCACCTACAATGAATGAAGAGCACAATATAAACCGACACGGAAAACATTTACCTAACGTAATGATGTGTGTGGATCAGACCAAAGATTTATCCTGTAAATTTCAATTAGCCACATAGTGGACATCATTTCAGAATATGTATTTTAAAATTCGCAATTGTTTCGAAATTTTGAAGCTGATTTTTTGTCCATTCCCTGGCGTAGTAATTTTCGGGGACAGTGCATACCCACTAAGATAATGGCTCATACCATCACTGCGAAGAAATCCTGATTTTCGTATAGCAGAGAAAAGATTAAAAAAAAAAAAAAACAAGGAGTATTGTGGAAAACACCATTGGTGTTCATGAATTTAGAATTGAACCTAACGATTTCCGAGATATTTGGATATGCTTTTTTAGATCACCCTGTAACTTCTGAAAGTTATCATCAATAAATATTTTCCCTACTCCCCTTCGGTAAAATTTTGGAATTCTTACTGGCTTTTTTTTTATTTAACTACTATTTTTATCAAAAACCTCGTCATCAATAATTTTTTCATATTGGATTTAAGAATGCCAAAACAGTAGCTTTAAAATGACCTATCATACTCCATACCAAAAATGTAACACTTTCTGCGGTTTTTACACTTTTTCTAAGCATGTCCAGCGAATGGCTCTCAAAAGTCAGTAAGTGCCAGAAAGTAGGCAATTTTCTTCATGAAATGACCTTTTTCAGCCATTTAGGCTGAAAATGTGCAAAACGAGGAGAAAGGGTTACATTTTCGGTACAGGGTGTGATAGAACATTTTAAAGCTAAGATTTTGGGCTTCTTAAATACAATATGAAAATTTGATATTGATGACGTGTTTTTTGATAAAAATAGTAGTTAAATATAAATAACCGGCCAAGTGAGAGTCGGACTCGCGCACGAGTGGTTCCGTACCATTGTACAAAATTTAACACTATCAACTTTTTATAGCTGTCAAATAGAAAGATATTACCCATCTTTTAATTTGTTTTATTTTTTCAAATGAGAGTAGGCGTCAATTGACAAAATAATCCTGCCATTTGAAAAAATAATAATAATGCTGTCATTTGAAAAAAAATGCATACTTATGATAACGATAATGAATGAGACTAAAACGCGGAAAAAAACGCCGAAAAAGCACGTTTCTTGTATGGGGGCCCCTTTAATTTTTAACTTTATTTTATTTTTATTATTTGTTGCAACAGTGGCAATAGAAATACACACTTTGTGAAAATTTCAACTGTCTATGTGTTACGGTTAAAGAGATACAGCCCGGTAACAGACAGATAATAATAAGAATGAAATAGATCACGTTTCTTATACGTGGGCCCCCCCTTTTAATTTTTAATTTTATTTTGTTTTTATTATTTATTGTTATATCGCCATTAGAAAAACACAGTCTGTGAAAATTTCAACTGTCAACCTATTGTGGTTCATAAGATACAACGACAACCTGGTGACGGACGAGCAGTGAAGTCTTAATAATAGGGTTCTCGTTGTTACCCTTTGGGTACGGAAACCGTAAAAACAAGTAAAAATTCCGAAATTTTACTTTTGTAGAGCCAGTGGGAGGGAGGGTAAAAATTTATAACCCATTAAAAAGGTCCAATGATTATCTATCTATCGAACTTTAAATCATCATAATAATAATACTTTATTTTGGTCAACTGTATAAAGATTAAAAATCTTATTTAATACAAAGCTACAGGTTAGGGTAGTGATACAAAAATTTTCTTTTAATTAGAAAAAGAAGACTAAATAAGTATATTGAGCAAATATAATTAAATGTATTAAATTAAGAAAATTGAAAAAAAAATCAAGTAGATTCTTGAAAAATTCAAAGAAGGAAATGTACTAAATAAAGATTAATAATAAGATTAAGATTAAGAACAGCCATGAAATGTACCTAATAAAGCACCAGAGAGCTTAACAATTCAAAAAAATCTTCGCGCTACGAATAGAGGCTAAACTATTTCACTTACGTGTAGTTTGGACAAAATTAGAGCGCTTCCCGAAATTAGAATGACAGCGTGCCAAAAGAATATTTAAACTTCTTTGAGAGTGTAAGAATTGCAGCTTACTGTAAAGATATTGTGCTCTCTTTTTATGCATTAGTTTATAAAGAAAATACAAGTTACGATGAGAAAGATGGGAACTAATAGTCTCCAAGGGCTGAATTAACTTGCATTGAGATGTGGGCGCTGCGTTTTAAATTGTACAATCATTGAATGCAACTATCGATTTACGACGACAGTGTGATTCTAAGTTGGGAAATACTATTTTACCATACATAAAGTGGGGAAGAATCAAACTACGTACCAGCTTCAGTCGCAAATCCGTTGATAATAAAAACTCACTGACTCCCAACTGCCTTAAGGAGCCATATACCTTGCCTAAGATATTTGTAACATATTTGCAGCAAGTAAATTGTGTGTTCAGGACTACACGTAAATTTGTTAGAGAGCCAGAGAAGGACAAGGTAAAGTTGTTTAAAATAGTACGTGGTAGCTCTGAAGCCTCAAGGTTGTTTCTATAGATCGGAATACACACAGACATACTATGATTTAGTAGTAGTTTATTAGCTATCGACCAATTGGTCTGCTCAAGTAAATCTGCACATCATCAGCATATAGATGAATATTGACATCCATAATTACCTCAGGCAAATCATTGATATAGAGACTAAATAAGAGAGAGCCTAGGATTGATCCTTAGGGTACTCCACAGAGAGTCTCGAAAGTTCGATATAGAGTCTTAAACTGTGACTGCTTATTGTCTACAGATAAGAAAACCTTTGATCAGCTTAATGGCTGAAGAGGAAAAATTAAAGTAATTCGAAAGTTTATAAAGGAGCCAATTATGATGTACTGAGTCAAAAGACGTACTAAAATCTAATAAGGTAAGGACAGTAAAATCGTCTAGATCTAAGGATTCGATAATATCCGTTGAAACCTTCAGAAGAGCAGTTTCACAGCTATGTCTGCTTCGAAATGATGTTCGATCTGATTATACATGACTTTTTCGAAGACTTTACTGATAAAAAACACAGCAAACTAATAGGCCCGTAATCATTAATTCAACTAAAACGAGGCTTTTTGGGAATAGGAATTGAGAAGTTGCAAGACAATAATTATAAATATGTACTAGAATATCAGCAATAGTGGGAGCAACCTTCATGATGAATCTCGGTGGGAGCAGATCATGCCCAAGTGCAGTTGATTTTACAGCAGACATGGTAAAGAGAATGTCAGTATCATCAATTCAATTAAACGCACAACCCTCAAAACGTCTATCATCTACCACATGATGACTAGTAGGGACTATAGGAGTTGAAGAAGTAGAGTGTAACGTTCAGAAGTTACAAGGTGATCTATAAAAATATATCCAAATATCTTTAAGTCCCGTTATTTCGGAAGGCATTATGATATCCCTCCCCCCTCACCAATACACTGTTTTGCCTATCCATAGCCTTCGAGTATCACACCACTTACAGGACACCCCATACAAGGCAGATCCTGACATTTTCTCTATGGGAAGGGAGGGAGGGGTGATTGACCCTATCCCCCCCCTATAACCGCACTCTTCATTAGTTGTGGACCGCTCTGTATAGCTTTCTCTTTTTGTTTCAGAATTAAAATTTCATTATCGTTCAGATATCGCCCGAGTTGTTTTATAGTAAAATGTAATCCGTTCAAACACCATAATTTCCTGGGCTGGACTGGACTGCAATTTCTTGAAATTTTCGAGAAATGCTAAAGCTTTAAATTAAATATTTGCAGGAAAACTGAATCTGGGATTAATTACCCCGACTATGATAATTTTTCCAGCATACTACTTTTCATCAAAATACCCGGCTTATGTAAGCTTTCGATCACAAAAAAGTGCAACAATTTTGCTTGTACTGAAAATTCTTTAGTGATAAAATTTTAAATTCTTTGAGAATAATTTATGACTAAAAAAAAAAAAAAAATAAATATAACAAATAACTGTATAGAGTTTTCCATTTAATTAAATATTAAAATTATGTTACATTTGTATAAAAATTTTAAAATGTTCATGGTACTAAAAGAAAGCAAAGTAATTTAATTAAGTATTTTGATAAACATTAGGAGTTCCAAATTTCAATTTCGGGAAATTGTTATTCACTTTAGTGTTTAAATTTGAACTGCCCAGATCTTGCTTTCTTTTTATACTTACCTCGAAAATTTTAAAATTTATACACAAATGTAATACAATTTAAAAATTGAATCAAATGCAAAATTAAGGGAAACTCTAGAGAACTGTTCTGATGTATTCATTAAGTGAAGGGCGAAATTATTTTCTAATTTCTTAATGCTGGTTTAGAATCAGTCTTTTTTTAATTTTTTTTTTTGTATTTTCTATTTCATTTGATTAGAATATAAATTTTGATTTATTAGAGCTCTTAGGGGGGGGGGGCGATCGCCAAGATCGCCCGCCGCTGAATCCGCCCTTGACCGTATATACCGTATACTTATGAATTAGTTATACTTGTGATAATTAATTTTAAATTTTAGTGCAATTTTAGTACTTAGCAAAACATGATAAGCTTTCTCGATTGATAAGTGAGTGAAATTTTAAATGTTTTTCGTGCAACCCTTATTACTTACACTTATCAAGAAACAAATAAACTGATTATTTGCTAATTCATTAGTGATAAATGGTTGGTGCAATAGGGCCCTGGTGATATGCATATCTGATGGATATTAAATTGACGAAAAAAAAAAGATTTCAAGTCTGTTATAAATTTTTCGTGGATAAAACTTTTCTCCGTGAGTTTACATACATTACTTAGTCAGTGCGAACTGTTATATGTAAAAGATCCTACAATTCCTACAGAAGTAAACTCCCATAATCATGGTAAATTCTAATGAATATTGCCAGCAGTTTTTAATGTCTTAAAATATTTGACGAACTGTAATAGGGTGATTCCTCTACTAATTACATCAGGTGGTCATTCTGTTATCGTTTTTACGAAATGTAATTTTAAAGTAAACATACACTAAACTTCTAGTGGCATACGTATAAAATCAAATTTCTGTAAACAAGTCATAAATTCAACAAAACAAGAATGGCCAATTGCTATTTCTGAACTTTCACTGTTTGCGGTATACATGATGTTAAGAATGTGTTTTAAGTGTGCCGACCAATCATGATGGATTCCATGGATTCTAGTAATAAATTTAAAATCATATTTTCTGCCTATATCCTTGAAATCCTTGCTCTACATTTACCATTGAGTAGAGCAAAGTCTTGCACCATCATACGGCCCCTTTGTTATGTTTTCTTCAACTTCGAATAGCGTCTCTTTTTATATTGGGATTTATATATTTAAAGCTAAATCACAGACAAGAAATATATCTTGTCTGTGGCTATATTGCTGCTCGCTTCCATAGATACTTAGACCTTATAGGTTTACAAAAAGATTTGCATAATTTAGTTTGCAAATTGAAAATTCATTACATAGATCACAATAGAGCAATAGAGATCTGAATTTATTTAGGATTCTAGTAACACTTAGCAAGTTCGTCTATCCGTACTTTAAGCACATGGAAGCCTATATCCAAAAAGTGATAAAGATAAAAGTAGCTGATTGAGACTAATTTCAACCCACAACGTTCTTAGTTTTTCTCAAAAGGAATAAAACGCTTTCATCTAGTTACTCTCAGTTACAACATACATTGGTTATTTTCGATATGCAATATTAGATAAATACATTATGGATTGATGTCTCTTTGTGCAAAAGGAAAGTTCAATAAAGAATTGGTACAGCTGGTAGCTTGGATGGTGCTCGAATTAATGGTCCCATTTGAATGCAAATGAGTTTTCATCGCCACCATTTTCACTAGGTTTCCAATATTTTTCTTAACTCTAATATGAAAGCGCATTTTAGTATAGATTAACCTACTTGGAAAAATTTGAAGTTCAGATGATCTTATTTCTATGGTGTCTTACCATCTTACAAAAAAAAATCAAGTTTGACTTAGAAAAAAAATTATTCACATTAAGATAGAAGGAAACCTCTGTTTGGATGGCTAAGTAGAAATTCCATTTGAAAACATAAACTATATTTTTATGTAATTTAGAAGTAGAACTAATATTTTGGTTACCTTAATATGACCCAGGGTGCTCTCGAGAAATTTATTTTAATAATATCAGTGGTTGCAGTAATGTTTCGATACTTTGTTTATACTGGTGAAGGTAACGTTTCCACAACTTTTGGATTTTTCTCAGACTGATTACTTTCAGTGATTGAAATGTTAGGGAAACTACTTTTCGTTACCGTTATAAAAATATATAATGCAAATATTTACGAAACCTATCTTTAAATAGAATTTCGATTTGTTTTTATAGGTATTTCATTTGAATAATATGTCTAATAGTTTTACATTTTACAATTACAATTTTTCAGCGTATACGTAGTAAAATTCAGCTGCAATTAAAATCTCATTGTGAATATCATCATCGATACAAAAAAAAAATTCATACCGCTCCAAAAATAAGCAATATTTTAGAATTTGATTTATGACATGATTACATTGTTTTACCTTTGGTAATGTCATATATGTATAAAGTAATGACAAAGTGTGTTTTAACTATGAAAAAAAAAAGAAATAAACCAATAAAATGTCATATAAAATTGTGCAAACTGAAGGAGCAGGGCAAGAAGATCTTGTTTAATATTGTTCCAACAGCTTGAGAAAATAAAGGCATGTTGAAATGGCCAAATATATAAAAAACTTACGTTACTGAAAGTTTCCTATTTTTAAAAAAGTTACCCTCGTTTCTAAAGCACCATAAATAAATTAAAATAGCTTTATAATGGCTCCATTCGATCCTAAAAGTCACTTGTGTTTATAAATGTAACCGCAGTTACTATAGGGCCACCAATATACCACCACGATATTTTATAGTTGTTAAATTTCTTAATAAAAGTTCTCAATTTTTATTAAAGTCACCTACATTACTTTTATGTAAGGGTAACCACGAATACCGCAATAAACACTTATTACCAATTAGTTATATAACGTGGGGTCTTAAAAACAATTAAAAAATTTCTTTATATACCTTCTAGTAATGGTTTCTATAAGTTATATCGACCGGTGATTGAAACATTTCCATCACCTACTTATAAAACCTTAAAAAACTTTAATATAACTACTTCACCAATTGGTAATATTATAAAACTCTTATATAACCACTCAAATTCTTATATAACTGAGTAATCATTATATACCTCTGATAAAACAACCCATCACATTCAGTCACCAAAAATTGGAAGAATTATTTCTTGGGTATTGTACACCTAACCAGAAGTAGCTTGACTCTATAATTCATTTTCATTGAAATTTAGTTAAGATTAAAGTAACATGACCAAGAAGATATTTGACGATATAAAGCACAATGTTTTGATACATTTACGACACTTTTTGTGTAGTTTTGATTTAGAGATGAACTTTTGTTTTTGTGGATTAAACAATATTATTATCACAAATTAGACATGTACCGGGAGTGTTCCGATAGCAAATATCTGTGACGTTTATACGACTCTAAAATTGTTTAGCATATTCTTTTAGATCATCCTGTAACATCTGAATAATACACGCTATGATGACGAGTTAAAATTTGTTAAATCAATAATTTTTGGAGCTTTTACATAATTGTTTTCTTTATTCAGAATGGAACACTTCCCTTCGTACCGAATGGTTACAAGTAGTTGCGACCAGGCCAGTTAGGACCCTGCGGACACTGCAACCAGAGTTAATCCGTCTCTTCAAAAAGTGGTTAGGTTAAGTTTAGCCTTTATTCGAGCTGGATTATTGCTTTGGGGATTAGCTTGTAAACATGATTTGGAGTGATAAATGCTTCCTCAACGACTTGCAACCTTAAAGTCGCATTTCCAGGATGCTCGCATATGACATAATTAGCATAGTCGACATAGCTTGCTATTGGGTTTGCCGATCTTTTCCTTAAAATAACGGAAGTTCAAGTCCAGTGACTGAGCGATTGTCGGCTAAGAGCAATTGGTTTGCAACGTATATAGAAAATGTTTTGTGTTACTTTCGATACTCTCTATTAACACTTGAAAAGTGGACTGACTGCAGCCGATACAGTCAACAGGCTGATTGCAATCGACTATTGGAAACAGATTACAATCAAAATAAATTCGAAAAACAAAGTTGACAAATTTTATTTGAAAATAAAAAACTAAAAATTCAAAACATAAAATTGTTGGTGTTCAACGAATCTAAAAAGAAAAGAAAATTTAGAATTAATTAAAAACAAAATTGATCACCAGCATCTGCAAAGCATATTAACCGCTCATATATATATATATATATATATTTTAAGTTATTTGACTGTACAACTGCTCTATCAAAATATTTGCAAACAGGCAATCTTATCTCATCAAAAACATAGCTACTGCTCTAATGCTAGATTACATTGTGATAAGTTTATTCATTTCATTAATAATAAATTTGAAAAAAATTCAGTTGATGCCGAAATTGAAATGAATAATATTGCAATAGATAAAGAGACATCTATTGGAAATGGATACTTCACGTGAATTGATAAATTAAGTACAGACATAAACCACTTCCGGTGAAACCTGTTAGAGAAAACGACAAGCGACATCTATAAAGTACGGACATAAACTTTAGATTCGAAGTATCGATATTTCTAGAATAAAACTAAGAGAAGAATAGGATTAAAGTATAAATATAGCTCTAATTGGATTACGAATATTTGAAGTATAGTACTAGCTAATTGAAAGGCAAGTTGATTTTGTACAGTGGAGTATAATAAAGAGCACTTGTGAATTATATTTGAAATATTATGTTTTGAATAACGAACTATGGCCACGCTCGTAACAATACCTATTCAATTAAATATACCTGTAATCAGGAAAAAAAAGGAATAAAAATAAAATCGTAGAAGAAACTGATATAGAAAATATAGAAAATTTTGAAAAAGAAACTTTAAGATAAAAATTTATGAGGGAATACTGAAAGATTTTAAGGAACGATTTTTGAGTAATGAAGAGCTGTTTAATTAGAGCGGTAACGGAAAAACTAGATTCTAATTTCGTAATGTCTGATTTTTTGGCGGAATATGAAGACTTTGTAGAGAAATGGGAATATTTGAAGAAAAATCTCACAGAAAAATATGTTTTTGTAAATTATGATTTGGAGTTTGATGGGGCGGGACCGGAAATAATGAGAGAAATGTTATCGATGCATGAATTGCTTAGTATGTTGTTTTAAGATATTACATGAATATAATTGATAAGTCTCGCTATTACAAAACGTTTTAAAATTTTTAAGATTGTGCTGTCATTGTAAATGACACAAGTTCAATACGAGCATACATTTAATATTCTAAAATATATTAAGAATCACTTAAGTAATATATTAGGTAATGATCATTTAGATGCGCTGAACGTAATGAACGGACACATAGATTTGTTAATGGCTATTAATAATAAAGTAGTAATTAAAGAAATATATAAGGGTAGTCCTGAATTTTCTGCAAATTTAATAACTTAAATAGTAATCGTAATAAAGATATGATTTTGTATAAGCATTGAATTTTTTTCTTTTTTTTCAGAGAAAATGGAACGGTATTCCCAAAACATCCAGATGGACTTTACATGGCAGTCCAAGGGCGATGTACTATATATGTACAATGTATGTATACGTTTTTTTTTTGTATTAAAATACTGAAATAAAGTGTGATAGAAAAAAAATCAAAAACATCTATCACAATTTCTCGATAGTTACTGGTTTAAAAGTCGAACATCTCCCGCGATTTAAATAAATTTCTTTACATCGTCCTTGCATATTTCAAAAAAATAAATTTGGTCTTATCTGAAAGAATTATTTAATAAAATTATTTTTAATTATATATTTCATAACTTTTTCTCTAGTTATTATCATTAATTCAAAATTAGTTTTTTTGTATTTTCACCATTATTTTAGCAAAACTAAATTTTATTTCATAAAAAAAAAAACATACAGGGAAAGGGGAGCCTATTCATAAAAATGTATCAAATGAATTGAATGAAAGAGGAGAGAAACCTAAATGAAGTGTCAGGGTAAGCAGTATACAATAAACCAGTGTTAAAATTGCTACCACATGAAATCGTATAAGCGGAAAAAGTCATTTCGCTAAAGGGTTGCCTTTATATGACTTAACATTTATTTTTTTTATTTTTTTACACACCCACATACACACACAAAATTTTCACCATGAAAATCCGTAAAATTTTTTATTATTTTCAAATTCCTGGAAAATCTAGATAATCGACGAGAACATGTGAAATGCGGAGCTAGAAAGATGCTGTAAAATCCTCCACATAAAAATTCAATCAGAAAATGTAAATGGCCACAATTTTTTCGCATGTACATATGTAGTACAATAACTATACCTAGGTTTATACATATATAATGAATGTACGTACGTACATCACTGCATAAAAATCAGGAAGTAATAATATGTGTCAATTTATTTGTAACTTAAAAATTTGTAACAAAATCAGGGAAGTGTTTTTAAAATAAAATTTAATATAAAATATCATCAAAATGTAGCAAAAAATAATAATAATAATATTTTTAAATATTTTAAAGCATCAAAATTTTATTATAGTGAGGAGTAAAAAGTGATTTTTTATTTTTCATATTTTCCTGATCCATAAATTAATGTGATTTCGCAGTGATGTATGTAAATTTACACTTTTTATTACAATTTTTTACACTTTTCATAATTTTAGAAATTAAATTTTTTTCTTTAATTTTTTTTTATTCTCTCACAATTTGCACTTTAATTACACTTTAATTAAAAAACATACAAAAAATTTGAAAACACACACAAATTTCTAGATAGGTATTCACACTTAAAACGATATTCTTAAAGCTCTATTCCACATTTGCTTGGCACTAAAAAAAAAAAAACAAAACAAAAACAAGAAAACAAGAAAAAAAACCTAAAACCACTTGATGATGATAATGACTAATAATTAATGAGAACCACTAAATTTTGGATATAAGGAACTATACAAGAACCCACGTATAATGTAAAAGCACTCTAGAACTGGATGTCTGTTTCCGTACATTACCGGCGTGCAACTAAACAATTTACTCAACACGCTTTATACTATACATCAGTCAGCCACAAAGCTCCAACTGGTCTAAGAGGAGATTGAATGGAGCAACCAGTATACAGTAACTATACTACTACCCCATAGAGGAGAAGAAGAATTGTATTAAGGGCGCAAGATTCAATATTTTCCTGTTGTTACCTGTTTAACAAAAAATCAGAAAAAACTATACACAAAGTCAATTTGTGAGATACTTTGGAATTAAGTCTAACTGTTATAATAATTTTATATAACACTTTTACGTATAATTCAATCTTTATACAAAAAAAAAAAATTTAGGGGATGAATAGATAGAAAGCAAGCTTTAATGTGACAACAGTTGGCTCACGAATTTCAAATCAGTGGGTTCACATATCATATATATGTATGTACTATGAACTTAGTATTACTTATACACGTATAACATTATACATATGTATATTAGATTCAATTTACGTAATTTAATTTCCATTGTACCTATCTGAATGGCTGACAAATATTATTTCCGGTTGTTTTTTCTTCAAGGTTACCCTCTGACACTTTTTCATATTTCGTGTCCGTGACTGTGTTTGTGTGTGCGTATGTTAAAAAGAACCGAAAAAAAAAAACAAAATTATAATATGTAACAATCTGAAGGAGTCTTTAGATTATTCATCTGTAAATTCTGTTCCTGTTCAATTCTCATATCTGGTACGACTTTTGTACTTAAATAATATACAGAGATTTCAGTTGATCCCCTTATTTAAAAGCTTATATAGAAAAAAGCGTATAAGGTACATCGTTATCGAAATATCTTTACATAGTTACATACATACATACATATGTATATATAATATAAATATACGTGACTTTAGCAACGTGTTTACTGATTTCTTTAACGCTACCAGGAAAGAAAATGGAATTTTAGGGTAGGTATATCACACTCTTATTTGTGTTTATTTGCATGATCGACACCTTTGAAAAATTTCAATTCATTCCAATTAGTCTCCATTCATAACATCTCAGGTAGTTGATAGGAGAATTTTAGGGAAAAAATTTTCATCCATCAACTTTGCGGTATAAAAAGTTAACTTCAAAGCAAACAATCATTAAACCTATCACCGATGTATATACAACCTTACAGAGATATTTAAGAATTTCCTTCTAGAAAAGAAGAAAAAAAACCTCCTCTCAGAATTATATCAGCATGCCTCCTGTCCTAATGTAGAAAGAGGAAACCTTAAAATCTTTTTAAAGATTACATGATCCCCTCTTGGTTTAATGCCTACGCGCGTGATAGAATTTTCTACTTTGAAAGCAAAAAATAAAAAATAAAAAAATCTGTTAAGTGAGTACCCATCCACCCACTACATATGTATGTATGTTTGTACAAAATATCTAAGTAAGTATATAACACATTTTATACCACAAGGAAAGATATATATCTTTTGGGAAGAAGTCTCTTAAATCCTCCATAACACCATCACCATCCTCCTTCATCCTTTTTAATGGGACTACGAAATGTGCACGGTTGATAGATTGCTGCTCTTTGCAACAAAATAAGTTAATAAATCCATTTATTTGTGGTAATTGGTGCGCCATACACCCCAGGATTGGCATTTACGGTGTATTTCGGATTGAATTTTCTGGAGCAGAGTGTGATAATAAGATTGAATCGGTTTGTTTACTTCAATTGACTTAATGCGATTTTAAGAGGCAGAGAATTAATAAGGCTTTAAAAGATGGAGCCATTTTATACTAAGTATATGTATTAAAAAAAACACGTTAGAATTAATACGTCCTCTGGTTTTACGTAGATATAGGATACTTTTAAGAGAATAATACCTTTTTTACTTCATAGTGAAGCTATACATACATATATCCAGGTGAAAATTTTCGGATTATGACTGAATGAGTGTGTTAAAACGGTTGATGATTGATAACACAGCTCTACTAAAGAGGCTACTAATAAAGTCGCGGATAACATTTATGAAACCCAACTATATAGGGTGTCCCGTGATCGGTTTTGCACAAAACCCTATGGATAGGTCATGCTTAGATAAGCAAAAAATTGTATGGGTGGATGGTTGGGCGGGAGGAGAAGATGGGATCAACATATTTTGGTATGTTTTTATAGATCACCTTGTAACTTGATGATGATGATTTAAATTTTTAAATTGAAAATCGCTGGAGATTTTCAATTTTCTGTAAACTTTTCTCGCCCTTCCCACTGTTTTGAAGTTATGGCTCAACAAAGTTAAAAATTCGGAATCTATACTCTTTTGTTTTTTTATTTAATTACTATTTTTATAAAAAAAACTCGTCATAAATACTAATTTTTTCATATTGGCTTTTAGTTTTGCACATTATCTTAAGGGGGGTTACCACTGAAATCTTAAAAAACACGAAAAGTTAATACAAATTTACTGCAAATCTGTTCGTACTATCATGATAAAAATTGCACATAGTTAGAGAAAATGCATGAATTTAGGTAATGACGTGTCAAAAATAAAGATTTTGGGGTTTTATATGTATTTAATTAGCTTTAGAAAACTCTGGAATTCATGAAATTTGCAAAGTTTAGTACATCAAAACGTAATAATGGTACCTTAAATAGATAAATTTGTACTTGAGTATGCAAGATGTTGGGCTGGAAGAGGCAGTGACGGAAAGAAAACCAGACAAAAAATGTTGGTTACTAATATATTTTAGTTTGAAAGTTGCTATTTTGCGAGACAAATAACTATCAAAATTATGATATTATATCAAAGAAAGTTCAATTTGTAACAAAGATCGAACCTTTTTCTGTTTATTTTGAAAAACTCAAATTTTTTAGTGCAATGATAAAGGAAATAAAGTCAATAATGTTAATGATGGTAACGGCAAAAATCTCTTGTTTTATTATATTTTGCATACAATTTGGCGTTTTCAATTCATTCTATCATCGTCAGATGGAGTAATGTGCTTTTGGAAGGCTTTCATTTGTTTTGAAAGCTCAGCGGGCTGTAGCTGTATGCTTGGAGAGTGTGTGCCGTTATTTTCTTCATTAGGTATATGTATGTGTGTAGATTTCCCGCAATATTTTAATTTTTATCATTGGTAATTTGTTTATTTTTGCATTTGAGGCGAGAAATTTTTTTCCAATTCTATTATGGTTATACATAACGAATTGTGAGTAACTATTATTTAATCATGAGACGTATTAGTAAAATTCGGGCCAATAATAATTATGGAATAAAGAAGAAAAAACTCAATATTGTTAGGTATGTAAATCTGTGTATATGAAAAGGAAATAATCCTATAAATAAACAAATTTGTGAAATGTGAATTTGAATTTGTGAAATGTGAATGATTTTGATGAAATTTTAGAGGAAGGTTGGCTAAATTATAAATAGTTATTTTTTGTGGCGTTCCATGAATGGAACCTTTTAAAGTTTAGAAGAGTTGTTTTTCGAATATATGTATGTAATTTAGAAAACTGAACGTAAATTGATGATGTGTAGTGAGTTGTCAGATTATATACAGTGTGTACCAATTTTTTGTCTACAATCGATTATCTTTCTAGCGACTATAATTACTACCACTATTAATTTATGTATGAATTGTTTTCAAAATGCGATTTTCGAAGACCAATAAAAGTATCGACTTTATACCAATGACATCTTTCTTTTGAAATTATTTTTTATACCCTAGATGAAATCTATAGGGTGTACTAAGTTTGTCATTCCGTTTGTAACACCTCGAAATAATGATGGTAGAGCAAAATGGATTGGACACCCATTCATAATATTAAAAGTTATTTTGGTTTTTGGTTGTCCGTCCGTCCGTGCGCACGATAACTCGAGAACGCGTATACTAAGGCCGGGCGCCCACTGGAGTGGTGCGTGAGCAATGTGGCAGTGGCGTGGCGATTAAATGGTAAGTGAAAAAATTTAGTCCCGTAAAAACAAATAGAATAGCGCACATTGAAATAGAGTGGCGATGGCGTGGCATTTGACAAGTGGCGTGGCACCACTTGATTGCCACTAGTCTCCGACAAGTTTAATTTTCGAGTGGTAAGTGGCAGTGGATGCCACTTCTCCTTAGTTATTACTGTTGATGTTGAATTACTTAATCGATACGCTGCTTGCCATTTTGATGCGCGCTTAATAATATTAATACCAATCCGCCACCATTCTACTGCCACACCACTTTGTTGCCACATCGCACGCCAAAACCACGCCACTGCCACATTGCTCACACACCACTCCAGTGGGCGCCCAGCTGAAATTTTGTACACGGAATTAAAAAAAAAGGTAAAATTAAGTTCGAAAATGAGACAAATCGGGCAACTCCTTCGTGGGGTTGCCATACAAAAATTTCGTTTTACGCTATATATTTTGACACTGCCTGAGAACGCGTCGACGTAGACAGCTGAAATTTCGTACGTGATATTTTTACTACATTAGCAAATAAGACGTCAAAAATGGACGAAATCGGGCAACTCCTTCTTGGTGTTGCCATATAAAAATTTCGGTTTTTTACGTATACTTTGAAAACGATCAGTCGAAGACATTTTTATTGTACTAAAAACTTCTGCAGAATACGAAATCCTATAAAATTGGTTATAATCATTTTTTCTGTGCGACAAACCGTTCTGGAAATATATGCGAAAAAACAACTTCAAAATCAAAATTGAATAGATCGGTGACCATACGAAATTTAATACGGGCATTCATCTAGGGTATCATAAGAATTGGTCTTAGACTAATTCTAGCATTTTTACTTGTTTAATTCTTTTTTTATCTAAGAGGGAATATTTACGCGATTTAATATATATTTCAGTAAAAGCAAATTCTTTCTTATAAATGTTTTAATTGAGCTCATTGCACGAAAATTATTATGCGGATTATATGGAACGCTCTCAGGTACTTGCAATGCCCATTTGATCGGGTTAGTCGTCCTCTTTATATAGCGATTATACCTTTCGATTAGCCCGTTCCCTCTAAAAGTTCGAGCTGCTGTCAATATGTGACGAATATTTTTATCAATGCAGTATCGATATCGCCTAAATTCATTTAAAGAAAAATCCGGACTGCTGTAAGTACCGAAATAAATAGCTAATTCATCCAAAGCCTTTATAACGGGACCAATTTATACTCCCTTTAAAATGGGCTCGCCCCTTGCTTCACAGAGCTGTTTTTGGTAGATTTATTCGCCGTATTTTACGCATGCTTCACGGAGTAACTCTAGAATTTTTTCGAAATCGACTACCGTGGCTCTCACAGCGAATATGGAATATGGAAATAAGAAAAAATCCCTATTAAATACTCATAAATATAACATATTTTCATTATTTTCTGATTGGATGTACCGAAATTTATGTAAGTAAGTCATAGTATTTAGTATATAAGGGGATTAGAGCTACAGGCGACACCCCTCTAAAAAAACGAGTGGTGTTAGCTACCTCTGCAGTCACTTGGACATACTGCTTTACATTTATTTTTAATTTTTTTTTTTAAATTGAAATCGTTGCACACTCTTATCTTTTAGTGAATTCTTTTCTGCGACTCGATGTAACTACCGCCACCGAATCTGCCACCACCAGACCAGTAGGGAAGAAAAGAGCACGAGAATGACAGATTTGATGGCAGTGTTAACATCGAGTCGCAGAAAAGAATTCACTATTTGCTATATTGCTAATCTTTCCCAGTTACAGTAACTCCGACTATGCTAATCTGGTTGAATTGCGTTTCTTGAAACATGAAAAATTTTATGCGAACAAAATTGAGGAATTAGATAGAGATAAAATTGTATATATGTACATATGTATATACTAAAATTAGATTAGAACATCTACCAGACATAGCTCAACCTGAAAATTGTGTTGTTGCTAAATTCAAATCTAACTCTCTAAAGTAGTTCTTGGGCTATCTAGTTAATAAAATGGTAATCTGACGACGTGTGAACATTGAAAAAATTATATGGTATATTACAAGTCAGAATTCTCGGAAGAGTTTTATTTGATGACCGGCTTCAGTAAAATAAAATTGCCCAAGCAATAAAATGCTGCCAGACAAATTACGCGGAATAGTGTCTGATCAACAGCACAGAGCGCATACATTTCGTTCGCTCCTTGCCTGCTCCTCAACAAAATTCTAAGAAAAATCCGACAGCCAAATTTAAAATCTCGCCATGCCTATGCAATTCTACCCACTGACTTATAAGTGAGTGATTCTACCCTACTGCTGTGCAGATGCCCGACATGCTTTGTAGTACAATACAGACGAATATCACAGCAAGCTTTCCATGTACATATAGTGATTTGTTTCAATTTTAAAATTGCATACTTTTATGCGTTTATGTTCACTAAGCTTTTGGGAACAGTAATCGTGAGCTTTTTTTTGGTGGTAACCCCCCTTAAGCAAATCCACCAAAAAAATTCAATTAGTGCCAAAAAGTAGGCAATTTATCTTTTGAGGACCGGTCTTTCAAACAATTTTCATTGGAAATGTTCACAAAAAAAAGTACAAAAAATGTAGAAAATCTAATTTTTTGGGTACATAGTGCAACAGGTCGTTTTAAAAGGAAGCTTTTCGGCTTCTTAAATCCAATATGAAAAATAAGTTTTGATGAAACGTTTTGTCCAACGATTGTCGAATCTAAGAAATTTAAAATCGTCTATCTTCATAGGGTGTGATGTTCAGAGGTTACAGGGTAATATATAAAAACATACCCAAATATTTCTAAGTTCCGTTATCCACGAAACCGTTAGGATTTACTCTAACCCCCCTCCACATACAATTTTTGGCTTGTCTAGGCATCACCTATCCATAGAGTTCGGGTGCCAGATTGCTCACAGAACCTCAGTATATATATTTACAGCCGCTCAGAGAATGACAAAAATTCTATCGAACAGCTGGGTGCCAAGGCCTTTAAGATTAAGAGTTCTATCAAGAAATAAGTAATATTAATATGAAATTTATAACAAAGGGCAGTTCAACAAATTGACAGCAATCCCTTCGTATTTTTTGTTATCAACGAGATATAATTCATGATAATAATCCGATTTTCGTCAAAACAGTGATATTAAAATACGAAAAATTTTCCGTTTAAAAAGAAGAAAATTCAGGCCTAAGGGTGCTCGTTACTTCTTGTCTCTAGCTTCCTCTTACTGAGCGGCTCACTTGCTACCTCTGGAATGGGAAAACAAAGGCAAAGTATGAATGAGCATCATTCTGGTACATTCATATTACGGACGTGTGTAGAAAACCCGAAAATCAGATATCGCTTGCATTTATGGGTGCAACGAATTGGTAAGGAATCTTCCAGGCTGATAATTAACGTTGTGTTAAATCCACCGTCGCGATAACCGTCCTTTTGACGTAGTTGGGGTTTCAGGACATGGCACGTCTAACATCGCCGTGCAATATCCCCCAATAAATTCTCATTCGCATCTCACTCTCTTAAACGCACCGACATGAAACTATTCCTAGCATCTGATAAGCGTCTCGCCGTGGTAAGCTCACCGGCGTACGAATTTGCTAAGCATATTTCAAATAAAAACAAAACACTCAAATATATCTACAATTCCAAACCTAAACCACAGTACACATGCAGTAGACCAAATTAAAACAAATTACTGAAAAATGAATTTTAGAATTGTAATTAAAAAAAAAACAAAAAAAAAACTCAATATTTCTCCCATAAGAGGGAAGGATACGAAAGTAAATGGGCGAACAGTAGCTAGTTGCACAATGGTTGAGAGAAGTATTAGTTTTATGTGAGTACATATCTCGACAAAAGTACTGCAAATGTATTGTTCCATTACTGAACACCTGTTTGATTGTAAAGTGGTGTTCGTTCCATGGACAGTGTAACAGGCAAATGCCTGCGATAATGTTTCCGACCGTTTTACAGTTCTACCAAGCCGAATGACATGGGAAGTGGAATAAATTGTTTTTAGCTTTTTGTTTTCCTTACAGAAATAGTTTTGCTTGTCATGTTGCCCCTCTTCTTCTAGTACAAGTTTGTACATGCTGTAAGTTCTCTTTCTTTTACATTAGATTTACATTGGTTCCTGTATTAAAAGTTGACTAGTATGTTAGATAAAAATATTGAAAGAGGAAGTACAGTCAAGTCACATTATAGAATCACCCTACTCATGTGACAGTTTTGACAGAGCTGTTCTCTACTGTATGAATATACTGTGCGTAAACATAGCACTCACCAAAACTTTTTTCACTACACTTTTTTCTATACTTATTTTAGGTTAACTACAGTTCTCTTGGTTCCTTTTTCTTTGTTTAATTAATTTAGAAAATTTATTTGTAATAATAATATTTGCATTTACAATATACCTCGAAAAGCCTTCTTAAAATATCACCTATCCTATGATGTTTAGATTGTAACCAAAAACGAAAAGTTAACAAATACCTAACACTATGTACATGTAACATGCTTCATATAGTGTTCTAATTCAGTCTTAATAATAATTAAAAATAATGGAACACAACAAACAGTCTTTCATCATTACGAGAATCCTTTATGATGTCGCAGAAAATTGTAGAAGAAAGAGATCAGAAATTTTCTTGACACAGGTAACTTTATCATTTCGAGCAGACCTCACAAAATTGCATTGATGTGTTGGAATTTAAGTAAGCGAGGACGAGTAGGAAATTGTTTTACAGCTTACTCCGTAATACCTAAAGTTTCTGGACCACCTTTTTTCAATGACGTCGCTCTTTCAATTTAATATCAAATGAATCCTTGCTGTTTCGAATTTTGTACCAAGAAATCACTAACAGTGTGAGGCTGATCACTATTCCCAGTACATCAAACCTGTGCCCATATCACTATTATCCACTTGATCAGTGCCTGAAGAAGTGAGACTTACAAAAGTCGTTTGCGGAAAAAAAATGATATTCTTGGTCGATTGGATGAAGGGATGATAGCTGATGGTTTAATTCAGTTGTTAGTTGAGCTGCTTCTACTGGAGTTTCGGTAGAAAGTTGAAATTTTATTTTCTTCCAAATTTTGACAGGACTCAAAATAATTAGAATTTCGCTCAGCAGATTGGACAATATTGTCACTTCTAAAGACACCACGGATTCATCTGTAGAGAATCGAGCATCTGTAGAGGACCGAGTATCAACTAAATTATTTGAAGCGTAGGTACTCAAAAGACCTTCCAGAGTTATCAGTAACCGTATTGTCGAATGCGCCAGGTTTTTCTTATTACAGCGTGTTTTGCATGAATGGAGCGTATTTCTTTAGGGATGATTATACATCATCCTTCACTCTTGACGGTTCCGACTTAAACATGGTATTTTAAAAATTCGTATCAACCTTATCGATGCTGAATACATATAAATCCTTTATACCAGCCACGCTGATGAAAATTCCAATTCAGATGATATACGTCGCTCAAGCAAACTTTCGTTGTCTGGCATTGTATTTTTCGATTCTTGTAAAATTACTGGATTAACTTTTAGATGACTAGGTTAAAGAAAACTTTTATTCCGCCCCTTTTTGCAGCAACTTCCTCAACAACATGATCACACATCACCTCTCCCCTCAGAAAAGAAATCTTCCTCTTCCTTGCCATCAAACTCGTTCTATCTAGAAGCGCTGCCCTATCAATTAGGTGGCGTTCGGTGCGTACAGATGCTCCGTCCATACAGAAAACAGTCCACGCATACATGACGCAGCTAGCCTCAGTGTAGCATACTGCTGCATACAATATGCTACGACACTAACAGTATGACCTAGAGCAAGATTTTTTGCTCTACCTTTTCCGAAGGAGTAACTTAGAGCAGTCATTTGACAAATGTAAATTGTGTTGACAGTTCCTGATACAATTAAAATAATTGGCTTTTTTTTTTTTTGGAAAGAGAGAATTTCTGGGCTATTATAGTGGAATAATTTAAATAATAATTGTGCTTTTGTGTGTGAAAAAAAAAAATTTCATCACATTAATTTAAACAATTGTGTTTTTTGGTAAAAGATCACAGAAAATTTCAGAAAAGTGTGTCTAATGAGTTTTCTGTGCCTTTCTAATAGTTTCTGCTCTACTTTTAATTTGACAATGCTCTGTCCACCTCTGCTCTGAACTTTCTTCGAGTTCATTAAACAGACCTATTTTTTATCCCTTCCAACCTCTTATTGCTCTACACCTACTGTCCAAGGTTGTCGGTTCTCTTTTCACTTTTTGTCACGAAACAATTATAAACACAAAAAATAATGATAAAATCTTTAATTTTATAATTATGTCTAAGTATAATGTCACCAATCAGAAACATTGTTTCAAGTTTATATATGTTAAAATATGGTCGGAATGTTTTGTGTGAGAGCTATTTCATAAAATTACGTTTGTATTCAAGTGTGTTTCAAGATGTTTTGTACTAATTAAAACAACAAAAAAAAAAATATTTTAACCAAATTGGTAACTTTGTGACCAATTGAAAGAAACTTTCAGAAGTGTTATTAATTTCAAAATAATTTTAGGCATATTACTTGTAGGACGTCGAGTTTTTGTAGATAATATTAACACTATAAATAATACTAATACATTTTTCGATTACAAAAACAAAAACAAAAAAATACATGTGAGATTCGAGAGGGTTTTTAAGATATAGAAATAAAGCAAAATTTATGATGCAAACAAATTCGTAATTTATTTAGTTTGACTGATAGTGATGATGTATGGCCGATGACTGCTAATACAAAAAGAAGGCCACTTTCGCTGCAGCAATAATAACAAGTCTCCAGTTTGTGTAGACTTAGTCTGGTGTTACCAATTATTTAAGAAACTTTTTATGTGGTTTGAGCATGTTCAGATACCATATAATACATATATAATTCTTGTAACAATGATACTTTTTTAGGCAAAATTGTTACTTAATTATAAACAATGATCTCACCCAAATCAGTAATGTAAAGAATGACATGGGTATATGTAGTTACACCTGGTATTTTCTACTTACGAGGGTAACTTAATAGTTGAGCCTAGCACAATAAAAATATCTACATACTCTTAACAAATATCCACTCCCTCTACTAATTACGTATTGCAATGAAACCGAAAACATAACAAATTGTGACGAAGCACAATACTTTTTCAATTTTGGAAAATCTAACTTTTCGGAACATTCCAATCGTCAGCGGTTGACTAAAACGTCACAACCATAGTTCAATAAAGAGCTGAAGCGTCTTAAAAATAGAAAGAATAAATTGTGGAAAAGTTATATGAGGGATAAGGATATTATAGGTCACAACAATTTCCTCCCATCATATAATAAGTTCAAAGAACTTTCCTCCCCACTTTATGATGAGTATATTCAAAATATACGTGTGAAATTATTCAGTGACCCTCGTACCTTTTTTAAGTTTATTAATATGAAGAAAAAAGAACCGACAACTACCCCAAGACCATGAAGTACAAAAATTCTTCTAGTGATGTTTCGTCTGAAATTTACAATATGTTTGTTTCATTCTTTTGACAATGATTTTGCCTGGTCAAATCTCCAACCTCGAAATACCAACTTCAGTCATATGAACGACTCTCATAACGTTTCATTCACTTACGACGCAAGAGGATATACTCGTTCTTATTAATGGGCTTCCAAATGACTTCACAACGGGTCCGGATGGAATCCATCTAACCTTTTTTAAGTCTTGCTGCCTTTCCTTGGCAGCTCCGTTCAGAATTATTATCCAAAAATCGCTGAATAGTGGTTGGGAAAATTCTTTTATCATACCTATCCACAAAAAAATGTAGTAAAAATGAAATTTCTAACTATAGACCTATTACAAAATTATCTTGCATGTCCAAATTATACGAATCTACCATTTACTCTGAACGATCGACCTCCTCTAAGAATTTACTCTGTTCAAACCAACATGGGTTTATTTTGAGTAGGTCTACACCCACTAACTTCTTGAAATTTGTTTCGGATGGCATTGGCGGGTTGGCAAAAGGTTATTGGACAGATTGTATTTATACAGAATTTAGTAAAGCCTTCGACAAGTTATCTCACTCCACGATACTCTTTAAAATAAATAATGAATAATACTCTTTAAAAGTATGGGTTTCCCCCAACATTTTAAAAATCGACGGAGTCTTATTTAGATAACAGAGCATATCAAATCTTATTTCGACATTCCATCTCAACAGTCGTATACCTCAAGGGAGCCATTTGGGACCGTTCTTCATTATTCTATCTATTGATGACATTGTCTCTATTGTGAGGTACTGTAAAGTCTTTATTATGGTGACGAAATTAAAATTTTCGCTCAGATTAAATTTGTTAACGATTGTGTACAGGTACAGGGTGACCTTCAGAAAATTTGTGATAATAATAATTTGGTACTCAATATAGACAAATTTAAGGTCTTTTCACAGGAATCAGAAACCAATAACTTATGATTTTGAGTTTTCGGATTACTCGATTAGCGACGTGTGGGTTCTGTCTGTGACTTGGGTGTCAAATATGATCAGGGGCCGGATTCACTGACTCGAAGAGCTGTGGAGTTGTGAAGATGAGAGCTCTTTTGTCACTTAACTATCCACTCGCAATTATGTAACTCATGGAATTTGTATTGAGATTTACCAAACTCTCTATTGCACTTGGCAAAACTCTCGGCTGTTTTAGTTGTGGAGAAGTAAGAAAAATATTTCTCAACTGACAATATTGTCTGCTTATATTATCCTTTGTGAAGCTACCCAAGCATATAGGATTTTCAAATTGAATTATGGATTCACTGCAAATCCTACCTATGTTTACAATCACAAATTATAGACATCCTTGCAACACTTTCAGAGAAATAAGGATTTTGATGTCGCAAGGCACCCGCTAAAAATAGTTATTCACGCGAAAATGGTCAATTTGGTCATTTCAGTACAGAAGACATACTATAAAAATTTTAAATATGCACGTTAAGTCTTGTATGTAATTAGATATGCAACTATTTTTTAAATCCGGTAAATAGTTTTGGAGATAACTGCAAAAGAAGTGACTCA
This sequence comes from Dioctria rufipes, assembly GCA_963924295.1. Lineage (NCBI taxonomy): Eukaryota > Metazoa > Arthropoda > Insecta > Diptera > Asilidae > Dioctria > Dioctria rufipes. The sequence continues at coordinate 25,190,867 of OZ002740.1, read as the reverse complement.
GTCCTTCTTAAGATGAAAAAATGGCCGTTTTTTGGTACAAAAATGGATATAGTTTCAACCCATTATTATGAAGAAATAAGTCGTGGGAATTCACTTTTATGAGAAAAATGTTCACAACAGAGTACTAATGGATGAGAAATAAAGAACCCAAGAAATATATCCAAAATATGGGAACTGGGGTGTATATGACCCAAGTAAAAAAATTCGTCTGTCGGCGGTAAAAAGTCAGTTATGAAGTTAAAATGATCAAAAGAAAATACACCACTCGATTACCGGCTTCTCCATCTTTAATTTGATACCCAACATGACGTATTTTGGACAACCCCCAATTGGGGGTGGTACGACCCCTCATCCCCAAAAGACCCTCCCCCAGAAATCGTTCACCTATATTTTTATACTCTAGACCCTAAATCCATTGCAAAAAAACCCCAATGCTCTACGACCCTCCTACATAGAGTTAGCCACCTTTAAACATTTCGATACTTCTCACGTTTTCTTTAACTCCCCAAGTATGTTAGAGAATATCGAATGGAGAGTTAGGGAGTTTTAATCGGAGAAAACGGAAATTCTCATCTCCCAAACTCCCATACTCTCCGAGTTACAGAATCCGGCCCCAGCGATTGAATTTTATCTCCCATATAAACTACATGGTATCAAAATGTAGTTCTGAGCTGGGTTTTATTAAACGTTGCTCCCAAGAGCTCTCGAATCCTACCATAACATTGTGTTTGTACGCTTGCTTTGTGAGACCACTTCTTGAATACGCAAGTCAGGTCTGGTCTCCATTTTGCGGTACGCACATCGACCGTATCAAGGCTGCTCCGCGAAACTTCCTACGCTTTGCTCTCAGGCATCTACCCTGGTATAATTCATTGATTCTTCTACCATATAAGGATCGCTTGAAGCTTTTAAATATGAGCTTGTTTGAGAAACGTCGCTTGGTTGGTATGTACCAACTCTTAAGCGCGAATATTGATTCTTCATTGTTACTGAACAAAATCCCTTTCCGTGATAGTAGACAAAATATGAGAAAGCTACCTATATTGCCTGTTAACTCCCCGAAGTCTAACTTTAGCATGTACGAACCTATTAATCGCATGTGCATTACTGTTAATAATGTGGCGGAGCATCTTGTTGTTGACGTTTCTAGGCATGTTTTAAAAAACCTCTATATAACATTTAATTTTATTGTTATATTTTGTTGCATGTCATTCATCGGGTGTTCGGTATATGTTTAGTGCAACATACTAATACTAACACCGACTAAATGATTAAAAGCATATATTGTTGGCCGTTTATCTAATAAATATGCCACTGCAGCGAGCTTCTGTTAAGCTTGTGGGTATCTTAGTGGCTGTGACTTGAGGGCCCACCAGATGTCTTGCGTTACAAGTCGTCGTACAACTGTGAGCACGGAGTCTATGCTGAAGCTTTGAGACTGTAGTACTCGTTGGGTTGCTATTGGATTTCCTGTTAGCTGCTGGAATGTAGTGTAATATAGGTACACTTGGGTTTAGGCTTGTGTAGGATCCTTCATACGACGGAGTTGTAGAATCTATCGCCGAATAAGTAAGACTTGCACTATATGACAGTCAACTTGTAGGTTGAATTTAAGAGGCAGCTCGGAGCGCTGTGGTTGAATTATGTTATGTTGTATTCCAGCATACAAATGTCTTATTGAGGAGACCATTACAGTTTTAAGCAATGGTATCTCTGTTAGCTAGGCCGGGCACTACCAGCAGATATCGATGGGTTTAAAGTTACCTGTAATGAGCGTGATGGACCAGCCGACCCAATGACGAACTGGCCAAGGCGTTCGAATAGCTCTGCACTTTATGACTGCCCCCCCCCTAGTTCCTTTTGTAGTCAGACAGTTATAGGCCGTCCGGGCGGACAGATACTGGCCAGCGAACTTCTTGAGGTTGCCTTTATTTAGAGCAGACATTATGAGTTGTCCGCTTCTTTAAACACACGCTATTGTTTTCATGATAGTAGCAAAACTGAAAAGAGAATAAGGAAAGAAGAAGGCCGCTATCTGAGCGAGCATGAACATAAGCCTTCCGAAATGTTGCGACGGATAAAGAAAACCTTTTGTTTTTTTGTTATTTTATTTTTGTACTTCGATTTATTTTTAACTTCAAGCAAAATTAAAATATGCGCTTTCGGCAAGCATATTCTCAGTGAGACAAGTGAGATATTCTCAGTTGGCTCACTAAGACTGCACTTTCGGTGAACTGTCTTAGTTCCGTATTGAGCTACAAAAGTCGAACGCAACCACTGAGCAACTGAGACAAGTGAAACTAAATTTTCTTGTCTCAGTTGACTCAGTTGCTTTATTTTGTGATTTTAATTACTAACTAAAGTTTAGTGAGCTGTTTGAATAAACTAACAACACTTTCCTGAATTTATTACTATCCATTTTCTGTGGTCAAAATTATTTAAATGTCAAAATAGGCAAATCAGCTGATTGGTTTGAACTGAGACAACTGAGACTATTGTTCAAAGTTTTGTCTCAGTTATCTCACTGAGACAGTGCTTGCCGAATGCCCCTTACTAACTACACCTTTTCTAAATCGCAAAGTGGCTTTCGCTGAGCTTAGCGCAAAACTTCATAACTCCGTGTGGGATGCCCGAGGTCGTTACTGGAACGCAGTTGGTGACATCATCAAGTCGCCACAAGCTGGTTCTGATAAATCAAGAAATAAAATATATGACAATTTCTTGTGGATATCAATCAATGAGATCAACTAGAATATTGGGAGATTGAGATTTACACCGCTATGATATAACAGTATCAAATCAGTAACAGTTTATACTCTAGGCAGATGGACAAAATCAATGATTATTCATTAGTAATTGTTTTTTTTTTTTTTTCAAAAATTAAGTTACCCAAGATTTTGTGAATCAAAACGAAAGTCCTGTAAATTTTTAGAGGTCAGCCCGTCCCTTTAACTCGTGCATGCATTTGTTTGTCTGTCGATTTATATATTTCTTTTTTACTATTTTCGACACTCTCGTAGGCCCACTTTTCGTCATCACAGCGAGCTGAAATTTGGCACAGGTTCATGTCACGTGACAATTGAATCTACTAAAATTTAAACCGGAAATTTCCATGGAAAACCCGGAAACTCGGGAAAAATCATTTGAAAATTTGGTACAAATTTGAGTAGTGATAAATCCAGAGTTTTCCGATTTTTGCGAAAAAATTTTGCGGAATTTTCCGACTTTTCCGGAAAATTTTCCTGTAAAAAAGTTGTCTAAATTATGCAGGATCAAGTTCCCTATCAACTGGCATCATTACTTTCTCTCCAACAATGGTGAAAACTTGCAGAAAAAATCGAGGAAAATTCATGTAAAATGCTTTTCCGAAGTTTTTCCGACCAAGGAAGCGTTTGAGAGATTTGCAACCTAAGACAAAGTTGTAGACCGAAATAAGTTACATAAAGTTGCTTTTGTGGAAAACTGCATGGAAAACTCGGAAATGCGGGAAAATCATCGGAAAAATTTTCATCGATATGATTAGTGATAAATATGTTTCAGGAAAAATGCACAATTTTCCAATTTTTCTGGAAAATTTTCCGAAAATTTCCGGAATTTTCCGACTTTTCCGGAAAATTTTCCCACAAAAAAGTTTTATAAGCTATGCGGAATAATTTTTCTTTCCGTCCTACTGGCATCAATACTTTCTCTTCAACAATAATGAAAACTTGCATGAAAAATCGAGGAAAAGTCATGTAAATTTTTAAAAAAAATTCATGGAAAACCCATGTTATATGGAATCAAGTTGGAATACAGCTAAAAAGCGCTGTTTAAAACATAATTTGAATTTCAAAAAACCGTTGCAGTACTTCAACGATTTGATACGCGAATAAATTTTTTGAAAAACTGGTAAATCAGTGTCTTTTCAGGCGTCATAAAATGGTTTTAAAATATCTCCATGCAGCACGTAATAACAATTTAGTTAACGTGAAAATGGTAGATAATAAAATAAGTAAAAAACGATTTTTTAAACAAAACTGAGGCCAAGCCGCATGAAAAAGTAGAAAATAAACTTTTCTTCACACACAGAGGTGGACTCAGATTTTTTGATTGGGACATTTCTCTTGAATATTCTTTCTCTTCATGAATCAAATCAATTCGCTGACAATCACCGATATATTTCAGAATGATCAATCAGAGATAATAATTGATTTGATTCATGAAGAGAAAGAATATTCAAGAGAAATGTCCCAATCAAAAAATCTGAGTCTACCTCTGTGTGTGAAGAAAAGTGTATTTTCTACTTTTTCATGCGGCTTGGCCTCAGTTTTGTTTGAAAACTCGTTTTTTACTTATTTTTATATGTATAATTGACAGCAACACTTTTAATAATTAAAATTCAAAGATAAAGCAATTTTTGAAAAATTCGATTACGAACGAATGTTCACTGCCCGTCTGCCTAGGGTCTAATCTGTAAACTTTCGATTATAAAAAAATATGTAATTAATAAAAATATCTCTAGTAAAAGCTATCCTAAGAGAAATCCCAGGACGTCGCGTCGTCGTGAGCGTTAGTTAACAATATTTAACATTTCAACTGACAGTTTTGTTTAGGTACATTGTAACAGTATTTAGCTACTATAAAAAAAATTAAATGCATATTTTTTCTACACAATATGCATACAAACTTAATCCCCATCAATCCTATATATTGAAAAGGAAACTCAAAAAACAAAAATATTCCGGAAATTTTAGGGATCAAAATCCAAAATATAATAGTTCACGAAAATATTCATTGAAATAAACTAAATAATTTTTTTTTATTGTTTTTTTTTTTTTTACCTAATATCATGTACATTAGGCAAGCAAATTTGTAAGATTTATGGGTTTTTTCTTCTTCTTATTTTCTATAATTTTATACGACCCGCAAAATTAATATCATCACTACTGAACACAATTCCATAATTGTGCCTGAATTGTTACTATGTTTAATATTAACGCCTACACAATGTTACAGAATGCGTATACTTATATTTTGTAATTTCAAATTTCTACTTGAGACGAACCCTCTGAGATGAGTATAATATCGTCTCTGGGTGTGTGTAACGCGATGAACCATGTTTAAAATTATCTGTAATTACCATTTTGAATCCTGGAATAGGCCAAGTTAACAAAACAAACTAAAGTTTTTATCCAAACGCAAAATAGAAGAAAAAGTTATAGCAGAAATGTGTTTAGTAAGGAGAGCTACTGTTTCACCACTCCGAATCTGATGACGAAAAGACAAATTAGATCTCTTTAATTATTATTATCCGACAATTAAAAACTTGATAACAGCAAATCTTTAAATAATTATTTCACTAATTGTTATGTCTTCTCCCATACCAATCTTACTTAACTCAGGTATTATGTTCCTATCTACATTAGATACCTTTAAGAATTATTAACCGAAAATGTTTATAATTGCTGTTAATAATTTTCATAATTAATATGCCACCACCTATACCACCTACTTAAAAGCACGTTGATGTAAATTATCTTAACAGGTTTGAAATTTTGAGCGTAAAGTTCTTCTTATACCTGTCTAAAGAAATTCACCTGATTAATTTCAATATACCTACTACCAAAAAAAAAAAAAAAAAACAAAACAAGGGGAAAAACAGCAGACGGGAAAGCCAACTTTTATCTCTCTACCCCGCCATAATTTCAAAGGTTTAATTAATCCAACAATGAAACAATGAAACGAAAATACCCGACAGGTTTTCTACAGGCTAAGGAATAAGTTTTAAAATGAAAAGTAATCATGAAAGAGATCCCATCCACAAGCCGTTACCCCAGTGAAAATTTAATATCCTTTGAGAACACACAAAGGGATTTTCTTCTTCAATTCCGAACTCAATAGTATTCAGGTCTATCTAATACCTTCTATAGTATAAGGGATAACTTTGGGTGGAGTCTGGGAAAACTACCTGTGAGAGTTAAATTCAAATATAATACCAAAGTCGAATTTGAAAATCTTTCAAAATGGAAACATTATGTAAACGAAGTGTTTTTTTTTTTTGAGTTATCTTAGAAATGATAGCTTTTATCAGTTTGTAAATAGTTTGAGAGTTTGATTTTTGCATATAAAATATGAAAGGAAGATTTCCAAGAAAACTGTTTGATGTTGTCGCAATTTTATTCTTTAACATAATTTTTTTAATATCAATATTAAAATATGGAAATCTTGTAAATAGTGGAAAAGTATTGTGTTTGCTGAGCTTTCCAAAACAGAATTCAGTTCAAGCATCACTCATTGTAATTTCAACCCACTCCCTCCCTTCCACCGTAGACTACATTTATTTTTCGAAATTTTACTACTACACAGAATTCAGTTTAGAAAAATTAAAATTTACGCATTACATTTGTCTATATGTTCTGCAATTGAATATATGCAAAAAAACAAAATTGTTTTGATTTAAAAGTACAAAAAAAGATTATCATTTTGATGATAACATTAAAGTTTAAAAGAATTACGGATAATCGAACCGGAAACTCGATTTTTTTTTATTTGTAATTGTTAATGGATCAATATCGATTCAAGAACGAAAGATTTCATAACCAATGTTACAGCTGAATTTTATGCACACCTATCGATAAGATATCGAAATAAATAAAGAACAATAGTGCAACGTTATCGCTCGAGGATATAAATAACGAAAATTTAAAAATTGAACTAAATTGCTTTAGAAAGGATTCAGCGTCCCTGGAAGAGGCAAGTTACAGATTAAATATTCCTAGGATGAACCTACAAGATAAATTATCGGGAATGTTCCTGAAACTAATTTTCAAAATTGGTTTTTCAACAGTTTCGACAACTGGTGTGTGTTGTTATTTTAGATATCCTTTTCTTTTTTTTTTTCATTATATACCTTTACCTTTCGTATTTTATACCCTATAAAAATATAGTTTAAGTATTGATTACCCTATAAAAATATAGTTTAAGTATTGATTAACAGGTAATATTAAAGCCAGAATTAGGGTCCATCCGCATTTGCGAAAGGGCACAATCCGCTCTATGTTGCAATCTATATTCTCAACCTAAATAGTTGCTTGCAAAATTATATGTATTGCAACATCTTAAGAAATTTTTTACGTGTATTTCTTCTATTTCTAATTATATTGCAAATCCTAAAAAAAAGCTGTGTAATATTACACAATGATTTTACAATGAAATTGTTGTAATTTTTACAATTTATGAGGGATATTAATTAAAAATCGAGCAGAAAAAATGAAAGTTTACAAATTTACAATTGTTCTTGTAATATGGATGTAAAGGGTGCCCTACAAGAACTCTGCAGTATTGAAACAGACGAAAGCAGATGTAATTAAAAAGGACACTTAATCAGGATATTATTTCAAGTATTTAAACAGCAGGTCATTCGATTTTCAAGAAAATTCCACTAAATTTAAGGAGGTCATTATAGATATTCTGGTCCACATATCGAACATTCGCATGTACGTTCTTTTGCGATCGTTATAGTGTAATTTTTTTATTCTCTGCGATAAGTAGTTTAGAAGATTATCGCACCTTAAGTGCATAAGTACTTCGATGTAAAAAAACATGTACGAAAAAACTAGCAAAAATTAATTGATATCAAAACCCATAAACCATAAATTGAAATGTTCTCATGAAATACATAAAACATTCTGCTTAAGGATTTAAAAGAAAAATCGGTCCACCGCACCAACCTACAGCGACGCCCCCCCCCCCCACCCCCTTATGTACACAAATTCGAAAATCTCGCATTTTAATGACATTCGGGTGAAAATAGTCTGTTATGAATCTTCTTACAGAAGAAAAAAATGTACCATTTATTAGTATTAAGCAAGAGCTTTAATTTGGTATCATACACGGTCCAAATTGTATAACCCCAAGGGGTGTAGTTACCAACCCCAATAACATAAAAAATACCCCGTCGGTAAGCTCCTCATTCACTCATTCTATATAAAAAAAAAACCCAACGTACATCCATTCACGTTTACTGACTTACAAATGTTTCCAAATGGGATGCCCATTTTAGACGCGTCAACAGATTTTTCCCACCTTAGATCGGCTCTATCTCGGTTTTGGTTGTGTCGGATCGAAAAACTGGTTTCACTGTTCGCTTCAGCTAATTTCCAGCTACAATTCGTGGAAGAAACTTTTTTCTCTTGGCACTTTAAGGGTGGGGGTGGTAACCCCCGGTGGGGATATGTTTCCAATACAGCATATTGCATATCAAATTAAAGGTCTCGACAAATACTATCAGATGGTATCGTTTTTTTTCAGACTTACAAAATTTTCTCGGACCGTTTTTGACGCCAGAAAACCGATTTTCATACATTTGGGTCACACACACCCCATCTACTACATTTCGCATATATTTTTGCACTCTTTTTTCCATGGCCATTAATGCTTTGTTGTGAACATTTTTCTTATAGGAAGTCATTTTCAAAGATGCACCCACCAAATCCGCGCAATCACGAGAAGTAGAAAAGTCCACTTTTTCACCAAAGAAATTCGTTCAAGATATATTCGGTCGTCAAAGCTTTCACCCGCTTAATTGAATTGAAATAAATATTTTCAATGAAATATATTCAGAATATCATAATGCATCGTTTACGATATCACTGTCATGTCTGTAGATGTCGGGCCTAAACTTGTAGGCCATTCCCCTTTTATTCAAAGGTTAGTGAGTGAATAAAAGTTGATTAAAAAATCAATTAAATTTGTACTTTTTCAAGTAGGAATGAGCTACATGCTTTCTCCAGCATTTAATACCAAATCGTAATATATGCGGGAGAAATTTTCCTCGTCAATAGAAGTATTTTTAACTACATTACGAAGTAGCAATTTTACACATTTGGAGCTATTAATTTTACTGCAAAAGTTGATATGTTTACATTTCCGCTGTGTAATTTTGCACACTCTTGATTTACACAATTTTACACTCAAATTTATCGATATTACAAAACGATGTAAATTTACTATGTTTATACTTAACTACTGTTGACAAATTTTAATATTTTAGATGCAATTTATTTTGGAGTGTAAACTATTTTACTTATATTGAGTACATATACAATCTTATTTTTGGACTTTAGCTGGGCTGATTTTAATGTTATTAACTCTGGAACGCTAACCGTGAGTAAATTTTACTCACTTGAAAACTGCACTGCTCTTCACGATATTTGACCATAGAGTCCCCAATTCGCAAGGAAATTGCCAGAAGAATGAATATTAGTTTAAGGGAGAAAGAACCTACCTAGGAAATCAGCCCTCTTAATCCCCATAGTCCTCATTGGCCGGGAACCCACTATAAGACTGAAGTTGTGGTGTAAAATTCATTCGTGAGAAAAAAATGTATAAATTGTGATTTCTTTCATTAATAGTTATTCTTACATTATTAATTGAAATTTGTTTATAAAACTCTTAAAAAATTCCTGTGGGAATTCTTTTTTTTTCGTTTTTCTGTTATTGTATTCCGCTAAAATATTTAAATTCTTTTGTTAATAATTTTTTCGTGTATGACTAATATTTCTTCAGGCTTACCAATAAGCGAATATTAAAACGGCTTAGCATTCAAGGGTTAAAGGACTTTGAGCTAAACTTCCATCTCAGTATTTTTTTTATTTTTTTTATTTTTGTAAGCTTTTATATTTAGGAATTCAGCAAAGCTGGAAATTCATTTCCCCCTAGTCGCAAGTAGCGCATTAAATTTAAATAACACAATCCTCTGGGATACCACCAAGTACCCATCTTGCACCTGTTTTGTATAATATATATATATAATATTTATCAAAAACGTTTACAATTTTGATGTTAACAAACTTAAAAATTCGTTCAATCACGCAAATCAATTCTTTATCCAGCTTTCCAGACTGTTCTGTAAATTTCATTTTCCTAATGAAATAAGTTGTAGAGGTTCATTGTTGAATTCTACAGTCAGGACATGAAGGGTATAAAGATGGGTTTTTGCTTCTCTCTCGATCCAAAATTATACAAAGAACTTCCTTTGACATATTCCATACTAACAGGACTTCAAAGGATGGTACCCAAGAATAAATTATCAACAGCATCAAGGACTGGTAGATCTTGTTGTACCTAGCAACTAAACTACACCACATCCGCTCTTTTTATTATGACGACAAAACATAACTATTACCTACGTTAGTAATCATACCCTTATAAATATATAGGCAATAGTTCACATGCATATTGCTGAGGACAGTGGATTTCTTGGAACTAACAACTACCGTATTTATTGCCTTTAGTAGGTACCTATATACTTTATGATCTTACAATCATAACATGAAGAGAGAATTCAAGTATGCGCATCTTTTGAAATGAAATCCTGCACAGCACCAAAATATTTTGTAAAATAGAAATTTATTTGATAAAATGAATTTCTAGACATACCATCCTTGGCGCAAGCATAAATTTATACATAAAATTTATCTAGATATATACACATACATATATACCGACGATGAAGCTTTTCTTTGACATGGTAGGTACTAATTAAACTGAAAGAGACTTACCTGGAATGCCTCTAAAGAATATTTATATGCATGTGAATGTCAGCACTTAAGAATATGTCCTTCTTACCTGTAATAAATAAAGAGAAAATATTTCTTTAGTATATTTTCATCTTTCTTTGTGCAATTAAAATAAATTTATTAAATTAATATTAATTAGAGAATATTCTTTAGAAATACAAAAATTCTTATTTTATCCCTAAGGATAGAATAATTTTTAGACACTTTCAATTCCCTTGTCAAAACTGTTTAAAAGTTTGTAGATATTACAAAATTGTTGATTAGACTTCTTTTTTAAAACTTTCGTAATCCATCTAAATTATAAAAACTACAAAAGTCAATTAATCTTTCTAAAACTTGAAGATTCCTGTCAGAGATAGTTTTCAATATATACTTACAAAAGGTCCAGCAGATGTGGTTCTAATTTTAGAAAAGGTCGTCGAATGGATATTGAAATTTTTTGGTTTGGGTTTTAAAAGTAAATTTGTATACACAGTGAATTATTCACATACATAGTAATAAATTGTAAAGTTCATCAAAAGTTCAATCTTTGTTATACATAAAAACTTCTACAACTCTAGCATTTCTTGACGTTTTTCAATGGCTTTAGATGAGAATTTGCATAAAATGTAAAAACGGTTGAATTTTGAAGAAAAAACTAAGCTAAATACTAAAAATAATTTATTTGGAAGAATCATAAATTCGATGAAGGGGGAGAAAACAAAAGGGAATTTTATGCTTTTGGTGTCAGTTGGTGTTTTATATTTAAACCCATTAATGCCATTTGGGTATTTAAAGTGCATTTAAAAAAATATATCTGGTGACTTTTCCTTTTCTATTAAAGGGGAGAAAGATAGTGTACTGTCCGTTAGTAGAACGTACACGCAAATTTGAACTTAGTGAAACTGAAATGGATGCACTGGTAAATTTGGATCTAGGTCAGTGGTCGAATCTCTTATCAAAACAAACACTATTCACTTCGTTTTAACTTCCAATAAACTTTCACACCTTTTTTTAAGATTACCCACTAATAATATTAAGATCAGATTATATAATGAGGTATTAGGTCAGAGATCAACACACACTATAAAACACTTATTACCACAGACTTAGAATATACGATTATCAAGAAAAGTTGTATTGGGATAAAAGTCAATATATAAGGTCAGATAATTTTGTATCACACTGAAAAACACTTATTGGCAAAAATTGCAATATAAGATCGTCAATATATATATATGTAAAATTAATAGAATAAAGTCAAATTATGATATTAAATAAATATGCACCAAAAGAGTATAAAATGTAAATATATATATGAGTAAATGTATAATAAAATAGATATATGATAAATATTATATTGTTACAAGTGACTGGTACTCACCGATCTATAACTTGACGCTTGAGGGTTGGCTTTAAGCTAATGTTAAGACCCTTTGTTCTAACCATGGGTTAAAACAATTCTTTATTCCCGTCGAGACCAGAAATAAAGTGTTAATGTTAGTAAGATACTATCTCAGTCGAGACCCGAGATAATATTCTTTAAGTCAGTCGAGACCTGGCTTAAAGTGTTATCTTATCTTCAGTCGAGACCCGAAATAAGATGCGTTTATTTCCGTCGAGACCAGAAATGATTGCTAGTAAGTATCTTATCTTCAGTCGAGTTAATTGTTAAAAGTGAAATATCAGTCGATACCCGATATTAATGTTAGTCCCTAACAGCCAACTTACCCCAAGCGATGCCAAGTACAAAAAGAGATCGAGATCAGTCAGCTTGTCGTTTATAACTATAGCCCTTGCTTGCACACGACACCACTGATAGAGTAGCAGCGGCGCATGTTTACAAGAATTGGCAGTGCAGCTGTGATCTTACGGTACTAGCGATAAAATTTGCCTAGCAACGAACAAAAATGCATAGCAACAAGAAATTTAGAGCAACACATGCTGCTATGTTAAATTGCATTAAATTTGCAAAAAATATTCTGTCTATCACACAGCGAAGAAATTCCCGTTGGATATTACTTGTAATGATGATAATGATGCAAATTGATCGGTTTGACTAATTATATACATGCTTTTGTTAGATGTTTTACCTATTTTTTAGGAAAATTGTAATTAGATTGAATTTATTGTCTTTTCAGAACTTAATTTTAGCATGGTATATTTTAATATGTTCCATTTTCAGGAATTGTTTTTTATCACGAATCTAACAAATGGAAATAATTTTTATTTGATCTGCTCGTTGAGTTTATAATTTTATGTTGTATTTGTACAATATGTTATGAAGATGACAAATACATGGCTATGCTGGGTGGTGTACATGTTTTTTGCTTAATAGTAATCAAATTAGAGATATGTTTACTAAGAATTTTATGCTTTGTTTTTCAGCATGCTTTCTTTCAGAAGTTTTCAGTTTATGAAAATATATTCGAATCAATTTGGTTCGAACAGATAGACATATTAATAATTTTTATCAACAAATCGAAATTTTTATATTTGCTTGCCTTTTGCGGCAGTCCAATGTTGTGATCATGAAGCGCTAATAATAAATTCAGAGGCAGATTGGAGTAATTACCATGTTCTTCGAAATGTATAAAAAAGCAGATTGAAACAAACTAAAAATAAGTATGTGCAGAATAGATTAAATACTTGCTGCGATTAAAGTTCTATGTGGAAAACTACTTTGAAAAAGCTAATTTTAAATATAGGGAAAGAAAGAATTGGAAGTATTTACGTTAATGCTAAGCTTGTTGAAAACGACTTGGAAATCGCAAATGAATTCAACAAGTTTTTATGAAGAGCATAAAACAAATTCAGGGGTCCATTCCACATATTTCTTTTGGTGATCAAATCACAGAGGTCAAAGCAGTATTTAATTTCAAATGTTTACAATTGGAGTACCTATTTATGAAATATTATATGCAAAATTAACAATAAAAGAGACTACAAGCTTGTGAATGGAAAAATTATCTTTGATTCATTTTCTAAAATTGCACCAACTTTGATTGCGATTATCAATAAATCATTGACAACCGGTAAATTTCTAACAGTGTGAAAAGCGTCTCTGATAACTCTTATAGGAAAAGTGAAAAATAAAAGTAATTGCGGCAATTTTAGACCAATTAATTCGATATTAACTGGAGAAAAGATATTAGAGCAATGCGTCCATCTGCAATTGGAAAAGTATCTAGAAAAGAATAATATACTGATCAGTAACCAATTAGGCTTCCGAAAGAATCATTCATGTGAAACAGCAATAAACATGGTGTTGAATAATATGGAAGAAGCAGATCACGAATAAGAACAGCGTTGTAGCAGTTTTCTTGGATATGAAAAGAGCATTCGAGCTGGTGGACTAGGACATATTCATAAAGAAATTGTTTAAGTATGGTGTAAAAGGTTAAGAATTGCAGTGGTGGAACAAAAGTTAATGCACAAGTTTTAGAACCTATAGAAGTCAAGCTAGGCGTTCCACGAGGATCTATATTGGGAGCATTGTTATTTATAATATACATAAGTGATATACAAACAGTTATAAAACATTGAAAATTAGCCTTATTCGCTGATGATGCCTTGTTATTTATTGGATATGGAAATATGAAAAAATCAGTCGGATCTGGCCGCTACAACATCGGGGAACGGTCACCCATGAAGCGAGATAAAGAAAGGCCTAGAGGAGAGTATAGAAGAGTCTACCGTGAAAGAAACATCGTAGCATTTAATTCACTCATCATTGACAGCACTTCAAGAGTCAAGTGTCATGATTAGAAGTGTGACTGGAGACGTTGTTGATGTTTTAGGTAAACAACATCCGCCTAGAGAGCTAAAGGTTCCCACACACTGTATTGGTAGCAAATATAGAGCCTGTATGCATATTCGGCGTAGATTTTCTCGACCTCAACCAATGTCAATTGGACTTTGAAAGTAATGTCCTCCAGATAGGCCAGGAAACGGTGAAGCTTAATAAACAAAGGTATACCGCTACTGACGTCTGCCTCTCAGATAATATTTTGTTGGCTGCACGTAGTGAGATGATCATTCCATTTAACCTTTCTCAAGAATTAAGAGAAGGCCCGACCAGTATTTTTGGATTCCAAACTCAATTCGGAACTAACTGCCTTTCGGTATGTACGCAGCTCGCATTTTAGTCGCACCAAAATCTCAGCTTATTCCGATACGATTGGCCAATTTGACAACAAGTGATGTGTTTGTTCCTCGCGGCACTTACGTTGGACAACTCGAACATGCTTTTATTGCTACTTCGACCACTTTGGCAGGTGATTCGACACCTGATGTCCTTGACATCGTCCTCAACGGAGTGCAAGAGAGCCTGTCTGGCACAGAGAAGCTAGCCCTAACTGCCCTATTAGAAGAATATCGGGATATTTTCTCTACAGGTCCAAGTGATGCTGGACGAACAAATATCGCGAAACATCAAATTAACATCGGTGATGCAACTCCCTTTAGGTTACCACCTCGAAGAGTTCCTCTAGCGAAAAGGTCAGAAGTGGACCAGTTAATACAAGAAATAGAAACAAATGAAATTATAAGGTCTTCTACCAGTCCTTGGGCATCTTTAGTAGTCCTTGTGAAGAATAAGGACGGCTCTACTCGACATTGCGTGGACTATAGGCGGCTTAACGATATTACAAAAACGGATTCTTATCCGCTTCCCCGAATAGACGATACGTTCACGTCATTCGCTAGCTCAACATGGTTTTCCACACTCGACTTGCAAATTGGTTACTATGGCAAGCTGATCTGTGAGGGTAGGCTGTTACACACCCGACTTGTTTTCACCTCGTGGAAGGAACTTTTACACAATTTTGGGCGATATCTACTAAGATTCCCACACCCTAGAACACTGCTTTGAAAGACGATTTTTTACGGCGACGTGCCGTGTATTAAAGAGCTCCCTCGCTAGCGCTCGGCCGGAGCAATTTTCTATTTACGCGGAAATTGTGTTACAATATTAAACAAAACTTTTAACCTGAATTAGTTGAATTTGTAGAAAATGTATATCAATAGCAGTTAACGCTGCTGAATAAACAAATAATCTAATTTAATCTTTTAAAGAACACGTAATTAACACCAGTTTTTCATATCGAATAAGAAGTCTAGAATCTGCAGTGCAGTGATCAATATTCAATCCGGAAATGATATCTGGGACACCCTGAACGATTTTAATAAGGTTTAAATATTTTTTTTACAATACTGTCGTATTGAGCCCTGCTCAAAACAATGTCAAGACAAATAAAAAAAGGATACAAGTTAAAAGGAAGAAAGAGAAGGAAGATGAAAAGAAACAAAGTTCATCTACAAGATCAAAATCGATTTTTCTAAGACGGGTCGCCATCTATTAGCCGAATTTGTATTTCTTCCATATCTTTTAAAAGTCATTCTTTGTCATTTTCTTAACAGTACAACCATAATTTTGACATACAACTTTTTTTATTTCTCCCTGTTCAAAATCACTTTCTGAAAGATCGCAAAGTTTTTGAAATAATCGAAACATTTTGAATTTTTTTCGTTTTAAAAATTTACACTTTACATTGCATACGGGATGCTTCAAATAAAAACCTCAATATTGTAATAAGTGATAGTATGCAAAAGTAGAGCAAAACATATATATATAGCGTAAGGTGCCGATCTCTAAAGGTACAGATTGACAAAAATGTTTTAATTATTTTATACTGGACACCCTGTAACATTAAAAAGCAAATTACTCTGCACTATCTTTAATATGTCCCGAAAAAATCTTATAATACTGAATCACTTCACGCTCCGAATTATAGTGACAATGATACAGGAAGGATATGTCATTCAACTTAATTAGAAATAATAGTGATGAGAAAATTGAACCCTGTGTGGCACCATATTTTATTTTAGATTGTATTTATCTTGATACTTAATAGAAAATTACGGTGCTTACCTCACACTTTTTTCAAATGAAAGTTATGAAAAAAAAACGAACAATTTTTTTCAATTATTCTTTTTACAAAATTCGAAAAGCCTTTCTACTACTAGAAAATTAATAATTTAAAACTTTTTTGTGCCTTTGCAGATGGAAATCACTCAAGCCCATGTGATCATATGACGATTTGAAGAATTCATTTTAAATTCAATTCCATGGCATGAGATGAAATAGTGCTAACCGAAGCATGCAACTTCGTTTTTTTTTCTTTTAAATAAAACCACTTCAATCCCCCCTTTCTTTTTTTTTTTTACCAAGGTAAGTATTATCTGCTGAAAGCAAGTCAGCTTTACTTTTTCCATTTTTTTATTTTTATATAGTCCTTTCCGCAAGGGTAGGAGCGCTTTAAGTGACAGTGAATCTCATCAAGAAGGGAAAGTGATTTATTACTGCCAACCTAAACCAAAGTCGGGATCAAGAAAAAGAAAAAAAACAACAACAACAACAAAGTTATGGCATCTCTTCCTTTTAGCCTATTCTTCCGCCTCGTTATGAGGTAACTGTCACCAAGTGAATTTGAATATTTCTGCTTCTTTTTTACTTTTTTTTTTCTGTCAATGGTAATTTTTGTAAAGAGCCTTCCTCGTCGTCGATCCGCTGAGTGAACTTTCTTAATCGATGTGTTTGGGTTTGTTTAAGAAAAAAGTGTTCTTGGATGATAGGAAGTGTCGCAATTTATATAGGTACCCTTATCAAAGCATACTACGTCGAGTTTCACTTTTCATATTGATTTTTAATCGGAAAATGATGAACACAAAGGACGAGGGTTCGTCGGCTATCGTTGACTCTCTTAAAGAGCACTTTAGGATCTACGAAGCCCACATTAAATAAAAGAAGGTATTGTGTTAGGGTTGAAAATGTTATCAATTTCATTTTGTTATTTTAGGAATTTGCGTATTCTAGTTAGAAGGCATTTGACTTGAGTTTACTTTCAGCTAGTGATTCTGAGAGTTGTTCAATTATGAGATGTTCGATTAATATGAGTTGGGTATTTAGTGAAAATATTTAGAATTTTTTTTTTACATTAGTTGTTTATAGAACACAAAACAGTAACTGTTACGTAACATTGCCTTATTTTTAAAAATAATAACAATAATTGGTAATGGTTAGTAAAATCTTCACTTTGACTGATATTTAGAAAAAAAAAAAAAAATTTTTTGTGTGTGTGTCGACACAATTTGGTAACAATTACGAAACAAATACTCTAATGTGACTATCCACGCAGTTTAGCAAAAGTTACGATATTTTTGTTAATTCTAATGAATCTTTTTTATGTCGTACAAAATTAGGCACTGCTACTATTTACAACAAGAGAAAGCTTTATTATTTTCCAACAATTTTCATATTTCTTTAAAAAGCACCCAAATATGCACGGAAGAGAGTATGGGAGCCCAGGACATAATGATGAACAAGGCATTGTGACGAATGAATATTATTTGTAACCAGATTTATTTTAAGCTCGCGCTATGATACCCAGAATGCAGGCTTAAGTATTTCCAACATATGGTCAACATTTTTTTTTCACATTAGTCTATGTTTGTTGTACGAAAAGACTAGACGAATTTTGAAATTAGAACACGCAAAAGTTTTAGCTTTGCCTGCCAAAGATTGTGTTTGTAGATATATTTCAGACATTTTGATTTGAATGCTGAGTAAGTTTAGTATATTTATGGTGTGCAGTTTGTCAAGATAATGATGGATTTCATAATATGTCGGAAAAAGATTGGTGGGGCATAATGACGAGTTTTTTGCGGGCATAATAATTTTTCGATTTTCACATTCTGGTAGGCAAAATGAAGGGCCTATTCAGAAGACATCATTTTACATAAGAAGAAAATTTTTAGTCAAGGCAAATGACTCCAACAATTAATGCATTTAGCATTTCTCAAATTGTGCATTTTTCGGTTTTGCGGACGTTGGCTGCTTAAAAACTGAGAAATTAGCATTTTATAAAAACAACATTTTTTTCAGTTCTATGAATAAACAAGAAATTTTGGAATGTCAACCTCTTTATCCTAAAACTTTCGTAATTCAAGAATTGTTTTGAAGCAAAATATCAGATGATTTCAGTTCGCATTTTTCGAATTCGAAACAGGATGTGTTCCTCATTTTAGAATGTATAATTTTATTGTAAAACCATATTCCAGTAAGACTCATTATGGTCATTAATTAATAATAATATGTTTTGATAAAAAAGAGATAGTATTTCATGTATTCAATATAATTCATTATAACGCCCCAAGGCGTTCGTCATTATGGCACATACGTGGGGCATAGTAACGAACTAGTCCTGACTTCACTTACAAAGATGTTAGAGCTTAAGAGCTAATAACTCTCTAACGGGTACAGTTACATGTAATAGGTTTAAATAAAGAGGAGAGTCCACAGTTTAAAGTTTCTATAAAAAAAAGTTATTCTAATCACCTTTTTGTAAAAAAAGGGGTTAAACTAAAGAAAAAGGTAAACACATCTGAAATTTTTAATTTAGACCCCCACCACTGCTTACTGGAGAGGGGTACTAGGCTGGTTCAGTAGTCGCTGGAAGAACCATAAAATTCGGCATGCAGTAAGCTCTTAGCTATGACCAGGCACAGGGTGTTTTTTGAAAAACTAGCTTTTTTTCTTAATCGCTCTGTAACTCCGAAACGGTTGATATGCCCCCTCCCCGTGCCATACAACTTTGTGTTTTCCCAGGTAAGTACTATCACCTCCTGCATTATTAACGATCATGGAGGAAGCACCCTGTAAAAGGAGACAGTCGAATTTATCGAGGCCAATAATTTTCTTGCAGGTTGCCAATAGAAGTTTTGGCGCTTCCACAATTCTGAAGGTGACCTCTGATTTGAGAATGGCGTTGAATCAGGATAAATTCATTTCTTTAGTACTTCTTTGGTGCCTCTTTTAACTTAAATATCTCAGCCATTGCTCTGATAAGGAATTTCCTATCAGATCACAACTAGTGAGTATGTATTAATACCAATGCACTGCCTCTACTTCGTTGTGTACCTCAAGGTTCAATACTGGGACCTTTGCTATTCAGTTTATTTATCAATGATCTGTCAGATATAATTCAAGGTGTACAGGTCCACTTATATACCGATGATGTACAATTTTATTTCAGCCAATCGATTGGCTTTGATTGATTTGAAGACTGCATTTAACTTATAAATTTCGATTTAGAAAACAATTAACACCTGATTAATACTAAATCTGTCACATTTCATGTTCAGAGTGTTTGTACTGTCGGTGAAATTAAGAGGCGCATTAATACATACATAACACTATCCTTTTCTTTATTTGCTAGTAGTCTCTAAAGTATACAACATTTTCAGTTGAATTTAACTTCTTATTTAATTAATAAAAATTTGCTTGTATTTCCTTTACTTCTTATTTTAACTAGTTCTTGCTGTTATCTAACATCAGTTTATTTAACGTACAAGAAAAAACGTGAATTCTTGCACACTAACCATAAATAAATAGCTAAATTTGATTGTATTGAATTATTTTGATACCTTTGGAATTAACTAAGGCTTTTCTCGGATCAAACTATTTAATAAACTTTTCTATTTTCTTCTTAAAGGCTAACCTTTCGATGGAAAATAAATGTTAAGGCAGGCAAATAAGTATTTCATATGGTATGCCGCAGGGCTCTATTCTTGCACTGTTATAACCCCGTTTGCCGCCGTGCTTTCTTGGGAGAGAAGAGCGGCACAGGGGGAAGGCTCAGGATCTTTTCAGTACAAAAAAACACTTTTGATTATGAATATTTGTTACACAGGATTTTATTTTATTAGAGGAAATTAAACGATTACACTTTTATTTACTTGCACGGATACATGTACTCTTTCAAACAATATCTGTTAATTATACAATTCAATTACAAACAAAACTTCTCGACTTTGAAACCCGCCGTGCTTTCGCTTTGAATACCGATCCTGAACTTCGACTTTCTTTTGATTGTCGTATATTTTTATCACGAAAAATAACTAACGCCCTTGCGTCAGCAAAAAGTATGAAGAATTTTCGTCATTGGTGCGTTCAACTGACCAATAAGACGAAAAGCAGTAAAAAATAGAACGAAAATAAGCAAAAAAATGAAAAGATAAGACGGTATTTGTTGGCTTGGGTCTTGCAGTAATTTGATCTTGCTCTTGATATTTTTGAGCGATATGCAATGTGGAGTACATTAACTCCGTGAATTATGTTTACAAAAAAATGTCAAAAATGTCGAGTAAGTATTTTATATAAGTGGGCTATTTATGCGAAGTTAAGTATTTTACGAGAATAAGTAATAAGAATATTTATGCATTAGGAAAATTTATGAAGGTAAGTATTTATGCATGTTGCTGTAATTTTAAGTGTTTGTGCAGGGAAATTTATGGAGCGTGCACAGTGTGGTATTTTGAGACCACAATTTGAATGCTCATGGATTTTTAGAAATCCTCAGGAGGTAAGTAAATGTAAATGAAATGGTTGTGATTTTGGAATCACAACAGCACCACTCTTGATAAGCTTATGCACCTCATATTATTTCTGATGTATGATGATAACATTTTTTGTTTGTTTTCTTTTTCTATTGATACAAGAAAAGAAGTTACTTCTTTTCTTTCCTTTTATTTGGAATATTTATTGCCCTAACAATCTGCCTATGCACGTCAAAATTATTTCGAACATGAAAATTATACCAAATCGAAAAATATCGTAATCCCTTAATATTTTATTACGATTTAAAATAGTTGCAAGATAGTTTTAAAAGATAACACACACACAAACACACATCTACACAAACATATACATAAAACATAATTCAATTAAATCAAAATTTAACGTTTGGTACCACATACACGTACGAAGTGATATTTGAACAATATCCCCATCTCTAGAAATTTCAACATTCAATTCTTGACAATGAAACTCTGTGCACAATGGAATCGTGTCTTCATACCCTCATATTATGTCCTTATGTAACTTTTGTTTAATTATATCCAGTCAGGAAATCTGTTGTCAAAAGTTTATGTCTATAAGTATTTGACCTTATGTTTGACGCAATGTATTTCCTGGAAGAATGCCAACAAACTTTCGGAGTTATTTTGCTGAAAAGGATTAAATCGAAAGTTTGCAATTTACAACCCTGTCACATATGCTTTTCTGCTTGTTCTTGCTACCTTTACGATGGCAATTTATAAATCTATATAAACAAGGTATGGAAAATGTGAGTGTATGTATGGTACTTTTCAAACACTTTAAATAGTTTATCTCCACACCACCACGTTCATGGTGATATCTTTTTGATACATGACGTGCGTAGTAATGCAAATAATTGTCCAGTATTATATATTACTAATAATATTAAATTAAATTTTAAGGAATTACTAATTCAATGATTTCAAAATTTAAGTAAAAGGATTTATATAATCTGCTCATGGACAGACCAATGATAATTAGTAAGTGGTGGTGTGAGGAATCTAAGTTGTCCAAGTGCAGTGATTAGTGAATGATGAGTTTGAATTTTGTTTTTCTTATAAATGCGAAATTCTGGATAACCAGACTAGGTAGATAATATGGGATATACAGGAAATTCCCATGTTGGTAATTCAATGCTATTGGTTTAACTTTTTAAACGAAATTTCAGAAACGCCCACCACCTACATAAAAATTCTTAGTACTCGTATAAAATATTTTTAAAAACACCCTCACAAAATCCCTCATGTATTTTGGGGTATGAAAACTGAAAAAGTAAAAGCAAAATGATTTTTGAAAATTCGAAATTGTGTTAAAGTAATTATTGAAATTAAAAAAAAAAGGACTTCTAATTTTGATAAAATTTTGTGACACCTGACACATTAAGCGAAAACTCTTTTTTTATTAGTTATTCCATCACACAACTTATTGATTTTGGATAGGAAGTGCCAAGTTTTTGGCTTGACTCATCAACTGGTCCCAAATACAAGTAAGTTATCTCTTCTATTTTTTTTCATTTCTTTCCATTTTTTTATTTCCATTTGTTTTTTCAAATCACTCAATTTCGATACTTGGAATCAGTTGATGAGTCAAAACGAAGGCTTGACACTTGCCATACATAATCAAAAAGTTGTGTGACGAAACAACAAATAAAGAATAATTTTTTCGCTTTTGCTGCTGTACCGGACAATCCAAAAATGATCCTATTGAACAAGTATAAAGTTTACGCGGTAATAAATCACTAAAATCTTGTTATTTTTAAATGTCAACAGGGAAACAGAAATGGGCAAAGAGATGAAAAGAAACAGAGATAGTGTTTGAAAAAAATAGATTTAAAGACAAGGAAAAGATATAGGAATTGATAGAGAGAAAGAAGAGAGAAAGAGATACAAAATATTGCTACGTCGAATATAAATGGACAAGCGACATCTATTGGAAATAGATTCTTCGTGTGAAAGGAAATATTAAGAAGAGATACAAAAACACTTTCGGAGAATCGTATTACGTGAAAAAGACTAGGCCAAGCGACATCTATGTAGTGCGGGCATAAACAACTTTATGTTCAGAGAATCGATGTTTCTAGTATGGAATCTCCAGGAATCTTCTGAACAATTTTTATTGTATAAATACAGAACTTTTTAGTGCCGAAGGCCTGACTACTTCAACAGAAGTACAAGCACCGCATGTATAAAAAGTACTTGTAACTAAGACTAAGTATATAAAAAGTACTGAGTACTTTCTGAAGTGCTTTTTAAAGTACTTTTTTAGAATCTTTGTACGTTGGCAGTAATATAATGAAGTTTATCGAGTTCAGTTAATAGATATTAATAAATAAATACCTTTTTAAAACTATAATCTGTATACTAACCAGTGGCTACTATTTATAGTTTTTTATAGTTTTCGACGCTACAGGTAGAGTAAAACTTTCACCTCTCATTGCTACACTCATAAAAACTATTAGAGGTCTACCCAAGCACACCCATTATCGCCTCCAATAATGCATAACAATTCTAAGGAAAAAATTTCCAGTAAATTTCTAAGAAAAAATTTAGGCTTTCCCAACATCAGGTGGAGGCATCGTTGATTGTATGTATATTGTAGCGAGGCATTGCTTGCTTACTCTTGGTTATGTCCACTGTCGTATATAATATGGACTGCTTACTTTTCTATTTTACGTGGGTACAATTGCTTGTGTCAAAACTCAAAAAGTGTTCTTACGCTTAAGTGAGCACGCCGCTCGGGAAGTGATTTTAATAAAACATTTAGAAATACTTCTGCGTGTCTTTAATAAAACAGTTTTTGGCAGTAATAACCCTAAATGATTAATTTTAAAATATTTAATTCGACGAATGTTTTCAGTTCTCTCTCAGTTGGTACTTGATGCTTAGGCCGAAAGAGTTAGCAATATAGAAGTAAGCCCACATTTTGCAATCCATATTATACATGTCAGTGGTTATGTCATAAAGTCGAGGCATCGTCGATTTTATATTGGAGCGAGACGTTACTTGTTTTTGTTCTATTTGCCCAGTCTTGCGTGTATGTTATTAGTTTATCTAAGGTTCTGCCTTGACGCGTAAGTGCGGCACATTCTTTGACAGTTCTTTGCGTGCTTTAAAACTCAACAAAAAAGGAGTTGCGCTAGAGATTGTGTTTTCTTTTCTACGAAGATTTAGATATTTGTAGGTACTTAGTAGAATACTTAAGTAAAAATCTTAGTACTTAAGTACAAAACTAGGTTTTAAGTACAAGTACATAGAAGCAAGTACTTATGTTCAAGTACTAAGTAGGGGCATTTCAAAAGTATTGAGTAATAAGTCTTAAGTAACGAAAATCTACTTTAAGAAGTACTTAAGTCTGTTTTTACTTAAATATTCCCCAGCTCTGTGACCGTTACTGTGAATTTCAAATTCCAAAATATTACGATAGTCAGGTTTAGCTAAGGATTTGCTGTTCAGTTGCTTGATAATGCCCTAAGAAGGCGAAACGCGTCGCGACTCAAATTAAATAAATTTGTTGTAGAACAGTATTTTTTAAATTTTTTTTTAAAAAAACATGATTACCAAAGTGTTCTACCAAGTGCCTAAAAAACATCAGTTTTATATTTTTTATTAAAAATATGGTAGTATTGTTATACTAAACAGGTTTAAGACAGTCATCTTATGGCTACCTAAAAGTTCTACTTTTCCATTTTTGGCCGACTATTGGTTTTTTCCCCCTAACCCTTCTTAGTTTAAAGAAAAACCACAAAATATCTCATCCCCGAAACATTGAGTCAATAGTCAAAATTGCAATTCTCGCATATATAATGAGATTTAGCATTTATAACCAAGTATTTTTTTTTTTACATAGGAAATGCATTGGATCACAGCTACACTCTAAAAAATTTATGTAAATATGTTAGAATCTTAAGAGTAAATTTAACTACATTTTTTGTAGTTTAATTACATTTTGAATTGATAACTACACGTTTGAAGTGTAAATAAAATAATTACTAGAACAAATGTGGCTATTCTTCTAACTTGGTTTAAATTTACCCAACCACCGTCATAATTTTACTGCTCTGAAAAGAGTAAAATTCAACTTGTCACAGCTTGCATGGTTGTCTTCTCAGTATGCTTCTTACCATATAGCCGAAAAGTTATAAATATTTATTGTCCTTATAAATAAATGTGAGAGTTTTGTCAGTTTAGTGGGAAGAGGATATACAGGTACCACAAACATTTATATCTCAATCGTGAAAAAAATAATTCCAATTTTCAAATTTCTTTGGGAGAAATGTGAAAAATCGTTCTCCAGTAATGTAATTATTATCTTCCCTGGGACTTTACAAATGTTGAAAAGGACCAGTGTTTTTCAACACCGGTATACAAGTGTAGTGATTTTATTTGTAAATATAAAGCCGACAGTTTTAAATAAATTTGTAATCACATAGTTTGCCACCTTAATTTTCAAAAAGTAGTTACCTGTCCGGTCAAAAACTGCTTGAAAGTCTTTAGTTATATATTTACATAGTTTTAGAACAGTTAGAACAGTTTAGAATAGTTACTTACTCAACGTAATAAAGTTTATAACATTTGCAGTGTAAAGTTTTATCAAAATTTACTTACTCAATGTAGTATATAATTCTTAAGTCCATAGAGTAAAAATAAACTCTATGAATGAGTAAAAATTTTCATTTACTTTTTGGTATAAATATATTACAATAATACGAGGTAACTAATTTCTTATTATTTTATTAGTAAATTTACACTATTATTTTTTAGAGTGTACTTATCAAAAATAGCCATATCAGTTGTTATTGTACAGCTTTTCGTGTCCGTTTGAATAAAAAAAAAGAATATTGGATGCGGTATTAAGTTAGGGTAAAGTTAATGCTATAACTCGTTGGCACTCCACTACAACTTATAGGTTTGAAAATGATTATATCACAGAACTTGTCGATTATTTATCGTTAATTTGTCGTTTGCTTCTGTTAATAATACAACAATTCGATAGAACTTAACCAAAGCTTTTACGATTATAAATTGTTTAACAATTAGATGCAAATAAATGAAAAGTTCCAAGATAGTTATATTATTTTATAATTCGATAAGTTTTGGCCTCCGCATTCAGATTAAAAAGAATCCATTTTCACGACAATTTAGCTATAAATATACGACAAATTCCAAAAAAAACTAATATTTTACAATACTTTTTGTGTTTTTTCCCAATTATAGTGCATTTCTGCGCTTACTTGACGTAAACTTAGCTGCATACACAGTTTAAACAAAATTCGCTTTTACGATAAATAAACGACAAATTATGAGATAGTTGCGAAAGAAATCAAAATGGTTTGCAGCACTAAATTTACAAATGTATGAAAATTCATCACATCCTCACTGTGCTGTAATTCTTCAACCGTATCAACGTTGAAATGGATGTTTTTCATGGAAGACATGCTTTTTACTCTAACCTGAAATAAGTATATCAAGACTTCTACGGCCGTCATTCGAACAATTTTTATTCAATTTACCTGTGTTTCGATAGACAAATATGAATATGGCAAACAATATTAAAAATTTGTGAAAAATGTGGAAATAAGGTCTTTACTTGTTGCATGAATTGCACTTATAAGCAACGGTAAAAAAAAAGTGGTCATATCCATCTTCACCTTTTGTTTCAATCTATCCTAAAGGAAGGAATCGTCTTGTTTTACAGCACATAGACAGGAGTTGAATTATTCTGCATAGTAGTTCGTGCGACCAATCGGCATTCAATGAACTGAAAATATCCAGTCTGCTAGACTACATCAGTGGATTAAATAAATTAATGCCAAGTATCTCAATGCACCATAAATAAAAAGAAAGTAAGAATAAAAAATTACGAATCCTTCCACAAATCAAAACAAAATTCGAAAACCCTGACAACCCTCAAACAGAAATCGATAAAGGATTCGATGATGATGATGATTTTGGTATTTATGCTTCTCCATAAGCTCAAAACCTCAACAGTAAAAATAAATGTAATTTTTCTAATGTATTATACTCAAATCATCTATGGTCCTGATTCTATCCTTTGTTTCAGTTATTTTCTAAAATAAAAAAATAAATCTTCCTTCCATTCTGGTTCACTGGAGAATATTTAACGAAGAGTTTTTCATAACTCATTTCACATTGAAAATGAAATTGTACAGTCTGCCCACCCTTTAGTTTTCTATTGATGAATTTGTCCGTCTGTAAGTCTACTAAAAAACAACAACAAATATTACGAAATACAGTGAGCTATCAGCACTGGTGATAGATATCTAGTCTAGGGTGCTGGTCATGTTCAGCTCCTCAAGTAATATTTCATTTAACATTTCTGTAAATGTTCATAACGGTCTGACTAAGTACTGTCAGAAGTAATTAATTGTGTAACTGACAGCAAATCATTTTGCAAAGATTAGCTCATAACTGTGTCAACACAATAGCAACAACAATAACAACAACAACAACAGTACACGACTCAAGTTCTCTTTGTTTCTGTTGTTGATGGAATTTCTTCCATTACCTCCCCCCCCCACCCCTTCTTTTGAATAGATTTTTAATTAAATAGAGAAAACTCAGATGTCAGTTGGGCACCATTCGTTATTTCCATGATAATATAGGAAGGATTTAAGCAGGAGGAAAGGAATTCTTCATGAAAACAATAGGATTTGATGGTTTTTTGTTTGCTTTTTCTATTCTTTTGTCCCCAATGCATTTTCATGTACGTAGTAATTATACACGTCCTAGTGTTGCACTTGTTGTTATTTCTTGTCAGTTTTCTTGATTTATTGTGTGATTTTGAGTGTCTTATTATCTGTGTGACAAGTACTCGAGTCCTTTATGAGATTATCCATATTAGAAAGCTATAAAAAACGTCCTATAATAGTATTATTAATTTTTATTTATCATTTTTATTCTTGTAGCTTATTCGAACTTTATTTTTTATTTTTTTAAAGATCGTAGCACGAGAGATCCCAAACACAGAGGCCAAGGCGGCCTATTGAACTAACTTACTAGAAGTAAGGAAAGACCTCCCGCCAAAATCTTTCTATCCTCTTAATGGAGCGCATTTGGCTTAGGCGAGGTAAGCTTTTCAACTCAACCACAGATAGGAGGACAGACACAAGCCCAGCTTGCTCCAGATAGAGGCCGGTTTGGTTGTTTCAAACTCACCTTCCGGGCAGAATAGATACTTGGGGCTGTCAACAACTGCCGTTTTGTTAGATGAATGTTGTATGAAATGAGCTGCGGCCAGTGATAATGGCAACCACAGTTCTGCATTGTTTTTTTTCCAAGCCCCAAAGGAAAGTCTGTAGAATTCCTATTAGACTCATCAAGAAAAAGCTTTGTACACTTGCAAGTGCAAGTAGGTTTGCCCATCGCTGTAGATACTTCATTCGAACATCCGCTTTGATGAGAGACCTGATCACCGAGGCAGCAGCACCTACGGCGGCTTCTTGTCCAAGGAAGTGAAACGTGAAACCGGACTTGACTAGCAGGTCAACCTTCTCATTCCCCATGATTCTCCTATACCCTAGTGCCACTATAGGGGCATCTTATTGTGGATACTCAGCTTATTCAAAAACGTCATTCAGTCCACCATTAACTTAGATGTTATTTGAGGAACACTCAGAAGGTTGCCTAATTAATTTAAAGTTAAAATCATCGACAATCTTTTATATGCATGCCCCATTTCATAGTAGCCTCGTTCTATATACACTGATTTGAACTGACGCAGGTTCTGTTCATACACAAAACAACAATAAGATGTGAACCTAGTTACAGGGCCAGATCTATGGAGGGGAGGAGGGCATATATGAAATGAATTCAAAAATTGTACAATTTTACTAAGGCGGCTCGCAAACCCATCATCCACCAATCCTATCTCGAATGTAGGCAGAATATAAGACAGTAGACACAAGCAGACAGTTGCCAGAAGAATATTTTTATGCCAGCTAATTTTAGCCATTTTAGCCGAAGTTGAATCGGGCTAAAAATCTGCTACATCCAATCAATCTGAATTGCAGTACGCCAGAATTTCTACCCAGAATTTTTATGAAACCCAAAAGATTCATATTGCAAAGCGACTAAAATCAAAATAAAATCTCGAACATAATAAAACGTTTACTTTGTATTTTTTGTGTTAATGAAATAAACTGCGTTTGTAATGATACGATTTTTTAGTTACCTTTTATTGTAAAACAGTTGGAGATTCGAACAATTAAGATCAATAACAGATCTGAATTTTTTGTGCGAATTTCAAATTCTCTTTATTTAATAATCATTGTTTTTTTTCAAATTCAAATTGTTTTTAACAATTCTGGTTCTAGTTCCAGGGTATGCAGTATTTAATAAGTCATCTATATACATATGGTGAAACTGTAATAAAACTTGCTCTAAATAAAGAATTGTTTATAGACAGGGCGACAACTAACGTTTCCACCCCCCCCCCCCTCCTACAGTTTCATAGATCCGACATCACCTAAATATCAACCAACTCTCGTTGAACAGAATGGAATTTTAGTTTTATTTTTCACGTTTAGATGACTCCTATGTAATATTTTCATATTTTTTGTAATAAGAGGAGTCACTAATCACCAAAAGTTTAAATTTAGATATCAGCCATCCTGTAGGCAATAAAATTTAATTTAAAATTTAAATCCGGAAAGTAAAAAAAATTCATATAAAATTAGCCTAGACCTAGATCGTCAAATTAGAGACATCTAGCGTAAAAGATAGAAACCTAACATGCCACAAAATTATCCAATTTAAAACAAAAAATGAAAATTTGCAGTTTAAATAAATTTAAAATTTTTAACGAGAATTAACTTTCCAAAAACTTTTTCTTTTTTGCACATAATTGTTAGAAATACTATTTTGATTTGTATATTTCAACAACTTTCAACGAACAATTGCAATTCCTTGTCGGTGAAATATCGGGAAAAAAACAAGTACTAATAGAGTCAAATAATTAATGATAGCGCAAATACTAAAAATCAAAACTCTCAATGTTATTTGCTACATCTAGGCTTCCAAAATAGTCACAATCTAAACAAAATTACAATATTAACAGGAATTTGAATTAAAAAAAAACATGAATTTTTACCATTTTTAACAAGTGTCCTAGCTAATATCTCCATTCTAATTCAATTTTTTTAATTTTTTTCCGACGTTATTTACTAGACTTCTTCGTTATCTTTAATTTAATATAAAAAATCAAATGAATACCGCCGGAGTTAAATGCTTTACTAAAGCCAAGCAGTACAAAGACGGTTATTAAGAGTCGTTTTCATTGAAATGCAAGGCCCACATTGTCAGATCTAGACTAGAACTGATAATTGGATCCGGTTTTGGTAAAATCCGGATAACCGGATCTGCAAACTATACGATTTCTGAGATTCGGATCCGATCTATCTGGATCTGGAACAGAACTATCCGGATCCAGACAAAGCAAAATTCGTTCAAGATCCCATCCACATTGCTTTGCTTCAGTAGGTAAATTTTCCATTTTCGCAATGAAACAATGCAATCGGGAGGAAGTCTGAACATTTTTGGTGCATCGGTATCCGGATTGTTTGTATCCAGTTGTTTGTATCCAGTTCCGGATAGTAGGAATCGAGATTCGGATAGCACGGATCCGGATACTAGGATCCAGATTATCCGGAGACCCGGATTTGAGGATAATCCGGATAGCGAATTATCCGGATGCTTTCAGCTAATCTAGACTGTATAATAATAATCCAAAATGGTATATAAATACACCTTTTTAAAAATATAATATATTTCTAAGTATATTTAAACCTAGGTTTAAAAGAGATAACTGAACCTTAAACCTAGCACTACTACGTGCCTTCATGATAGCGAATGGAACCTCACACCCATATGTTATTTTGGGAAGAATAAGTGCCCGGATCAACCTAAGTTTGGTTAAAAGTGTGTATGTATAGAAGAAGCGCAGAGCAGGGGAAGGGTGCCGTAAACTTTCCTAACACTGGCATTAACATGATTACACCAAGCTAGACATTTATTAAAAATAACTCCAAGACTCTCAACATTATCGCGGTATTCAATTGGTAGGTTGTCGAGTATAACGGGGGGGGGGGATATATTTAGTGTTCAAGGAATTATTATATATTATGATAGAATTACTTTTGGCTGGGTTAAATATTAATTTACAAATCCTGGCTCATTCAAAAACCGCTGAGAGGTCTTTATTGAGTTTATCAATCCCATCCCTCAATAAGCTCCAGGGGTATGGAAAGATAAAGTTGTAGACATAGAGATGAAACTTACAATAATTTATTGCATTTTGTAAATCGTTGAAAAAGATCGAGAAAAGCAATGGACCCAACATCGAACCTTATGGTACGCCGCAATTTATGGGCAAGATGTACGAAGACTGATTATTGCAAACTATCAATTGCACTCGACCGGAAAGGTAAGGTGCAACCAGTTTATACGTGGGGCTGGAGAAATTCATGAGAAGTACTTTCCAGTGGAGCAATAAATTAACTGAATCGGTATCTGGGATTATTAATAAAACTTCTGATTATGGGAAAAAAACGTTAATCTGGTGGGGACGTGGCCTATATGTAGCAAAATGAATATAGGGTAAAAGTGGAAATTATTCATAATATTTAAAAACATCGCCAAGTTTCTAAAAAAAAAGAGGATTTGAAAAATAAATTATGCCGATAATTCTAGTTGTAGGCTCCATGTCTAAACTCCTCAGCTTTTAACTAATTTTAGCAAAACTGGCGTTCTGGAGGAGCTTTCTAAGGCGGCGCCCCTAGCTGATCTTCAATTCATATAAATGTGATAAGAAGCAAATTCAGATATTGACTATCGCAGATAAGTTTTTCTCAATTTAACACTTACAGAAACTCTTCCTTCTTCACTAGCTACTGTTACAGGTAAGGTTATTAATATTCTAAATACACAATCTATACATCTGGATAGAGAGTTATTGAATATTGCGATCTTTAATGACATTCAAAATGAAGACAAACGTATAAAAATCATCTTATTTGCGTTAAAAGGGTTTCAGGCTTTTGAGATCAACACACAACAAACAGCCATCTATATCTAATTTCCACTCAATAGTTAGTTTTAATTGGAGATCTCCAAATAGATTGAAAAGTTCTAGTTTTTCTGGGATCTTTTTTAAATATAATACTAAATTGACCAAGATTCCGACTAGATACTCATTTAACTAAAAGGTAGTGTCAAAAAAAAAATAGTTAAAAGATTCAACATCAAATTAGAGCTGAAAATTGAATTCAAATTTTCTAATATCCAGATATCCGGATACCCGGAACTGCAAACTATCCGATTTCTGAAATGCGAATCCAAAATATCCGGATTCGGATCCCAACTACCCAGATCTGGATATGAACTACCCGGACCGAGACTAAACAAAAGTGGTTCAGCATTTCATCCAGATTGCATTACTTCATTGGGAAAATATAAATTTCATGATATTTCTATTATCCCAATGAAACAATGCAATCTAGAGGAAATTTTGAACAACATTTTTTGCTTAGTCTGGATCTGGATAGTTCCGAATCAGATCCGAATAGTTCGGATCCAGATCCGGATAGTTCAGATCCAGAACCGGATTATCCGGATAGTTCGGATCTGGATTATCCCGGTAGTTCGAATGCAGGTTATCTGAATATTTCGGATCCGGATTAACCTGATAATTCGGATCCGGATTATCCTGATAATTCGGATCTGGATTATCCGGTTAATTCGGATACGGATTATCCGGTATCTGGATTTGAGGAATCGAATCTTAATTATTCCAGATAACCAATTTCTTTATTTGGAATTGAAATAGACTTATCGGTGGCAATTTCACCAATTTGTATTGTTAATTTTTAAAGACCAGCTTCTATTTGAAGTTCTTCAGTCAAGTCCTTTGATGTTAAAATCGCGTTTTCGTAAGTTCGTGTATCTTATATAAAACAGCCAATGACACTATAAAGCCGAAATGTGGCATGGAATATAAATTTAGAATCTGGCGAACATAGTTACTGGTGAGAGACATTTGCCCTATATACACACATATCACGTACTACATTGAAGTGGTGAAAAACATTTTTTTTAAGTGTTGTTTTTGTTAAGGTGTTGTTTTTTTATGAGACATTTCAGGTACATCTTCTATTAATTATACATTACAAAAAAATCAACCGATATTTTGCTGCTACTGATAATGGTCGCCCAACCGCGATTCACCCTAACAACACCTTTACTGGATGCCATTCATAATGAGCATGTCCTAATTGACAAGTATAGTTGATAGAAATAATATTTAAATTCTGATATGATATTGAAATCATAATAAGCTCCGGGTATAATCCCTAAGCAATGCACATAGAAAACAATAAATTTCGCACACAAAGAACAAACTCAAAGGATGTAGTTATCAGATTACCTGTAAATAAATCACAAAAGACAAAACATATGAGCTTCACCTTACTCTGTTAATGCCCTAAGCTCTTCTATAGTAATATTGACAATTTATTTCACATTCCCTTTGAATTGTAGTTTCCCATGCCATATGTGTGTAGATATGTACAATCCCTCTGAATACACTAATTTTAGACAGGATTAACTTGCCACATGCCGAGAGTAATTTTATGCAAATGTCCCCCATTAATTTAAACTGTCGTAATTGTTTAACTATAAGGAAGGACACCAATGTACAGTGTACATATACAGGGTCTCCACTGCTCATATGATAAGCTTGTTAAATTAACGTTTAATTAAACTAAGAATTTACTATGTTTACGTAAGGAATGGGTGTGTGTGTGTGTGTTTAAATAATAAAGACATTTTACAAAACAATATAAATGTATGAGCAAGTCACTTATGGTATGTATGCATGTATTAATGAATATACTCTTAGAAAAGAAATTTTTGACTGTAAAGATATCTTTTGTAAGAAAGTTGAAGTAGAAGAAAAGTTTTCTTTTATACCTATACATAGGCAAAGTAGGACTAGGCTTGAAGTATCATTTTTTGAATTGTCATCAATATATCATAAATCTTTCAGTCAAATTATATTATAATTTAATGATACAATCTTTAGGATTTCATGTAAAAAAAAATTACATAAAAAATTTTATTATTTTACGATATTAATTGATTTTAAATTTGCAAGTCGTTCCATACTTTTAACCCCTCTTGCAGAGGCATTCATGGGTAAGAAAAATAAAAGAGGGGGCATCTGTTACGTTTTTATCGATATATATTCAAAATTTCCAAAATAGTCGTACATATTCAACACAAACGCGAGTTACAATTTAAACAGATAAATGGCAGGGATCCAAAATTCATAATATGATTTCCAGCAAAGCAGACAGAAGCATTCGTCCTAAGAACTATAATCGTTTTTGAATTTCCATAAGATCTTCTTTATCTTTTCCACTCTGTCTTTGGCCATGCGTTCTATGCCTCTCTTCTTGGCTAATGATTTATTTTGTCTATTCTTTTTTTCCTCCGCCAAAGCTTCTCTTTCTGGTTTATCAGTTAGTACCGGACCCTTACATCGCTTTCCATTAGTAATTTTTCGAGGTGCAGTCTTCGGCAAAGGTCTAACGTCTTGTGGAGAAATAGATTGAGATTCTGATTGGGAAATAGACGACTGGGACTAGGAATCTAATAATAATAGTATGGATGCTGATATAGATGGTGTGAGCAACGAACAACGATGTAACAAGAACAAAACGTAACGTGTTTCCAGCATGAGAACGAGATTACCCGTTAAGAAGGAACTGATGTACGCTTCTAAAAGCAAAAAAATGCCAAAAAAACTGTATCTACAATAGGAAAGAGGAAAACGTTTATCAATGAAATTTTCATGTAAAATTGAAAGAGAGAAGAATGGTCATTGCTCATTCTATGCTCAAAGCAATTCGTATAATTGAGAATAAGCGCTTAGGACGAATTACGTTATTTATGCATCAAAAATCGTTGGGTGGAACCAATCAGAATGAGCTTGATGTTTATGTTTTTGCTTCGGTGGTAACCCTCAAGTCCATTTAGTGTTCGATTTGCTACAGTTACTTTCTGTTTTTGTTAGCTACTTGGGTTAACCCCGGGTTAACCCTAGCTGTTCCTGTTTTTGACTAGAAGCACCGCGGTTCTTATTTTTAACCTGGTACTTCGGAGCTAACAGCTTTTTGACATGGTTCTGACATGTCCCCGGATGACCCAGGAGTCCAGTTTCGGAAGCAAAAACAAAAACCCTCCTTAATATAAACAAACAAATGATGTAGCGAGTTATAAGAGAAAAGCTCTTTTGATTTAAAATTTCATGTAAAACTGAAAGAGGAATTGTCTTTATTTTTTTTTTCCTTTCTTAAACGATTAATATAAATTGGACCTAAAATAAGCTGATGGAATACTATGAAAGTTTCGTTGAGTGGAACAAATCAGATGGGCAGAAATTAGTGTATGATAGCTAGATCCGCTAATACTACAGAAATATGGAATTGTTTACTTTTTTATGTGCGAAATTCGAGGAACATATGCTGCGTTATTTTTTTTTGTTTAGTCCGGGTCCGATGAGATTATCGATTGAAGTAGGTAACAAAACGAGTTACACAGAAAAGCTTTTGTGGAATAAAATGCTTAAAATCAAATTTTTTTTAGGTCCTATTAGGGGGTTTTTAGAACCAAATCATTTCCAATGAGCCACTTCACATAACATAAAACAAAAAATCTATATTACCAAGAGGCCTTAGTCGCTGAATACCCAAAAGAAAATTTAGAAGTTTCAAAAGTTTCAACAAAGAAAGCTTCAGATTTACCAAGAAAGAATTAAAGCTTCCAAAAAAGCTTTAATAGTTCCAACAAAGAAAGCTCCAGATCTTCCAAGAAAGCATTAACTTTAATAAAAAAGCTTTAAAAGTTCCAACAAAGAAAGCTTAAGATCTTCCATGAAAACTTTAGAACTTTCAATAAAACTCTGACTATTAGAAAAAGAAAGCTTTCCAAGTCGCAAAAAAGCTTTACATCTTTAAAAAACTCGTTGATCTATGTAAAAAAAAAACAAAAAGAGAACTTTAAGTCCAGCTTATACTTTATGGCAATACACAAATTCTAGTCCTACCACTGTATAGGTTTCCATAACGGCCGAAGGATAGGTTATGGTTGTTGCATCTGATCTGACTACAAGCATAGATGGCACAAGAACTAGATGTCGCATGGGATATTAGAGCAGAGAATACAGATTGTGAAATGGGTAATACATTAACATGTTTTAGAGCATGCGGAAACAAATGTTTTTCTCATTGAAGTTTTGTAAACATTTGATCGACTTCCTTCAACACTTCAGATACGAAAAAATATGAATCACTCGACGTATACATCATTTCAAATGTTGTGGTCAATTCCGGACCATCCAGTCATATAAATTTTCTATAATTTTTTGGTAGTGCGCTCGACATCTAGTTCTTGTGCCATCTATGCTGCAAGTCACCCTATTATCTATTCTGAACTGTGAATTTAGAAGAGCCGAAACTAATTCCGAAGGGAAGCCTCATCATAAAACTAGCCGGATATATCTCTGCCAATTTCTAGCTATAATAAGACTTAAAGCGGTGTAAATGATGGTGATAATCTACAGAGGAAATTTTAACAAGTCCGAAAAAAATCCGATGGTTGTGGAATTTCACAAAAAATTACAGAATGATTTGACGATAACCTTAGGCTTCTTTTACAGACAAAAAGGTCTCATCACTGATGAAAGTTGATATTCCCCCATCTTCGGACTAAAAGGTGTCTGGACTCAGAAATCTACACACTTTGGTACATAAAAAACTCAGAAAGGCATACAGACTACACCCACCACCACTATTAAAGGGTATCCAAAATCTAACAAAAAAAAAATTCAAATTCAAAAAGGCTCGATTTTATTCTTGGATGCCACACCAATGTTCAATTCAGAGAAATACCAACATAAATATTCGAGGTGACCCTCTTTGCAATTTTATCATCATAGATCAAATCACAACATTTACAGTCAAGGGTCAACAGGCAACCTTTCGTCATATACTAAAAGAGTTTCAATTCCACCCATTCATGATGCGATGAGAATATTTCATCAGACACATGACACCTCATGATTATTTCAATTATTTTTATTGACCTATTTAGGATTTTCATCCTCCGATAATTGTTAACAAAAATATCGGGGCACAGAATTAAAATTCCAAATGAATACTCATGCTGAATTCGGATTCCTCAATTTATTGTTCTAAGCTCAATTGAAGTACTCGTAATTATTGGGGGGAGTTAGTTTGAAGAAAAATTTGGACAAAAACCAATAAACTTTTGACAAATTGTTGGCAATATATCAAGTCACCTAAAGCGACAGCAGGCATGCCCTGAAGCCGGATTGAAGGCAATTTATATTTTTTCTATACTTCGAAAATGTTTTAAATTACAACTGAGTTTGAGTAATCTTGTGCCAAAAGTTAACTTTCGTCTACTTTTGATTCTATACCTCTCCTTAGAGACATGAAGTCTCAGCTAATTAATGAATTTTGGACAATAGAAATTTGCTTTCTGTGATCCTCTGAAAATCCTTACATTGGTGTGAAGCGCTTGTGAGCTTCTGCGTTATTATACTAGAAAAAAACAATTAATATACCACGATTGGAGGTCATCCACGGTATTAACTAACTCTCATTCATTATTCAAAGTGGGAAATGCTTTGAAAGTCGCTAAAATTGCTATTCAGTCTTCGTTTCAAAAATTGAGTAGAGGTGAATGACTGTATTTTATGGCTCTACACCCAGTCGCTAAGGAAAAAGGATAGTTGAGGAGGGAAAGTGGAAACGAAACGAAAAGAATTAAGTATAGTCGCGACAACACAAAAATTGTCGACGATAATCGATATGAAACGAGGCTACATAGTACAGGCGAACAAAATAAATCAAGGCGAAATTTGAAAAGTCGCAGTGAGAAGTCGCAATTGAACCGAGTTAAATTAAAGCAAAGTGAGTCGCAGCAGCATAACGTAACAAAATTCCAAAGATTCATTAAAAAAATATGTGAATAAAGGCAATTCCGGGTGGCGGGGGGGGGGGGGGCGAAAATATGCCTGTCGAACTGAAACTAGAGAACGAGAGAAGTGGAAGTGGTATAAAGTGATTCGAAATATATAAACGGCGAAAAAAGATGAAACGATAAATTTTTTACAGCTTTTTCTATTGTCGGCAACATTTAGCATTGTTTAAATTTGAATATTTGGCCAAAGTCGGGCGTCATGAGGCGAATTGATGCTATTGATGCGAAATTAGAGAACTACTGCTGAGACGATTGAATTTAAATATGAATCAAGTTGATGTAAAGCAAGATGAGTCGAAGAAAATTGAAGAGAAACATAATAAATTCAGATGAAATAAGATAAATTTGGAGCGGCGAATCAACATAAATTAGGGCGAAATAAGATTAATTTGGGGCGAAAGGATACACTGGTTTTTTTTAGGTGCTATTGTGCTATCACAAATGAAAAAAAAGGAAAATAGTTTTGCTTCATTCTTAATAACTTTACGGATGATCGCTTGAAAAATAAATCCAAAATCAGTAACTTGATTCGGAGTGCGGAAAATCAAAGCGAATCGATGCTATCGCAACAAAAGTAGAGAACTAGCTGTGAAACGATTAAGTTGAATCGATTTGTGGTGAAATAAGATGAGTCTAAGCGCATCGAGGCGAAATAAGATAAATTGGAGCGAAATGAAGGAATGTATTTTTTTTTTTTTCAGTTACTGTCATTCTATATTCATTCTACACGCTCGATATACCGCATTAAAAACTGTTTTTTTTTTTTTTGTATTATTTTAGAACATTTTTAGCTGAGAGTTAGACTCGGGTGATACACGAGTGTTTTATTATACATGTATGCGTGTAGGTACTCAGTTTATGTGCATATATAGATCATATGGAAATGATGATTTTTTTGTTGTTGTCTCAAGTGTGTATCAACCATGTATCAACTACATGTACCAAGAGTTGAGACTATAATCGATACAAAAACCAGTTTTTACGTCATATCTATAGTCTCGAGTGTGTATCATCGTGTGTCAAGAGACTTAGAAATTATTTAAAAAAAAAAACCAAAAACAAAGTAGTTTCCTTTGACCTCCCAGTGCGTAGAATACCTCATACGCCTTTGGCCTAAAAAGAGGAATACTCAATTTAGGCCCGATACCTCCAGACATAAAAGTTATGAAGAGATATCTTTAACGATGCATTATGATACGCTGAACATTTTTTATTGATAATGTTTATTCCTATCTAGCGGGGGAAATCTGGGGGGACGGGGTCAAAGTTTGATCTAGTACATTTTGGACAATCTAGTACAGAACCGAATTCCTTAGGTCCTGAGCAGAAGTTTGAGTACCCACAATCCTATGCTCGGAGTCTTATATAGCCATTTATAGCGTTCCCCATACTCACTGTATTAGTATTTCACTCGTTTTTATTCGAACTGAGGTACTAGATTTCTCGCACCTTAGATCGGCTCTAACTCGGTAGGACTACGTCCAATCGGAAAACGGGTTTCACTGTTCACCTCAGCTCATTACCAGCTACAATTCGTAGAAGAAAAATTTTCTCTGCAATCTTTTAGGGTAGCGGGTAGGAGCATCCGCCGGTCGGAAGGGGGAGGGGGGAAGTGGTTTCAATACCGCATGTTGCATATCGAATTAAAGGTCACGGCGAGTACTATCAGGTGGTGTATATCTTTTCCCATTCAGAGAACTTTCTGAGGACGTTTTTGCCGCCGGAAAACCCATTTTCATGCGTTTGGGTCACATACACCCCAGCTACTACATTTCGAGAAAAATCTAGTTTTTCACTCAAAAATGTCGCTCAAGCTACATCCGGTCGCCTATTCTTTCCCTCACTAGATAGAAATAAACATTGTTAATAAAATATTTTCCGAGTATCATTATGCATCGCTTAAGATGTCTATCATGTCTGGAGGTATCCGACCTAAACTGGTATAAAAAGCGGGAATTCCTCTTAAAAAAAAAAAAGGAAAATTTCCAAAATCAAAACTAAGTCTATTCTCCATCTTACGTATTTTATAAAAAAATACGCAATCGGTTGAGTTAAATATTTTCCCCCCTATTTCCTATTATTGTTAACACTGATTTAAGGAAATTATCATAACACCCCTATTACCCACTAGTTGAAATCTAATCTCTGATTGAAAGTCCTTTTATAATCTGTTTCTGAAGAGAGTAACTCATCGAACAAACAAATTAATAATTTCCCTTCCATTACAAAAGAACATTTAAATTCACATAAATATACACACACCCACACACAATCACACACTTTTTATGATATGAAATGTGAAAATTAAAAAAGAAATTCTTGAACTTGACACTGGGTTAGGTATATTTCCTTCGTTTAAAAATTGTGGGGAGAATCGGGAAATTTTACCTACTGAACGACTTCTTATTAATTCATTGGATGGAAATAACTTCGTTCCTCGTTTTTTCATAAGTCGCATTGCGCTTTAGGTAAGGAATAAATTAGTGAAAAGATATGATTCTATTGTGAGTAAAATTTTCCAAGACGAATTTTCCTTATCGCTTTGTATTACACAATTGCCCTAATCAATTCCATTACGGTTGAGTGGAGTTTGGCCGAGGGTGAATTTATCTTTTCATTACTGTTGAACAGTAAATCCCTGGGGGAGGTTTTCTTTTTTATTGGTAATTACCTTTTTGCATTAATAATTAATTCACTCGATTATCTTTCCCTTTCTTTCTAACTCTTTTCAATGAACTATACGGTAAGAAATATTATTCTAGTATCTTATTGGTAAAAACAAAGACAAGTGTTGAATGAAATTCGGGAAAATGAATTTATCACATGGAAAATAGTCCTCTAGGATTTTAAATAAACTTTCTATCCGTCTCTTGAATATGACTAAATTAGTGTATTTTTAAGTAATTTATAAATTATGGAAGCATAATAACGTACATAAATTTCCGGTGAATTATAATTTAATTAAAAGTTTTCTTAATTTTAGTGCGGTTATGAATTTTGAAAATTCATTTTACAGGCTCAAAATTTTTCTATGAAAATTGTTGGATATTTTACAGAGACGGAAAGAAAACTGTTGATGTTCGAGCAAATAGAGAATTGAAGACTATCTTTATTGAATTACACAGAAAAAGTAATAGCACTTTCAAATTTCACATTAAAACTGTTATAAGGTCATCGACTTTGAGACTGTATTGCATAACAGCGGTTGCGTATACTATTCCATTTCAAATAAACATTTTATTCACTAATCCATATGGGAAAACTTAATTCTAGAAAAACCTCAATCTGAGCTGGATCTGAATTTAAGACGAGAATACATAAGAATTTCTGTTTGTTTTAGGTCTTCCATCTTAAGAGCAACACATTGATAGATACAAACGACACAAAAATTTATCGTTTGCTATACCAGTCAGCGCTACGTACATTTAATATCGAGGTACTTCCAAATGGAATGGATAAACCTTAGTTTTCATCCCTTAATTTACTAACTAAAAGCTTTCCTCTCATAATCTCTTAGTTAATAAAATCAAAACATTTTTGTCGAGTAGACAACAACAAATTTCAAATTTACAATTAATTTTATTTGCGGTATTCCACAAAGCTCTATACTTGGGCCAATGCTTTTTCATTAAAACTCCACCATACATCTCAAGTAATGTGCGCATATTAAGACTTGATTTACGGAGTCAATTAAAGACTTTTTTACTTCTATTAAACATTGTTTGCAACTTTAACTCAATAATCTGCAGATTGCCCTAGGTATATAAGATTAAGTATCTGCGGCTAAATATTAACCTCAAGCCATTTGTGTAGTAAATGAATAAATCCAAATACGTCTTCCTATTTTTCTGTATAGAGGGTTTGCTTTTGCATTTTAAGTAAAAAAAAAAAAAGGAACCAAATGTAACCAAAAAGTTACAAAACCACAAACACGCATTGAGATAGTATGTCAACTCGGTTTTTTTTTCCTAATAATTTTCGTATATAATAATGAAGAATTTTGTCGAACCTTGTATTAGTTACACATAGAGGGGGCAACCCTTAGCCTCCTCTTATCAAGTATAACACTAAGTTCACAATACATCATAATGAAAAATGAAAAATCAATAACAATCTCGAATATTTAGCAATGCGAACTCATGATACTTCGACATAGTTAAGCACAATTTTTTTCATGTTCAAAATAAAACATTTATCATTGAATAATGGTGGGGTGGGAGGGGTGGGGGGTGAATTTCTTAAAAGGCAATTCAGATATAAATCTTTTGACAAGAAAGAAAAGCCCAAAAATTTTTTCACAAGATAACTTTTTTGTATTGACGTGCTCCTCCCTCCCTCACCGCAATTCCCATTATATTTTCTGTTTTTTTCATTAAATTTGCAAAATTTGTTTCGACAAGGGTAAGGAGGTTATCAGAGAGGAAGCTGAAATTAATTACATTTTAAGGTAACAGCATCCCTCAAATTGAGAAGAGCACAAAAGGCAAACAACGACATGACACCAACTTTCAAAAAAAAAAAAAAAAAAAAAAAAAAATCGGTAGATAGGTATACCTGGCCCTAAGCTCCGGTAAGCCTTGAGACATTTCCGGTGCAAATAATTCATCTATGAAAAAGCGAGTAACGACAAAAGGAATTGTTCATATTGAATTTTCATCCATCAATACGCATCGTTCGTATATATGTTTGTGTTTTGTATAGTTATCCTTATTGTTTGCCAAGTAAATATTACATACATAGGTATGTTGGAAAAGGGGAGATGAAAAATATGACGAAGTCACAATATCTTATTGCCTCCAACCACGAAGTTTACACCTTTTGACATATATATGTATGTATATGTATGTGCGCGTATGTCTTGTGTACCTCTGGAAGATGCTAAAGGCTACAGTTTATGACAATCGCATTCATTCGTTCGCTACAAATATGCTTACTTTGTACACGGCATGGGGAAGTCTTCCCAACCCAATCTGACTGCGTCGTGTGTTCTGTTCAAGCCCTCCAGCTTGAAATTGAATCAGAGAGCGCGATTGAAGATTTCCGAAATGGGATTTACAATTCATTTAACCGTGGCAAACACATGTCGACAGAGCACATCCACCTTTGCTCCAGCACCCGGATGAAAGTTTCAAGTTCTTCTGAGATTCAAAGGATATCAGAGGGGCTTGTTTTGCTGGTCTCGTAGATACTCTCTCTTTTCATGGATACCCTGCAGACCAATTTATGTAAATTGAATATGCGAGGGAGCCCAAGGAAGCTTTCTATATATGGATAATATGTATGTATGCGAATATACCTACTTGTAACTCGTAAATACTCCTTTAGATTTTAAGTAACGAACTCATATTAAGTGGGGAGCCCGAGTTTTTGAACTTTTTAAACAGGTAAACTGTTGCATTATGAGAGAGTAGATATTGTTTTTGTAAACAAAGAAGGGAGTTAAGGTGCAGATGTCTTCTGAAATAGGAGCTATAGACAGTCTGTAAGATTCCAAGTTTATGGTTGCTTATGGTAAAATTGGAAAATAATTTTTGTCTTCTCTCTATTTATCTATTTAAGTGTGTAGTGCATGTTCAAGTTAGCTTAAAATTTTAGTCACCTAAATCTTGAGCGGACTTTAGTTTTGATTTTACGTTGAAAGCGGAAAAGAACTTTTAAGCATTGGGTTCTATGCTATCCATGATTTTAGGTAGTTGCCATTATTAAATCGGAGATCAATGAAGTATTGGAGAATATTTACTAAAATGAGATACAAAAAATTGTTTCGAAGTGTGTTTTGAACCCAGAAAAACCTACACAGAAGCGACGCCGGAATGTAGCTTTGGAACCACCACATCAAATGGCAAGAGCACCAGGGGATGTTCAGTTCCACCCCACACGCTACGGAGCAATAAGAAGAGCCAGTTCAGTCATCTTCCCAACAAACCGATGAGGGCAATCTCTACACATAGCCTTTCTGGGATCTGTCTGAATGCCAAGATTAAGTAAAATCTCGAGGGCAGA
The DNA here is from genome assembly GCA_963924295.1 of Dioctria rufipes. Classification (NCBI taxonomy): domain Eukaryota; kingdom Metazoa; phylum Arthropoda; class Insecta; order Diptera; family Asilidae; genus Dioctria; species Dioctria rufipes. The sequence goes on along the minus strand of OZ002740.1, from coordinate 25,146,807 downwards.
AATAGTCGCTGATCATATGAAGCCCGTAATTCCCAGGCAGGCAGCCCTTTGTAGGCCCGCCAGCCTCTGCATCGCAGTCTCGGCTTGCGCTCTCCGCCACCATACACATTAGACACATAGAGCATGGGTTTTACAATCCAAGTGTTCAACGCAAGCCATTCATAACTAACATTAATGCAATATTTTAATTTTGAATAAATTCCTAAAAAAAAAGAGATAGAAAAATGTGTTGATAATAGATGGCGCTAAAATCGTCTTATTAATTTTATTTTTAATATTCGCCATTTGAGGTATTGTACTTGTAACATTTGACGCTTTAATACCAATAGCTTTAGATTCTTGCATAGAAATTTAGACGAGAAATTAACTTTGAGCGCTAATGATTAGTACTTCTTCTTATCAATAAATATTCGAGAATTTATCGTTTTGGCGATATCAACTAAATCAGATTGATTCATATAATTCCATTCAATTACTTATACATGCTAAGTTCGAAATCACACCTGCTCATCGGATATATGATTTCAAAATTTTACAGTGGCATACAAATATGCTTCCATCCAATACACAGTGGAGTCACTAATTGTAATTTTTTTTGTTTCAAGAAACTGTTTTTCCTGAAACACTTTTCTGATTCGAATTTAATCACACTGTTCCATGTAGTGAATGTAAAAACAAAAAAGCAATATACCAAAAAAAAAAACAGTAAACTTTTGAAGGCTTTCATTTCTATCTCCAACGCTTCTCTGTCTTCTGTCAAAGTGGAATTCCAGTAGATTTATAGAGAATCGATTTATATGCTCTGCACTCGAATGAATCCAATAAACAATATCTCTGACGAAATATTACATTAACCGTGGATGCCGTTCACATTGACAACATAATCCACGACGACGTACGTTGCACTATTTCTGCAAAATAAAAAAAAAACGAATAAAAATTACAAACTCCACCGACCGAGTTTTACATTCTCGCACGAATAATGGAGAGATTGTAATAGAAATGGTGTGGGAGGTGGTGGTGAGTTGAGGTACGTTCTTCTGAGTACGTGGAATACGTGCCATTTGAAGGGTTCATCATAATATACATAGTACACCGCAAATTCTTCTGTGAATTTTTATTTTTATTTTTTTTTTGTGGTTACGTATATTCAATTTACGGTTCAACTTGACGAACTCATGTACAACACAGTGAACTTCTTGTTGGCTTGTATTCGCGTACAGAATGTCAATTCGCTCGCGTCTTCTAAATTTTTGAGAGCGCGGTAATAAATTACATTTTGCCGGTTCTATATGAAGTTGGTTTGGTAGCTCATAAATAATATGTCGCTCCTCTTTAGGGAGTAATGTGAACGGTGATGGGGGTATAATCACATGTTTACAGATATATCGAGCCATGAAAAGTAGCGGTTTTTTAGTTCACCCAATGTTGTGTATTATGTATGCATGTATATTTATGGGTTTTTCACTTAACTTGGAGTATATCCAACAGAGATTTGCCATTATTTTTAAAAGTGAAAAAAAAAAAATTAATTAATTTATCGTGGACCAATATATCTCTAGTGGATATGTGAGCAGTTTGTGTGTGTATTTTGGAAATATTTGTTTATTTAAATACAATATGCAGTACCTGTACATGTTGGAAAATGTTTCTGTTTAAAAACAAATTATTTTCGAGTGTGAATTTGTAATTTCTAGCGTTGTTCGAAATTCGAGTTCGATTTTCGAAATTAGTTTTTTTTGCTAGTTTTTAAGGTAAATGTATTTTTGTGCAATTTTTTATCATATATTTTGATTATCTTTATGTTGGGAGTGAAACCATGTAGAAAATTCATTAAACATACTGGAAAGATTTTATTCGTTGAATTGATTACTTTTTGAAATCACTACAAAAAATTCCCAGAAGACAAATTGCAGTTTACCAACTAACAAATCAGAAGGTTATTGGTCTTAAAAAACAGATACGACGATCAAGGAAATAAAAACCTTGCGGAGACCAACATTCGCTACAGAAATGTTCCAGTAGGTTCAAGACGGCCCAAAGGACAAGGTTTCACTTTTTTATAGTCTAACTTGCAAAGAAGTCAGTGTATGTATTGATTGAGATAAAAAATTTTAAAGTATTAGTTCAAGTTTATCTTATTAGCATAGCCTTAATATTTAAATATTCAATCAAGCAAATCTTAGTAGCATTAGCTCAAGTTGTTTTATATTACTAGTAGGCAACGCTCCGTTAGTTTCAGGGGATATTATCAAAACCAGTTGCGTTTTCTTCTATTCATAACTCCTAGCTCTTTAATTATAATTATTATTAAATTTCAACACTTGAATTCAACTAAAATCTATTAGTCCTAATTTAAATTTTACAGAACGTAGTCCTGTTAGCGTAATTTCTGTTGGTTGGAAGGAACTGTATATCATAGATTCAGATATTCATTTATTCGTGGCTCTAGGTTTAATATGTTTAATAAAATCTATGGGTATTAGCTTAGCTAATTTGAAAAAGAAAACAGACCTGTACGGTGGAATATAAGATCAGAATTAGAAAAAAGACTGACGAGAGCGTTAAAAGGACCACATATATCAGTATGATCTCGTAAACTACCTGTGATTACGGTGATCCATTACGCAGATCTGTGTGCGCTTCATAGAAAACTTGTTGCAATATTTCATTTGTTCCTTTTCATATATTTCTAAGAAGAGCTCGTAGCGAAAAAGTTGTTAAGCATGTGCTAATGAGTAGGTTCCAGTATAGCATGTGTGAATTAGGAGAAATGGTTTACGTACACACTGAGTCACTAGAAAGTGAGGTTAAGGCAAGAGGAATAGATATGCAGAGATATCCTGACAGAAATTGTCCAAGTGCTACATTCTTTCAGAGGTTATATAACAATCTTTTGAACAGTTATTATCAGGAGAGATTCTTCAGGGAATGTTTCTTACGTAAGTATCTTAAATGGAAATTTTTCCTTAACGTTATCATTTAAATGTTACGATTGAAGAAAGAATTTTACGGATAGTAGAAAGCAATCCTGAGATAAGTGTCCGCAATATTTCTCATCAATTAGACGTTGGATAGACAACAGGGCACATGAAATTCTTTCATCGGACCAGGCGCGTATCCAGACCTCCATATTTAAGTTAGATATCACAACACCCAATTTTCGGTTTGATTGATATCCACATCAATGTCGATGTCAGGGTGAATATTAAGGACTCATAACAAGATACGCCTTCTTGTGCAGAGATTATAGAAATAGATGCTGACCCAAGCGATTCCGTCACGGTAATCGTAAAGTTAAAATAAACAACACTACTTGAATTAATGCGAAAGTACAAGCAAAGCAACGCCAACCACCGTAGAGGAAGGTGAATGAATTTTATTTTTATAGTCTTGTCGTAAAAATTGTGAAGAAAATTGTAGAATCAATTTTCGTGGCATCAATCCAACTGATCGTTTTCAGCAACCAATAGTGTATAAAAATTCGAAAGAAAAATGTTTAAGTAAATTTCTAAGGACAAAATGTATGCATGCTCATAAATATCTTTAGGGGCCAAAATCAACCAAGGCACCTAAATTATTATAACTCTTTGGAACCATGGTCGGCCACCGGTAGTGCATAAAAGATCTAAAAAAAAAGGTCTAATATTTCTAAGTAAACTGAATTCTTGTATACCCTTGTCCGAAAGAGTGGACCACCAGAATCAATCCACCAATTCGTTTGGACCGTTCTCGGTGAATAGTTATTCATTAAAATTCTTAAGAACAATTTGCAAGTACATTTCTACGAAAAATTTAATTCTTCCGTACGAACGTAAAAATTTTGAACAACTTAAGCTTGAATCAGTGTCGCTATGAAAAATCAACGGATTGCTATACGTTGATGATTGCATAGAACTAGGGTTCTACTGAAAGAACTCTAAATCAAAACTCGTTAAGTCAGTTTATATACTTCTATTGCGAGCTCCCTTCCAACCAAGTTGTCCTGTCATTGATTTGATATCGGAAAATCAGATAAGTAAAAAAGAAATTATGATCGCTGCCCAATTTCTTGGAAACAATAACACTTTCAGATCGGTAATCGGTGCAACAAAAACATAAAAGCATCATAATAACTGGACTACTAAGTATTGCGTTCTTTTTTCTAAACAATCAAACAATGCTCAAATTAGCGCTAGCTGTCACCGCGGATTGGAAAAGTGCGTTACAATACAAGCATTAATAGCTGGCGTCAGCTAAACATTGTGTCCGTACCATACGAAAATCGTCCTGTTAAACTTTTACAACTCACTCTACAGTCAAGCGCCACATTCAATTCACGCGAAGGTGAGATGGTGCTTTGGGGGGTTATGACCCCCATGACCCTCCCCCTGTATACGCACCTGCATCGGACCACCAACTACGAATTAACTTCTGTAGTAGAATTATGGAAAATAGTTCAAGAAATTCTCTCTTTTTAAATAAAACATTAGAGACTGATGAGTTCTGCTTTAGAAGGGGTAGGATTCCTAAATCTTCGAAATTGACTCAACTGGCAATAGGAAAATTCGCATAATATCCATCAGATGAATGTGCATTGTGCAGCATCGGTTTGGTTTCATGGTTTGGGTAGATGTCATGGATGAGTACCTGATCGAACCTTACATTTTCGAAGGGATTTTGAACCGAGGAAGTTATCTCCATATTATAGAAAACATTCTTCTGGTATTTTAGGAGTTGGACGTCTTAATATCCGAAGGTGACAGATGTTTCTGCCAGTACCAGAGCAGTAAAATATTGGCTAGATGAAAAGTACCACGAACAATGGATTGGTCGCGGTGGTTCTATTCAATGTCCGCCAGATTTAACGACAATGGATTACTACGTTTGAAGGTATTTAAAAGATAAATGGTATACTCAGGAAATCACAACATGTGAGCAGAATACCATTGCAAAATATTGACATTCCAAAAAGTTTTCTAAGAGGGGCACAGCTCTGCATATTGGAGTACAGTAATAAAATTGAAAATTTGTTAAGAACTAATTTTAATAGCTTGATAATTGTTTATTGTAACATGAGTGAATACACGTATAATAAAATATTTCTTAAATTGTAATAAAACATAAAGAAAAATAAAAAAAAAAAAAACTAAGTAAAACTTGTTTTACTTGAAAGAAATTTATCAGTTTGAAAGTTTTAAGAGATAAGTTCATGAAATTATCGGCAACAGTTGTTGTATTCTTAATCAAAGGTATAAATGTTAGTGAAGGTAATCAACAGGGCTTCCAATTAATTAAATGAAAAAATGGTACATCAAAGTCTTAGTTTGCGTACAAAATGAGTGAATACTTGAAATTTCGGGACTCCAATTCAAGGTTTCTGACCGTATTTATTTTATTTTGAAGGCTAAATAAATACCTTTTGATAATTAAAAAAAAAATCCAATCGAATAAATACTTCAAAAGTTACAAGAGCTTCAGTGAAAGTATAACTTCAAGTATGCACTAAACAGTATGACTCGAATATATCTTAAAGGAGAGAGTATTTCCATATTGTCTAAAAGAACTCAGAAAGCAACGCTCCATCGATATATGTACCAAATATGAGTCACCCTGTATATGTAATTGAACTAAATGAGTATGAAATAGAAAAGCGAGTTGGATTCCCTGAGGATACCAGTATGCCACAAGGGAGATAGGGAAATCAGAACATGATAAGTTTTTCATAACTTTCAATCAACTTACAGACCCCTGACTCAGAAAATTTTGTGTCTGAGCACCTGAAAGCCTGAGATTGCCCTTCGTGACAAGAGAGTTTCAGTTTTTATTAATAATGGGTGAATGGCGAACTCATACCTTTGTATATTCGCTGACAGATTATTATCCTTTGTTTAAGATTCTGTTATATTTTGAGATCTTCTCCCAACCTAGGTTCATACCGACAATCTCTCGTTACTGATTTTTCTTCTCATGATTTGTAGAGGCTAGACTTGAAATTAAGAGAAAGTAAAATTATTAAATGTAAAGAAGCCAGAAAACCTTGAGTGGCAAACACCGTGGAGCCGCAAGCTTTCCTGTTGTTGAAGTTTTGAATTTGAAGGCCTTACAGGTCTGAATGGAATGAAGCTTAATATACAGGATTAAAATCAGCCTTTAGTAATATGTTTCTGTGTTGTAAACTTTTCTTACTACACATCTCACTCTCTTGGACCCTACCTTCCCCAGTCATTGTGGTCTGTTAGGTCCGCTCCTCCTCAATAGGACCGTCTTAATATGTACCGACGATACCAAAGTTGGCCGAAGAAAGGCACTTAAGGATCAACAACAACTAATCCTCATCGTCGTCTTCAGGACTAGAAGTACGTTTCTTGTTTTGGTTTTGAACTTCCTAAGAACGATATTTTTTTGTCTATGGTACGCGGTGATGCAGGGCTAATTCCTTTATCCACCCCAATTTTTGTTTTGTTTTTTGTTTTTATGAAGGAGAAGAGGAGATCCCATCCCAAGCACGAAGGCCGTAGCGGCCCATTATGCTGTCCTGCTAAAAGCCCATTCACCAAAACCTCCCTGTCGTCTTAATGGAGCGCGTCACGTTTTGGTAAAGAAGGTTTTTCAGCTCATCCACAGATAGAAAGGCAGACCCTAGAGTATCCAGCCTGCTCCGGACACGTACACAAAAAGTGTTCGGTTGTCTGAGGCTCTCCCTCCTGGCAGAAGAGACATTCAGGGTTGTCAACAACTCCCATCCTTGTTAGATAAGCATCAAGCGAGCTGTGCTCGGTGATGGTTCCTTCCGAGCCCCATGAAAAAATTGGAGATATTCCAATTGCGCTCATGAAGAAACAGTGCTGTATACCTGCAAGTACTTAAATTCGCCCATCTCTGCTGATGCTTCCTATGAACATCTGCTGTGATTATAGACCCGATACTCGAGGTGGCAACGCCTACGGCGGGTTCCGGTCCGTGGAACGGATAATCAGAGCCAGCCCTTGCTAAAGGTCAGGTCTTTCATTCCCCATGATCCCAATGTGACCAGGAACCCACAGAAGGGACCCCTTGTTGTGATTACACAATTTATCTACAGACGACCTGCAATCTCCCAGTAACGTAGATGTCATCCGAGGGCCACTCAGAGTCATCAATGCTCTCTGACTATCCAAAAGGATAGCATTGTCCTTCTCCTTGATTGTCATATCAATCGCTAACTTCGCTGCCATTGATATGGCGAAGACTTCTACCTGGAAGACAGTGATGTGGTGTGTCTTCCAAGCGAGTACTCCATCTAAATGTCAGGCACAGGAAAGTAGTGACCCGGCCCAGTTCCCTCATTAGTGAGTCGGTGAAAATTTTTAGAGCGAACTGAGGATTGCTCGATAAGGCACTTCTCTCAGTCCACGATTCTCTTACAGGAAAGCTCACAGAGAAACGACGCCCACAACAAAGCTCAGGTACCATCGCAGCACGTAGCATACTGGCCAGAGAGTTTTTCAAGTACCCACACCCTCCGCGTAGTTAGGACTTCACGTCCTCCACCGCTCACTCAACATGTGGCATTATAACAACTTTAGTCGAAAGTATAATCATGATCTATTTGACCTTGAAACATTATACGTACAAAAATGTCTCATCTTCCCCCAAAAGATTTGCAGTCATAAAATATTAAGAACAGTTCGCTTGATCGTTACGAAGATTATAATCTTCGACAAATGGCTGGTTATATTGCGTATCTTTGAGTGCGTGCCTAGATTAATACCAATAAAATATAAAACAAATGCCACTTACTTTACTTATACTTCTTACTTCATCCTCTGAACTTAGTTAAGAGTATTTTTTTTTTAATGACACAAATCTGAGCCAGAAATATCTTTTCTAAAAGCAAATATTAATAATAATTATGCCCCCATAAAAATGCATTTACTACCTTCTTCAAATACGTTTCTCTCCGTCCATCGTCGATTCAATTTATCTCGGTTGGTAGAAATTACGGACAATAACTTTGTGATGTCTCTCCAGCAGGATAATTTTCTTCTCCACTTATTTTCAAGATTAATGGCAAACATCAATTACAAGGACTTTACCTATGGTGGCAGTCTGTATCATTTCACACACCTCAAATATGCGATAATGTAGTATGTATGTACACAGTACATGTTTGGCTCTGTGTGCTTGTATTCCACAGAAGATATAAGGTTATGTTTTAGTCAGCCAGAAACTCTCGGTATTATTTACATAGTGTGTGGTATTTTAATGCATCACCAACACCACCATTCATACCATCCTCGCCTTTATTTTCAGATACTAAGCTTCAGGTTAATGCCTCTGCTGTACGACTATGATATACGTCTCTAGTTGACTTCAATTACTTTTAGCCTCTCCTACAAGGTATTATGATAAATGAATATTCGCTGTTGAGAAAATTTCCCTATAAAATTTCCTTCAGGGTAAATATGCATGCATACCTATTACCTAACATATACTACTCGGGTAGTATGTGGGTGTACCTTTCTTAAAGCTTTTCTCATATCTAGGATTTCTTCTATGTCCTAATCAAAAAGCCATGTAAATTAGGACGAATTTATAGAGTGCTCGAATTATGATGTGTGATGTGTATAATAACGACGACAAGGTGTCTGGAGGTAAAATTAAATTCACCTGTAATTATATACTACACATGTAGAGGTAGATACTACATATGTATGCATATGGAAGTACACACGTAACTACATATTTAGATATGGTTAACGAATTAAAGAACCAAACCTGAGGAGGGAGAGGGAGGAATGTACTACAGATGTTTGTCAATAAAACGAATCACCTTCCAAATCTTGTTTACCTTTGAACTTTCTTATCTCGTCTTGCAGAGCTATATTTGCTTCTAGTAATTAAATTTACACCGAATGCAAACGTAAACTAAGTAAACATATTAACTTCACGTAAGATAAGAAGAAAAGTGAAAATATTGAGGTTATTGAGGCGCACGTACACATAATTCTCAAATTTCATTTTACCTTGAGTTATAGAGAACTGTGTGCTGTAAGTGAAAGTGTTTCTTGCTAATGAAAAGTAATTAAATAGAGAATTACCATGTAAAAATACCATTATTATTTCCTTCAGGTCTTTTAGATGAATATATGTCCTCATTGATATACCTTCATCCCATCCTGTTTGGGATTAATATTATTGGAGGCCGAAAGTCCGACTTCTAAACACTACGATGTAAAAGAGCTTTTGTGCTATATACCCCTATCGTATTCAGTCCAGTTCACGGTCCACGGTCACTCTTTTTAGGAAGGCTATAATCTCATCAGAGCCAGATTTCTGGAGGCCTGATGGAATTATGAATCCCTTACCCAGCCATTGGAGTCTTTAGCGAGCAAGTCCTGCGCATTCGCAGAGTATCCGCGCTCCCTAACGCACTCATGATTTGGTTTCGAGGGCTCCATAGGTGTCCCAAGTACAAAAGGAGTCGGAAAATAGGGCTGTAAAGTCATATCTTGCGACCATCTTAGCACTTAAGAATTTTTATTGTATTTTATCGGACTTCGTAATAATATACAGATTTCATTTTATACATAATTAGTAAAATATTTTAAAAAACTGACCTTCTGGGGACCTGTCCCATTCGCCCCCCCCCCCCTCCCCATCCCCACTCCTCCCCGACGATACTAGCCTGTACGCGCTATGCAAATTCAACCTCTTCGTTGTAGAATTTATAGTTTTCGTCTGCGATCTTGCCAATTTTGTAAAGTTTCATGTACTTAAATAAGAGAGAAATAACCAGCCAATAATAGGACGTGAGTATCCTGATCTGTAAGCTTCTTCGCGTATCCTAGATCTAGATTCCTGGAGGGGTGCGACCTGAAAAATCTATTATGAGTCCTCGTTCAAATTATTCTCTTTCTAGGTTATAACGAATCTGCACATAACTAGACATTTATAGAACAATTTATGAAGTTTTCTATAGAAAATTTTCCTTTATATAATTCATAATAGCTTTTTGAATCGATATTATAACTAGGACATTATAGATTTACTAGGCACATTCAACCGCTTACCCGAATTTTCCATCCATAGTCGTAGCAAGTTAAACTCGCTTGTCCGAAAATCAACACTTCCACCTCAAAACCTTGCCAGCAAGCCAGCACTTGAACAACGGAAGACTATTGTACATGTATCGAACAGACGCCTTTAGTTGGTACGTGTACAAAGGAAAGCCATCCTATAAGCCAGTACGTGAATAACGGAGAAGTAGTGATAGTACGTTACCAACTGAAGTTACTAGTCAGTGCGTGTACAACGGAAGCCCTCCCGTCATCTAGATTTAAGCAATATTGAGAAGAATACACTAACATATACTCATTTTGCAAGAACTAAAGGCATAAATTGAAATAAAGTCAGCTGTTGCAGTTTGGATCATTACTCCACTGAAGCTACCCAGAGCCAAACTCCGACGTTTGTTACTGACCGAACTATTGGCGCCCGAGCAAAAATCTCCGACCGAACAAACGACATCACAAGGTTAAACCTATTAATAAAATCTAGAACCATTCTGGAATTGAAATTCCACACGTAGTTTGGTGGAGAAAACGCATGTTCTTCCCAGTACCGTTGAAATATTTGATTGACCTCCACCTAGCTAATGCTTTGTAATTGAAGAGTAGGGGTATGAGCATTCTGATAGAAGCGACATGATGAAGTCTCACCCAAGCCCATCATATTTAGGTGATACCACAAGTAGCATTGGCCTGAGATTGGCGGTTGAAGTCTTGGTACATCGAAGCCAGTCGTTGATGTCTTGATCCACCTAATTACGGGGATACAACATTCAGGAAGTATGTCGTCGGTAGGGTTAGCACCTATACTTAAAAGTTATAGAAAGCCCAGTCTACTTCCTGTAAGACTGCGAGTTGATACAAAGTTAATGTAGCGGCTCCACATTGTCCTTATGTCAGTCTGGATGAGAATTCGATTCTTGGCTGAATTCAAATGTTCTTGGGTGATGTAATTTCTTTATTTAAAAGAGATGGGATTTGATAGCTTCAGACTAGACCTGTAATAGCACGTAGGTGTAAAAGGTTCAGTGGAACCTGCACGTTCTGAAGGTAGTATTTTAAAGGGATGTTGCCCAATACTATCGCCAATAGGCTGACGAAGGTTAACCGAGTCAACCCTCTGTCGACGAAGCTGAAGCGACAATTATGGTGGTAGATAGGACCTGCAAAGTCCAATCTGAGCTCTGAAAATAATTATTATATCCTTTTCATTAAAACCACAAAAAGCTTAAAAGTTCGATCATCTATTTATTTATTTTTGATGATGGATCTCTGTTCGTGTTCTGGACTGATTGTCGCTATTTTCTATTTAAAACACAACAATTATTATATAAGTCTGAACATGAACGTGAAAATCGACTGTCCTAGTCTCTGGTTCAGAGGATAATAGAGGCAGCTCGCCTTAAGGCTTGCGTCAGAGAGATTAAAACAAAATGATACCACCGGGCTCGGTGCTGTCATTGTAATTTTGTTAGTACAACTGTTGACAGAAGTATGCCTGAGAGAGGAAAATTTTCAACATAGAGGAAAGTGCGCTTTGCGGCTAAACCTTGAGGCTAGCTTCTGGCTTGGTTTTGTGTTGCATCATTTAAAAACCCATGTTGGAAATTTTGACAACACGTCGAGGAAGCCTCGAGACCTGGATGTGTTTCTGTCATAAAATAATTTCATTCTGGACATGAAAATCGAGGTCCACTTAAAATTCTAAGACCTGTTCCAAGTCACAAGGTGGCCTTTGCATTAGGTTTACGAAAACATTACAAATTCGGTATGGCTGCCCAAGGGCGTTTATGTCGTAAAGATGGCACTGTCAAAGCTGCCATATCTCTCTTAGTATAGGTATTGGCGCATTCTTCTATGGCTAATACCTCACCTTGCTTGGAATACAGTATGGCTAGAGTCCAGGGCCTTTAAAGTATAGCATCTGGGACCGTATACGACCAGTTCGACTCCACTGCTTTTGAATCGTCTCTATACCACATCATCGATTCTTGTTAGAAGGATGGTTTAGTGGAACGCCATTGTTGTCAATATCCATAAACAATGTCGTATTTTGTTACACAATCCACTTTGTGTGTGATAATATTAGATATTATCATCATTTGCTCGAAACACATCTATTTTAAGATCCTTAAATGACCAACTAGATCATCTGGCTTGAACTGTTTCTCTTTTTGCAAGGTTTCCATGGCTGCTGTAGGACAGGTATTCATGATACCAAATATTCCAAGACAAGCAAACCGCTGGGATTTTTGAAGAGCCACGGCTTTCTTTTGATTAGTTTTTGGTCACCATATGAAGGCTACATATGTGTATATATCATTATATCATTTTTGGTTTCAGTTCCTATGTTCTGCCAATGAAGCGACGACACGGTGTAGAGAGATCCTACAGCTCTTTCTGTCAATCTAGATAAATACGAATTCCAGGTAAGTTTCTTATCCAGACTGATCCCCAGATATTTGCCTTTGGAAAAAGTTTCTTGTATGAATTCGGATATAACCTAATCATGCTTGGCCCATTTACTGACCTTTAAGTCATCCGAGAGCCTTATGCATTAAATTTCAACTTTGTATGTTTCACTACTATCGACTACAAGAGCGGTGAAAGGTCTCCTCCTTGTTGGCAGCTTTTGCTGCGATGATCGTGACTGAGTAATTACCTAGAGTTGTAGTTATCCTCCAGCTCCTAAGCATGGAACTGTTAACTGTGGATAGCGAGTTTTATACCATTAACCCTCCCTCACTGTAGCTATTGAGCCTATTCTGTTTTTGACATTACTTCTCCTAATAGGTTCCTCTTTATAAAGCCGCAAAATGGTTCGCGTCTGCTAAATGGAGATTGTGCTCCTTATCTAGTCGATAGCTTTCCAGCTCTTTGTGTCCTGGTAGCCTCTTTGTAGATTGATTCTGACGAACGTTTCTATGGCGTGGATTGATTCTGATTTACGTTTCTATGGCGTGGATTTCTGCTTGAAAAATAATTGGGTAGGATCTCAAAGACTTGTGTAATTTACATCTCGGTCCTTAAGCTCTCACACACACCATGCCGTCTTCTTTCTTAGACCCATCACAAGTAATGCTCGGCGAAATCGAGGATTAGCGATCTTTCATCTTCATCAGTCATAATATGACCACTTCAAAGCGGCCACATAAATTTTATAGTTTTGGGAATTAAGAAGATATTGAGAAACTCTTCTGTTTGGATGGCGCTCAGTTCATTCAATCTAAGTGCATAGCTATTCATACATACAGGGTGATTGAGATCAAGATACCTTCCGGTATACCACGCGATTCCCTGAGGTAAGTTGATCAAAAAATTGTTCCACAACCCCCCCCCCCCCCCCCCGCGTAGAAACTCTAGGAGTTGTGGCCAATTGAAGATATCCGTGAACCCAGATGGGAATAAATGGGTATAACTTTTGAACCACACTATAGATTTTGGTTTTTGTTGGCTTATTAAATAGCCAAGAATAGTAGCTGTCGAAAAGTGTATTCCCCTGTATTTTAATTAAGCATCTCGAAATTATTCTCAAATATTTCCAAAACATTGATTTTTGTTACAAAAGAATTTCATAAATACCGTTATTTATTTTCAGATATTTTTTCTTTTCACTTTTGTGTTCAATTTTGATGGTATTGGAACCTTTGAAAGAAAGAAGCTAAGATATTCAATAACTCTAAAACTGCGCATTCTGTTTCATCCGTCTGGAGACTAAACAATAAGTCTTGTTGTGGCCTACGTTCCACAGATCCCCTAGAACCCCAACTTCATTTCAATTGATCCATCCATTCACAGCAGTAGCCTTTGAGAATACGCCACCAAATAGCATGATACTAGAAACTAGCTTGCTTCCTATACACACTCACTACATTATTAGTAATTAGATGCCTTGGTAGCAGTTACGGTATTAATACAGATTTTTTTTCTAGTAGTTGGTGTATAAGTCTTTGACAAAGAATTCAATGAGATTTCTTTATAGTGCTTCCATAAGAAATAAAAAAAAAAAATCACAAATTCTTGCATTTAATTAAAACATGAGATTTGAGGTTTCGTACATTATGCTAATGCATATTGTATCATGTGTATAAATATTTCATTATCCACCTAGAATAATTAAATTTCCTTAAAAACTACCAACTGTTTTACAGGGATCTGTAACAAACTAGGAATGACAGTGATAAATGTCTCTCTCTGCAGAGAAAGCTGTCTAAAACTCCACACACATATCTACATACAATCCTTGAGAAAAGATATAGTGTGTTTTGGGAAACGAATGACAAGACTTCCATCTACTATTTTCCAACTGAATTCAGATTACACACAGAAAATGTATACAAATTTCGCGCGATTTTAAAAAGAAAAATATTTTCACAGTTCATTTCATGTAACTGAACTATTTCAATTTCCATGGATGTTGTTTCCTGTTTTTTTTTTTGCTTTTGGGTGCTGTTTTGTCATCGTTTATTGTAAAGAATGTCATTATTCTTGCAAATTGAAAGAAAGTTGTTTAATTTTTCATATGAGATTCTCGTAGAAACCATTATTTAGAGGAATTTGAATAAAAACGAACATTTCTAGATGCTAATGGAATAAGAGAAAAATGAACGAAAGAAGGAAGCAGCACTTAAAAAGATTTACATATAAAATGAATATTTTTATGAAATTAATAAATCACCCTGTAGTTTGGAACAACACAAATATTCCATTTTTACACGTGGGCAATGGAAAGTTTTATATATTGTGGTTAATGAAATCTGCTATTGGTACTGTCTCCTGGCAGATACATATTTTTTCACTCTTGAGATACGTAAAAGTGGAACTTCTACCCTCTCTTTACTAATTAAATCGAAGTTATCATTATCGTACCAAGGAATAAGTTCGTACTTGACGTGATATCTATTTTGTATAGGATAAAATGAAAGGACAGACATTATTATATTGCTTCTATGGTTGTTAAATAATAGATCAACACTATTTGATTTGTACGCCTATGTTCGTATAAAACTTCAAGCTACATACATATGATACATGATAAAAATAAGTAATGGTCCTAAAATAGAACCCTCATGCACTTCACTCGTAGTTCTAATGGTAATTGGTTATTGCCAAAAATTCCGAAATGTATACAAAGTCGCATAGGTTAGAATATTATTCCCATATTTGGGCATGGGCTGGACACACTGCATTGTGCGCGTCATACAAAGCCTAAGTGTGAGATCTGTGCTCAACGAAGGGGGTGCCGGTTGATAATAGATAACTCAGCTTTTCAATTTAAATATAGAAATTTTAATTTCAATATATGTATATTGCTTACAACAATTATCACAAAAAAATTCAATTCCCTAACCTATTACTGTAATTCATTTACTTATAACTATTATTCTAAAACTAAGTTAATTCAATATTTCATTAAAATGGTGCCAAAGAGGTTTTCTCCTTTATTTCTGAAAAAAAAAGAGAAAAAAATACACAATTAACTTCATCAATTAATTCAATGAAATAAAAGTTCCTGTGCTGCACGTATAAGCAGTATAAGCAGTAATAGAAATTTGCTCAGGTGCAGAATGTAAATGAAGCAGAAGTACATTTCTGCTAGGAGTAAACTCCTACTTAGGTGTGGGATGAAAAATAGCAGAATTAAATTTCTGCGGTAGAAGTAAATTCCTACTTTGATGGAAGCAAAGTCGGATTTTTGGATAATTAAGAAAACAATCAGAGTAAATTCTGAATTGGGAATGGTTATTCTGCTCTGGTTCGTCGCCTTTTTATAGACGCCGTGAACCGCTACGTTTCGGCTTCACAATGGGTTACTCTGGTAACACTCGTTCGCAAAGTTGTATTCGATTGAACTTTGACGGGGCGTCCCGCAGTGACGTCATAGTGTGACCATTATCGAACTAAAAGTTGGATTTCACTCACTGAACTCGGACTGCGGTAAAAACATCTGATGTAATGTAATGTCATTTGAATGACAATAGTAACTTGAGAAAAATGGTAAGTTTGTTGATAGTTATGCATTTTATTTATGTATTTTAATGTTTTAATAATTTTTTCAGCTAGAAAATTCCAGATTGAGCCTTTAAAGGTTCTTTTATATAAGGGTGGAGTTACTCCTGTCGTGAAGGTGCAAGGAAGTTGCAGATAAGGATTGCCTTTTAGATAAGTGTTTTTATTTTGAACCTTTTTTTGTTTTTTAATTAGATACTTTGTGTTCTTTTTGTTTTGCCTTTTAGGAACACAATTTGGAGAGGAATTTGCACCGAGGCATGAAGATTTTATATGTGGATAAAATTATCAAGTTTTAATTCCCTGGAAAACTAGCGTTCCATTCGGATATCTATCTCTCTATTATCGTGCTACTTATATAGTTATTGCTCTGATGAAATCTCTAGTTTTAGGTCTTATATAATTCTCAAGCTTAACCTCACAAAACTTGAAGACAAATTTTATCGGACCGTGAAATTTCGTGAATCCAATTCTTCTTCTCGTTAATAAACAGAAGAGTACATATGTGGAATGATTTACCACTCTCTACCCCCTCCTCACCCGTTATGATCTGCAAAAATTCAAGCAAAATACATACTGTCTTGACTTGACTCAACCCAATAATCTTCAAATTTCTACTCTCTTCTTCTTGTCCTACCAAGGCTGAGCTACATCATAATTGGGCATCCCCTGAATATTGGAGACATTAAAACGAATGGACTACAGACATATACTGCCTTTGAATGAATTTATCTTGCTGAAGAAGATGTATAAGGACACCTTTCAATGTTCTAACAAAATGTGAACAGATATTTAAATAATCAACAACAAAAAATTCCCGAAAATCTTCAATCTTATATTACCCTAGACACACTGACCATATCAATGATCATTGGCGGAGCAATTATCATTGCATAGCTCGTGTGTTATTGCATCATTGGCGCAATGATCATTCGTTTCGTCATTGCACCAATTTCGCTTCCACAAGCTCATTTGTTTGAAATTATACATTACTTGTCATTCCTTTGGTCAATAAATGCGCTCTCAGTGCTGAAGAACTGCAAGTTATTGGATTTTTTTACATTTTTCAATGTCAACTTTGAATATTTTTCAAAGTTAATTATTGAAAAAAATTTCTCTTATTATATATCTAATATAAGGCTCGAATCAATTTTTCAAAAATTACTTCACAATTCAGAGTTTTTAATTTACAAAATTGAGAAATGTCATCTGTCAAGATATCGTGTGCTTACCTCACCAAGCAATGATCATTCGATCAATTACGTAATTGGATCAATGATCATTCTAGCGCGTCGTGTGCCTAGGGTATAAGCCTTGGACGAACACTAAAATTATTACCTAAAATTCCATTTAGAAAATTCCCAAATATGTATTAAAATCAAAGATAAAAATTCACAAAAAACGCTACTAAGATTTTCGTACGAATTATGTTTTCACGCAATACTATTCTCCAGAATTTGTTTGAACTTTAGCTGGCGGCTGAGAACGCTTAGGCTACGGAAAAATAGAAAGTAAGGCGACATAATGCTAAGATTTTTCCTTAGCTTTTATTATAGCTCAATTCTAAGGGATATCTACATATGTAGCATTTTCAAGAGCGCAAATCAGTAGCATTTTAAAATTTATTGGAGATTTTTTTTTCTCAGTATTTTATAAAAATTTAGTTGTGTTCTAAAGAACCAAATAAAGATTGTGTATTGCGCGATATTTTGTGCCAAATGATATTTTAGTTTAGAGAATTTGTGCTTGGGGATTTTTTGCCTGGAGATATTTTCTCTTGGGGATCTTGTCATTTTGGGACTTTTTTGCTAGAGTATTTATCTTTGGGTATTTTTAAGCATTTGTTAGTTTTGTAATTAGATATAATGTGATATTTCCACCTAATCATAGGTTGGTTTTTCTTTTTTAAACTTATCATCCTTTACAAAAAACATCTACATAGCTAACACAGGTATTTGATCATCGTTTGGAATGTATCTATTTGATATTTCCGTACAGAAGTGATAACAAAAAGTATTCAGATGTCTAATGTCATGGTAACTTTTATTATAAAATATGGCAAATCGCTTAAAAAATATTAAAAATATCTCTAGTTCAATCTAACATGTAATTAACAGACTTTACATAGGTTTGTCATAATCAAGATAAGTTTCAAACCAGTTTTGTTACAGCGTGTTTCCTCCATGGTAATCAGTAGAGCAGGAGGTAATAGTACTCGACTAGACAAACAAAAAATTGTATGGCAAGAGATGGGCCTATATCAACAGTTTCGGATTTACAGGGTGACTAAGAAAATTTGCTAGTCTTTCACAAAACATACTGATTGTAAAAAAAGCACAAGACGTATAATCACAGTTAAGAGCTCATTGTATGCAGAACTTCATGGCCTTACCAACCAATGTTCAATCCGCTCAAGAGTTATGGGGGTCTAAATTAACTAACTTTTTTTTTATATAAAAACTGCAGACACTACCCTTTAATTTGATCAATTACACCCTACACTGTAAAAAATGTGAATAATTGTTGCCACAAAGCTTAGGTATTTGTCCCTAAAATGTAGGGAATATTCACTACATTTTAGGGAATATTCACTACATTTTAGGGAATATTCCCTACATTTTAGTCAAAAATACCTTGGCTATGTGGCAACAATTGTGCACATTTTTTATAGTGTACCTCCTATCTGCATCTTAACCAGTTTTTTGCAAAAAAAATATAAGGTCAAAGTAAAAAAAGATATGAAAATCTGAAATTTTTAGTTTACACAACCATAACTAGTTAGAGGGGTACAGAGCTGACTGAGCAGTGATTAGAAAGGCCATGAGGTTCTGCATACAATGAGCACTTAATTGTGACCATAGTTTTAAAGATACAGGGTGTTTTGTGAAAGACTAGCAAATTTTCTTAATCATCCTGTAACTCCAAAACTATTGATATCAGTAGTTACGCTGCGTAACTACTGATATCACCCCCCTTCCCTTCCATACATATGTTTGTTAGCCTAGGTGATTAGCTCTATTGACCATCTAGATGGTAACACTCTGTATATTAACCAGTTCTAAGATTCGAACTTTTAAGATTCGCGTAGATAAAACACGTGTTCACGCACTTTTGCAATTATACCTGTACACGAACTTATTCCAATGCACATGTACACGAACAATATAAATACAAATCCACAAGTAGCTCGAATTTTTGTTAAAAAAAAAAAAAATTGACTTAAATTGACATTCGGACTACTTGAATATTAGTGTTACACGTCTAACAATAAACGCCTGAAAACTTGAACTCATACACACATTATTCACATACACAAGTCTTTTTATATCTCTAAGCAATATCCATAAAACTGGTAATAAGACTAGAATAATATTTTCACAGATCATCCCTCACATAAATAGTATTCCGCTTGCAATAACATCTTCATAAAAATCATAATGAATTGCTGTTTTTTTTTTTCGTTTTTGTGTACCTCAGGCACTTCACTATCTTCCAGTTAAGCGTTCGTCTGAAAATTTAATTAACGAGTTTCTCTAACGAATTAGCGATTCTATTCCCAACGGCAAAATTATGGTCTAAGAAGAGGGTGAAAATTGACTCAATAATTAATAAGTAAGAAGATTATACAGTTCCCCACCTCTATCCTCGCACCGGGTATACGTTTGTACGCTTTGAACTTTCCCCCAAAATAGTTCCCATGACTCTCTTCAGTTCATACCATAAGTACATACTTGAACCTATGGAATGATAGCAATTCAACATTTTAGATGACACACAACTTTTATAGTACACCACTTTACATGATAGCATGATCTGACATACATTAAAAGCTACATATATGGCATAAGTAATGTTCCTTCTTAAGAGTCTTAACTTCTGATAGAGAATCTATATAAATCCTGAATATAATTGTATGTGTGCGGCAAGAGAATTATTTTTCAATATAAGTGAGCAGATACGATAGAAGCAAACATGCGGATTTCACATCCATACCAGAAACTCACACACCCACGCACAAAAACAAATTCTAAATTTCGTTTAACCACATTAAGGGGTGGCTCAGTGATTTAAGAGAAATTAAACCCTTAATTAGTATTTTCAGAATCAGTTCAAGAAACTGTAAGCGGGGGAGGGGGCAACTCTGTATCTTGATATATGTATCCTTGCGTATATATATTTTCTTTCTCTGTGTGAAGATCAGAAATGACTCTGCTTGAAATATGGTAATGCGTCTAATCTAGCTAATTATCTCAAAGCTTTCGTCCTTATTACTTCCAATGAGATTAGCTGTAGCTTGAGAATTCTTCGTTCAAATTTCTAACATTGAATCTATATTTCGGTTACGCCCCGACTGCCTTTCAAACGGAGTAAATGAATGAAACTAATTGGGCATACCCTGTTTGAGTTGGATATGTTTTTTTTTTGTTTTTTCTTTGCAAGACCACAATTTTGCAATAATTAAAACAATGGTAAAAGTTTGGAATGGTATGGTATAAGTCTCGTTTAGATGAGACATTTTAATTAAGTTCAAATAAAATATCAGAGTTTCTCCTGCTGCATAGCTCAAATGTTTGACTTTTTCCTTCGACATTCTTCATCTGAATTATGCTTAAATGTAAATTTAAGTAATTCCAACTGAAATTTCATAGAGAGTAAGTACACACAATGTATTCTCGCACCTGGTTAAATTTTGTCTATACTAGCTCTGAAAATTTTAAGTACATTGTGTGCCCCCTAATGAAAGAGAACAATGGAAGGAATGCAGAAATATAATTGCGAGATAAAAACTTTATGAAATTTGTAAGCTATTTGCTTTGAATTTATTATGATTGGTAAACGGTGCTCTTACAAAGCTCTGTTGATATTAGAATTCCACTTGATAATTAGTTTAGTTGATATGTTTCCAGACGAAAGTCTGTCATGCAAAAAATTCTCAATGAAAATATTTGATTAGATGACTAGGACTTGTACAAAAAAAAAACATAATAAGTTAGTCAATTCTGTAGTATCGTGGTCCGCGGAGAGTTTTTCCAATTTTATTATTTATTATTATAAATCTGACAAGGATTCAAAGGGACCTAACCGCTAAGAAGAGGCTACGAAAAGCATTTTAAGTAATCTGTTAAGGCTCTAATGAGAAAACTAAAAAAACTTATCGTAGGAAAAAAAAAAAAAAAAATAATTGAAATGGATGGTAAAGTAGGCGCATGACTCAAACGAAACTGGAGTATACTAAAACCAATCAAGGTTACAAAAAGTGAGACTCCTAATGTAATAAATTTAATAACTCAGCCCGAAACGAATTGTATTATTAGTAGACTCAGCAGGGAAAGAAACAAAAGGGTAAACCATGAGAAGAAAACTAGAAGATAATTCAAAATAATTTCTTAAAGTGGTTACTTGATGTTGTTACTGATGAAAAATTATGTTCGTCAGTAACCCTGAAATAACTGAGAACAGGATACTCTTTTTGTTTACTACTACTATTACTACTACTATTCAGGTCACATTCTAAAGAAGACTATACTTTCTAAGTGATCTTTCTAATGGGCTGCCTCAGCTTACATCAAAGTTAAGATGTTATTAAAAAGTTGATTTAAGACAACAGATGGAACGTAGTCAAGTCGTAAAGGTACTCATTCCAAAAAGTCTGAATTTTAAGGTTACATACACATACATATACTGCTGTCATTCCGACATGTAGCTGCGACTTCTATACTCCACAAACAACGAGATACTACGATCAACGGTCTGGT
Source organism: Dioctria rufipes (assembly GCA_963924295.1). NCBI lineage: Eukaryota > Metazoa > Arthropoda > Insecta > Diptera > Asilidae > Dioctria > Dioctria rufipes. The sequence goes on along the minus strand of OZ002740.1, from coordinate 25,125,011 downwards.
AGAGATGAAAGTCATTATCAAAGAAATAAAAAGCAACAATGGATGAATTCTTGTATAATCTAAAAACACCTGTCAAAATCATAATCATAATTTCCTAAAAATAAACAGCAAGTTTTCGAACGAGCTTCGACATATAAATAAGTAGATCGCAAGTGAGTCTACCAAAAAATCAAGAAAACAAATAAGAAGCCCCTAAAATACGGTTAGACGATGGATGGATGGATGGATTGAAAAGAGGTTGAGTCCTCAGATAATGGGAATTCCGGAATGTACGCCATACCAAAGTCTATTGTCCACCCACCAGAATTATTAGAAATTGCTCATAGGTCCCAGCTGGACGCTCTAAGAAAATAGAGAATTGGCCCCGAACCCTCCCTGCCTGTCTCATGCAGTTCTTCCAGGACGTGTAAACCAAATAATCTGTAACACTTTCCGTAGAGAGTCGGACAGTGTCACAAGAAGTGAATCACCATTTTTACAGGATCAGCAATATGTCTCATGTTGTGTAGGAGACCCCTGAGAATTAACACAAGTGTTCTTAGGGTTGGCTTGCTTAGTCTAAATATCTTTTTCGTCAGATTTGGGTTACGTTTACCCCACAGTTCCTTAGTAGTTCTGCCCGAGGGATCATCCAGTCAAAAGCGACTGTGTTGGTTATCAGCCCAAGCCGAAATTTTAGACGCAAGCATTTTTGGTGCAATCCCATTTTATTCCTGTAAAGTAGTACCAAGACGAGTGAGCTCTCCCGCCCTTTTATTCCCCCTGTTATCGCTGTGACCTCACACCCAGAACGAGTACCCCGTTACACAGCGAAAAGGAACTTAAGGTGGTTTTGCACTCCAGTATCAGATAGAGGTTACGAATGGTTTTGACAAGGCCTTTACAGCTTCTTGGCTATCCGAGCAGATGGCAATATCCTTGTTCACAGTATCTGAGTTGAGGAAATATCTTCCCACTTCAAGCAGAGCTTTCACGGTGTGGGGCAATTTCCATACGAGTCTCCTCACAGAAAATGCCTGCTCCGTTATTATCTTCAGTTTTGGAGCCATCAGTTTGTCAATGAATGAAGCACAGATTATGACGCGCAATCTGCCCTAGATGGAATTATTGATTTAAATTCACTTTTCAGTATAATCTTGAGAAGGAGGTCAATGTCAGGTGCGATAGACTGCATAAACTTAAAGATGAACTCGTGTAAAATCCTTGTTCAAGTGTGACTCCAACTCTGATTGAGATGCAGTCTCAGCGCCGCCATTTCGGCCCCCTTCTTGATATGTATCTGCACGGGGTTTATGTTTCGGATAACCTCAACATCCCGAGTGCTAGTTGACTCGAGAGCCCCGCTTACAATACAAAGGCACAGTGAGTCTCTGAATCTTTTGCAATATCTTACAATGATTGGTTAGATAGAAGGTCATAGAAATTTGAAAAGGTTAGGACCCGAACTATTTATTCTTTTTATCAATAGATTTCCATGTCATTCGGAAAAAGCAGAGTTCTTTTGATTTTTCTGTCAACGATGATAAAATTTTTATGGATATTATCATTTTGATGTGAAGTCAAAGTTAAGATATGTCCACGAAGGCACTAAAGAGACTAAACTAAAATCAGAGTGAAATGGCCTTCTATTTGCCTTCTGTTAAGATCATTCTTGTGGAATTTTCTATGCTATTGCTAGAGCTTTTTCTGTTTTGTAATTAACGGAAGTGGTTATTGGGGACTAATGTATTTTCAGGATGAGCTAATCAGAAAAAGAGGGCCGAGATTTATAAAGAAGAGTTTTACCTATGTGTAAATAATGTCAGCTTACCAAAACGATCCACGTCAGTACAAATACTCGATCTGAAAATCCAAAAGAAAATCGTGGCAACTCTTCTGCGCGAATGTGGACGATGTGAATGAGATGTCAAGGCTCAAAAGATTTCTCTCAAAGACTCCCAGTCAACCCGAGCTCCTCGGCAACAGTGATGGAGTTTGAGCATCCTCCCTCGGGGAATCCCTGGAAATCTTGCTTAACGAGTACTTTCCTGAAGGTCCTAATGAAGACTCTTCGTCTCTGCGAGCCGAAGCCCTTTGCTGCGAAAGTGTCTCTGGGGATAGATACGTAACCTTCATAACGGAGATGAGTCAATTGTATTGGCGGTGAACTCTTTCAAACCATTCAAGTCCCCGGACAAGGACGGAATATTTTAGGCCGTTCTCGAAGACTCGAAAGACCTTTTGACACATAATCAAGCCTCCTTTTCAGGGCATGCATCAAGTTGGATTGCACACCGAAGCTGTGGCAGGAAGTCCGTGTTCTCTTTATCACAAAAGCTCCTTCCTACTAAAAACATGAGAACGCATTTGCGATTGGGAACTGCAGTGCTCCATTCCCAGGAGCAGGTTGTCACAAAATCAGAACGCATACTTAAAAGGGAGGTCAGTTGAGAAGGACCTTCATGAGGTCATACACTTAATTGGAACACGCTTCCACAATCTACGCTAACTGTTTTCACCGATGTAGAAGGAGCTTTTGATAATGTTCTTCTACATAAGGTTAATGAAACGCTAACAAAACATGGCATGAACCAGTCTCTAAAATACTGGATTGCACGCAAGTTGAACAATAGAACCGTTCTCGATGATCTGAGTGGGAGAAGTAAAGTGAAAATGTCCAAAGGGACACCTAACAGGGTGGTATTTTAACACCTTTATTGTGGGTGCTTATTTTGAACGATCTCCTACTAACTCTCACCGCAATGGGGTACAAAACGGTATGTTACACAGATGACCTGGTGATTTTAGTCACCGGGAGTTATAAATCGGACCTCTGTGGTCTGGTGTATAACGCGTTCCGAATAGTCGCAGACTGCGCTACGAATTTCGGACTGAGAATCAATCCTTCGAAAGCCGATCTATGCCCTTTCACCAAAAAAAGGAATAGCCCAAGATTCAACCGGCTCTACACGGTTAGAGCTTAAAGGCAGGGTGACATATCTAGGCATTATACTAGATAAAAAGCTGAGCTGGATACCACACCATGGGGACAAAGCGAACAAAGCTCTTAGAGCATTCGCAATGTGCCACAGAACTATAGGGGAACTATAGTGGGAACTCACATCGCGGACGATCCTATGGATATACACTAGCGTCATCCAACACATGTTAGCCTATGGCTCTGCAGTACTGTGGAAATTAATGAAGTATGCAATCATCGTAAGATATTGAAAAAGATTCAAAGATTGTGCCTACTTAGTGCAAGCGGCGCATTCAAGTCTATCAGCACTCGGGCTCTTGAGGTTATCCTCAATATATACCCCGTATAGATACACATTAAGAAGGGGGCCTCTATCGCAGCGCTGAGGCTGCATTTGAATTAGAGCTGGATCCATTCGGGATCCAGGGTTCCACAGTAGTCCATTCTTGAATTTGTGCGATCCATCGCATCTGACATCGACAGGGAGAGCGACCACCTCTACGAGACCATGGTGATAAGCAAGTTTAAAACGAAGATTCCACCTTGAAATGAATGGGCATCAGACTCTGTATTTTCCGCATTTATATACATTATAATTTATATAGATGGCTAAATATCTGAAGATAAGACCAGAGCAGGCGTCTTCAGTAAGGACACTCATTTGGAAGTTACCATACACCTGGAAAGCCATGCTACGGTCTTCCAGATGGAGGTCAAGGCCATTATTGAAGCGGGAAGGAATCTCGTTTGTTTCACAAAACAGCTGCTAGGACTGAACAAGCCTACCCTGAGAATTCTGGTGTCTATTCTTGCTGAACACTGTTCCCTCAGGGGTCACCTACATAGTTTAAGAACTTGTTGATAATCCGATATGTAGAGGATGCGGAGATGAGTCCGAAATGGTGACTCACTTTCTTTATCACTGTTCGGCTCTCTCCGGAAAACATTATAGATTCCTTGGCTCACACTTCCTGGATGAATTACATGAGGCTGGTAGGGAAGGTTGGAAGCCAATTTTATGGTTAATAAGAACGTCTGGTTGGGACCTATCAACATTGCTCATGGGTCTGGAGGGTGAAAAATGGGCCTTTTCGTGGCCTAAGTGTTAGAACCCTCCACCCCCACCCCGGGGGACTCAACCAATCCAATCAATCCATCCATCCATGTCTAAATGATATGCACCACTCCTCTGTGTTACCTGATTATTCCAATTTTCGAACATACAAAATTTCATTCTCTAAGTGAGCTTAGTTCTCCAATTGTCACACATATAAATAGACAGAGAGACAGGCTAACCGATGGAAGGACAGAAATGTATTATGAACTTATGATTAAAAATCTCTTGCGAAAAGAAGGAAAAAAATTCTCTCCTCCTACCGCTGTGCACAAATCAACTTCACCTTTTCCAGTATGGTGAATTATATGAAGGACACTCTTACAAGATATAAAGCTTCACTATGCTTTCTAGCAAATAAATTTTTTAACGAAACCCTGAAAGCTTTTTTGCTTGAAGAAATTGTACCAAGATGGAGCTGTAACAGGAAAATAATTTTCTAATATCTTTTCGAAAATAAAGCTTTTCTCTTAATGAAACTTTAAAGAAAGCTTTGAAGAGCTTTATCCAATAACTTTGCTATTCTGTGAACTTGGAAAGTTTTTCCGATATAGGTGCTAAATATGTATTAGGAGGGTACTAAGATTTTTACTACTCTCCATAAATATTGAATAACTGTGACTATTCGAATAAATACTTAATTGCCATGTAACGAAAAAAAAAACACATTTTTACTCATAATAATTTTTATAATTATTATTTTTAATATTTTTTTTATATAAATAAGTAAAAAAAAAAGTTTTGTTGTCCCTAAAAACATGGTTGTTGCGCATAATTCTAGAGATGATATCAAAATACTCGTCATAGACCACAGAGCTAATTTAATCCAAGAAAATATCCTCAATGAGAACAAAAATATTTAATCTGCGCATGGAAACAATATAATTAAATTTTTTCACGCATCAGAAATTTTTATGACAACTTTCTTGCACGAAAGGAGACGGATCTAAAGTGAAATGAGCTTTCCGGAAACGAGATATTATTACCTTTTTTTGTTTTTTTTGTTTTTTTTTGCTGCTGCTATTGTTATTGTTGTTGGTGAATGGTGAATCTGAAATTACTCAAAGATTTCTGTATTCTGCCCGAGACAACACCCATTAAGAACAGAAGTGAAATAAAGTGAGGATTTTTGTAGAAAGGATTCATGTTGAGCAGTAAGTGCATAAATAAAAAAAAAAAAAAAAAACAGCAAAACTGTAAACTGTAATTACTCTTTGTACAGAGGATTTTTAATACACTTAAGAAGAACTTAATGACACAATTCTTTTGGAAGGATTTAAGTGTCGTAAACTTTCGGAATAATTAAGTTCAGGGTCAAACAAATAACAGGCCTTAAAAGTGATTTTATTTTTAATAATACGTAAGGAATTTTGTTGAAATCTCTCCCGAAGGTATGATTATGATAATTACTGAGATTTTTTAAGAGCGGACCACTTTTAATACTACATTGAAATATGTAGTTCAATTAATAACTTCTGTGTACTGTATCTAAAACAGAGAAATTTAGCGCCAATAGTTAGTTGATTTTAAAGTAACTTTTTGGTAGAAGTTACCTACAAATACAATTTCTAAAATGTGATGTCAGAATAATTTTCTAGCTGGGAAAATTGTAATTGAGTATTCGAAAACTTAATTTTAACTCATTAGTCACACAAAAAAAAATTAACCGTTGATCATCATTAAGTAATTAAAATGAAACTTTTTTGAGATTTCTGTGATAAATCGTAACTTGTTAGTAATAAAAATAAAAGCAAGTCTACTCACAACTACATTTATTTTTATTTATTTTTATTTATTTTTTTTTTTAAGTGACTGTCAGAAATTTTTTGTTATACGATGGCTATGCGATCAAATGAGACCTAAGTGAATTTTTCTGCTTGTATAATACAAGATATGTCCTACATATTTCATTAGAAACGTTGGTACTTAGCTATACATATCTAACTAACTATTGGGCAATTATTTTCTTTACAAATATTATTACAAATAAAAATGCAACTTCCTAGTTACAAATATGACTTACAAGTTATTTTTGTAACTTTCTGGTTACAAATTGTATTAGGTATTATTTGTGTGACGTTTTTGGTCAGATTTATACTACTACTATTAAAAATATACTAAAATTACTAGAAAGTTTGAGTCGTAGTCGGTCGAAGCAAGCAAGTGGATGTGTTATAAATTAGTGAGATCCCTACGGAATACGATAGTTCAAAGAGGTCTTTCACTTGAAATAATGTAGTTTGAAAATTCTTGTAAAAATACGTAAATTTTTCAAAAAAAAAAAAAAGAACAAGAGAATTGCGACTCTTGTAAGCAACAAATAAAAGGCCAAGTGATACATTACCAAGCTCCAAAAAATTTTAAGTGAATTGTTTTCAACATATAAACTCGAAATTTTGGGATTACTTAAACAGTCTAAGGAAATGGCTGAAATAAAAAAAATCTCTTCAGTTTTTATCAAACAAATTCGACGATTATGCCCGGACGAGAATATAAAGAAATCTGTTACTGAAGTCAAAGACCTAAAAACATAAAATCAAAATTTGTGGGAAAATGTGAATAACCTGAAAGTGGAAAACGAGCGGTTGCAACAGGAGAACAGGAGGAGGGATAATTTGGCGATCATTGGAATAAAACTAGCACCAGGCGAAGACATCTCATCGGTAATTAAAGTAGTTGCAAATACTATTATAGTGGAATATGATGCAAATGCTATGAGCTATATGTACAGAGTAAAATCAAAACAAAAATTCTGCCAATACTGTCATAGTGCGTTTTGCGAGAAGATAAACACGAGATGTATGGGTTAACGTATACAATACAATAGCCAGGCAAAGTGGACCTTGGGGAATACCAGCAGCTGATACCAGTAACAAATTCGGTGAAGGACGGGTATCGGTGATTATCTTATTCCCGCTACTGTGGAGTTTCTTATGCAAACCAACTAAACTAGTGGCTAAAAAATATGAGATCCTTTACCCTTTATAAGTTCTTTAGAGTTATGTCTACAGGAAAAGTGGGGACTACAGAACCACATAGTTATCGGAAAGATTAATATTAACGTTTGGGAGGAAGGAGCAATTTCCCACGACTACTTAAATGCTTTATCTAACGCAAGTTTTAGAATGTATTTATTAAGCTGCACTAGAAAAGGCAATAGCACAAGAGTGTATGTCTATATTCGAGCCTGCTATTTATCAAACATATATAATGGACCATTACAGTACTTCTACAACCAATAAGAACTTTTTAGGTACATCAATAGGACAGTCATTTCCACAATACAAAATAGATATACTTAAGACGTGTAACACTTAAAATTGTCTCCAGTTTGAAAATCACCTACGCTTTTGTTTTTGCTCACAAAAGGGTAGGCTGATGCACTTAGTTTGCTTCAAAATGCCTTCAAGTGAAGATCAAGTCTGTCTCTAAAAGTTGTAAAACAACACGGCGGACAGTTATTCGTGTCATAAAGCGTTTTCTGGAGTGTAGTTGAACTGATCGCATAGCTGGAGCAGGACAAAATAAAAAAGTGGATACAGTACTGCAACAAAAATTCTCTCGTTCTTTGAAGCGAAGTCCATGCTTGTCAGTCCGTGCTCTTGCAAAGAAGTTTAATACTAACAAAAGTAAAGTGCAAAGAATAAAAAACAAATTTAGCCTGAATACTTACAAAAAATTTAAAGGACCTAGACGAGAAGATATGCAACAGGATAAAAAAAAATTACCCGCAGTCGAAAAATTTATTCTTTCCTGAACAATCCCGACGCTTGCATAATTCTCGACGATGAAACGTATTGCCAAATAAATTTTAAATGCCTACCAGGTAGCCAATTTTATAGTAGTGATAAACGTGGTAATGTTGACCCAAAATATAAAGTGATTCCGGTTGAAAAATTCTCAAAGAAGTTTATGATTTGGCAAGCAATCTGTCAGTGCGGTAAAAGGTCAAAACCATACATCACATCGTCTACTATAAAAGGAGATAATTATAAGACAGAATGGTTGGAGAAAATCCTGTTACCGTTTATCCAATAATACAAGGGTCCAACAATATTCTGGACAGATTTGGCTTCTTGTCACTATTCTCGAAGCACTATAGAATGGTATAGGGCCAATCAATTTTGTCTGTAAAGACATTAATCCGCACAACTGCCCTGCATTACGGCCGATTGAGAGGTATTGGGCAATTATAAAGACAAAACTAAAAATGGCTACCAAGGAAGCCAAAGGGATACAAGATTTCAGAAAAAAGTTGGATAAGGTTATAAAGTTAATACCAGACTCTAATGTGCAAAGCATTACGTCCCGCATTAAAAAAGATGTTAGAGAATTTTCCCGAAAAAAGAAAAATTTATAATTTTTTTAATTTTTTACTTTTCATTAAATTGTTATTGTTATTTTAAAAATAAATTTAAAGTAAAAAAGTCGTTTATTTTGAAAATATTTGCATTTTCTACTGGGATAATTTTAAGTGGGGCACGTCTTAGTTATAGTTATAAACAAAATTGAATTAAAGAATTCCACTATGGTATTCTTTAAATGTAACGCTATTAAATGTTTTGAGAATTAGATAAAGTGATAAGTAAATGAGCCTGGTATCCCGCCGTAAACATGTAACAAAACAATTGAACCCATGGATAACAACTATAGGGACCGTAAGAGATAAGTTAGCTAAAAAGTTAAAAAATCAACCATTTAATGAATCAATAAAATCTCAGTATAGGAAATACAGGAATATATTATACGCAATTATCAAAATGGAGAAAATAAATTACTATCGACGGGAATTTGAAAATATATCAAATAACCCTAAAAAACTGTTGGTAAAATTAATGAGTTTACGAATAAAAGAAAATCGGAGGCAAGTATATTTCCAATTAAATCGATGATTTACTTACTGAGCCAAAAAACAAATAGCAACAAATTTAAATAATAGTTTTACTAATTTAATGAGCTTTACGATTTCGTAAATTCTAGCATTGATGATCAACTAGCCGGTAACAATATTTTTAATTTTGAAATTTTAAATGCAATTTAAAATGCTCGATGATAAAAAAAATCCACACCTCTGGATGGCTACTCGGTCAGAACATTTAAAAGTACTATTGGAACTTACACATATGTATATGTGAGCCTCTTTCTTATATTTTCAACCTAGCAGTTGAAGAAGGTACATTTCCTGAAAAGCTTAAATGTGCTATAATTGTGCCAATATATAAAGAAGATTTCAAAACTCAGTCAACCAATTATAGACCTATTTCACTGCCCTAAAATTTTTCTAATCTTATAAACCTATTATGAGTAGGCGCTCTCAGCGCGTTACCTTGGGCGGTCATACATGAGCTTCATTTAAAAAAAAAAAACAAAAATTCTAAAAAGCCCTATGTACAGGCATAAAATATATTGCTCTTAATAAAATGAAATTTTTATTTTTGTTCTAGGAGCCACCTACAAGGATATTTTGGACATGCAGATCGAGACTGCTCCTCAAAAGACTCATACTTTGGCGCCATTATATATTTCATGAACTGAGAAGGGTTGGTGTTGATAAGTGTCTATGTGACTGGATCAACTCAATGCTTCTCAGTAGAAAGATCAGCTTCTGCTCAGATGACGCTATTGTCAGAAGAGCAGTCTATAGAGGAACACCGCAGGGGGGGGGGCTGCTATCACCACTCGTGTGGCTACTGGTAATGGATGAAATCCTCATCAAGTTAGAGGGAGAGGGCTTTAAGGCAGTTGCCTACGCGGATGACATATGCATCCTGGTAACTGGCAAATTTCTCTCTACCATTAGCGAAAGGCTCAAGTGCGCGCTGCTTAAGCTGGATAGCTGGGCCCATAATAATGGATTGAGGGTGAACCCCTCGAAGACGAAACTAATCCTTTTTACAAGAAGGAGGCGGTTGCAAGATTTCAGACTTCCAATGCTGGGAGGAGAGGAGCTTACTCTCTCCAGTGAAGCGAAGTATTTGGGTGTCGTCTTCGATTCCAAACTGAACTGGAAGGCTAATCTACAAGAACGCGTGAAGAAGGCCAGTGTGGCCTTCTACACGTGCAAGAGAATATTTGGCGGAAACTGGGGATAAAACCCAGGGTGGTACACTGGATGTAGACAGCCATAGTTCGGCCCATCCTATGCCACGGCTCTACGGTCTGGTGGACGGCACTGACGAGTAACTGTAACCTTGATGTGTTGTCAAAAATCCAAAGAGCCGCCTGGATGGATATAACTGGGTGTCTGTGCACCACGCCCACGGCGGCATTGGAAGTCATGCTTGACCTATTGCCGCTGGACCTTTATTGTAAGGGTGTGGCGGCAACTAGTTCTGTCAGGTTGAGAGCGGGGGCTGGTGGACGGAGAGGGATTTTGGGCACCCCAATATACTCCAGAAGGTAGACTGTAGGGACTACAGGGTAGAAACAGACTATCAAGTACCCATCCTGACTTTTGGTGGAGGTAACAATGCAACGATACCCACCAGAAGTGACTGGGAGGGGAAGGAGGTGGTCGTTACATCCGATATTTCTATATTTACGGATGGCTCCAAGACGAGTATGGGCACAAGGGCTGGAGTGTACTCTAGAGATCTCCAGTGGCACGAGTCTTATAGACTGCCTGACAAATGCAGTGTTTTTCAGGCAGAGCTCACAGCAATTTATCAGGCTGCAACATTGGTATCCATGTGCAGAGAGCCCGCACGGCACATCTGCATATATACCGATAGCCAGACAGCCATCAGGGCGCTGGATGCTGGGCTGGTAAAATCAAAATTGGTGCAGTTATGCAAAACCAGGCTTGAGGATTTGACAGTAAAGCACAAGGTGACCCTAAGCTGGGTACCTGGTCATAAGGATATCTCAGGCAACGTGATGGCTGATGAGTTGGCCAAAAAGGGCTCCGAATTGGATAGCTGCGCAACTGTAGCTTACATGAGGATCCCAATCGGAGCTATAAAAGAGCAAATCATCAGGGACGTCTATCTAAAGGCAGGCCTCCGATGGACCAGCAGGGATACCTGTCGTATTTCGAGGCAATTGTGGCCTGCATATGACAGGAACAGGACAAGGGAACTGCTTAATAGCAGCAGAGCAAATACGAGGAATCTAGTAGGGGTCACGACGGGTCACTGGGCCATAGGCGACCATGCTAGAAGACTGGAAACAGCGGCGAACGATTTCTACAGGAGTTACAGGGTCTCGGAGGAAATTGAATCCGTCAAACATGTACTTTGTGATTGCCCCGCTCTGATGAATAAAAGAGGTAGGCTACTAGGTAGCTACTTCTTTTCAAGTCTGGGAGAGCTTCAAAGTATAAAGTTCAGAGACATCCTGAGTTTTTTGAGTGAGGCAGGATGGATCTAGGTTAAAGGTCTTGGATATATCCTGAGTTTCCCAAGGAAAGCAGGATAAATCTGCGGCTTGAAGGGTTATCCCATGAGGTCTAGGGGCACAATGGACCCGTTGGAGGTTTAAGTGAGTCTGGCTGGTTGTCTAGCGGTACCCCTCTTACCTAACCTAACCTAACCTTGGCGCCATTAAAATATCTATTTTCCAAGATGAATGATATACTAACCCAATAAACATTTTAAGACTTGTCTGATCTATAGAACGTCATTTTTTAACTGAAAATAGATTCTGAATTCCTTGCTCATTTTGACGTCATTTAAACGTAAGTCTTCTACGAAACTAGGACATGTTGATCAAATTTTCGTTTATTATTGACTTGTTATTGACCCCTTTCCAGCGACATCCTTTTTACGTCAATATTTGAAATTTTAAGTCAATAGAGTTTCGTTTCTGTCAAATATAGACTTCGTTTTTTAAGTTGACATATGACGTCTTTCAGGAGTTCAAGTTGGTATAAATTTAAATAATCTAATCAGAATTTGATCACAAAATGACCGACAATGCATGTGTAATACAGAAATATATGAAAGAATGTCAGTTAATGACTCAAAATAGACCCTAAATTTAATAGCGTTTTTCCGTCTCTTAGACGTAATCCTAGTTAACCCTCTAGAGCCTAATATTACAAATTTTTCTATTATTCTTAAGCTCTTTTTGATATCTTACTTTTGCCGTCTTTTTGTCGTCATTTTTGCTATTGCATAGGCATGCGTTGTCTATTTTTCATCAGTTTTTGACTGCATTTGAAAGTGGGCTTGTCATCATTTTCACGTCATTTCTCGATTTTTCGTTGCTTCGTGGAAGGACCGGCATTCAAAACTGGCATTAGTCTTGTTCAGGCAGCAGTACGGTCAACAATTTTATGGTATTTAGTCAAAAGTATACATATCTCCAAAAATGTACTATGCGCTACTTACGATGTTGTGTGCTTTTAATCGAAATAATATTCAGTTTTTTGAAGTTATGCATTTTCGATACATCGTTTTATTTCAATGTTTTTGTGAACGAAAATTCAACGAAAATATTGAAAAATGCATTTCTAGATAAACAACGTAAAAAATTAATAATTACTTCCGAGTAATAATTTCATAAGAATTTCCCTACTTTTTAGTTTAAGCTCTATTGGAAATATTCGTCGTTCCAGGGTGGAAAAGTGAGTTTTTTCATTAAGCTTTTCTGTCGTTCGATGTGCCAACTAGAGGTCATTTTTTATTACTAATTAAAAAAAAAATCATTAAAAACTTTTAAAAAATAGCAGCCAATTGCCTTAATTTACTTAAACGATTCATAATGGGTAAAAGTCAAATAGTTAATATAGAAGGCGTACTTCGCGAACTAATATCCATTATATATGGTGTTCCACAAGGCTCAGTATTAGGTCCTATTTTGTTTTTAATATGCATGAACGGTCTGCGTAAATTGAGAGTGGAAATAATAAATCACTTAGTTACCTTCGCTGATGATACTATCATCTTCTTCGAAGCTTCATCCTCAGTACTGGTAGCACATCAAGCTAATGAAAGTCTCCGTAAAATTTACAAATGGTTGAATTGTCACAAATTATCTTTAAATATTGCAAAAACAGAATATATGCAGTTTGGTGATAATATTCCTAAAAGCATATAGCAATCTACGATAATAGTATGAACGGAATGCACCAGCTATCTCAAGTCTCACAGATCAAATACTTAGGAATAATTTGTGATAACAAACTAATGGGTGACTGCTATGCATATCTGCAGCCATTTGAGGAAGATAGTTTATAAAATTCTTATGATTAAAAATACGATTCGGATGCCAGATATGAGAATGATTTATTTAGCATTTGTCCAATCTATTATTCAGTACGTGGCACAGCCTACATTAACATTGTTATTACGGTGTAAAATCTTCAAAATAAAACAGTGAAACTTTGCCTTTGAGGTTCATTGTGATGAATGTAAGACAAATATATTCTTTCGTAGCTTCAAAATTCGTTTACAAGAACCTAAGAAAGTATCTACGTTATGCTACTCGAAATCAGTTATCAAAACCATTATATGAACTGTGATCAGACTTTATACTCAAATATATGCTAACATTTTAGGTAATAAAATGTTCAATAAATTGCCTCTAATACTTGAAATGACCTTCCACTTAATAATTATAAATTAAAACTAAAGAATTTTCTATGTCTCCGAAAACAGAAATTATTATTCAGAATCTCTTACAGAATAGGTTAGAAATAAATAATATAATAATTAGTATTAAAAATATAAAAAAATTGATGTTATTTTCACAAACAAGGAATTTATAAATAATAGCTAAAGGCCGCTACGAAATTCCACGCTCCAGCCAATGCTTATGTGGTTATCAGATATGAAGTGAAGTTTAATATTGATGAATAAATTTACTTATTTCCTTACTATTTAGGGTTCCGTACACAAAGGGTAACAACGGGACCAGGTTGTATCTCATGAACCGTAATAGGTAGAGAGTTGAAATTTTCACAGACTATGTATTTCTATTGTAACAAATAATAAAAATAAAATTAAAAATTAAAAGGGGCCCCCATACAAGAAACGTGATGTTCAAACCAACATTAAAAAGCCACCTGAAAGTGAAATAGTTTAAAAGATTCTAATTCCAAGTATTTTTAATTATTGAAAATAGGTTGGGAACGAAACGATATATACCTACCTACAAGCGGATCGATAAGGTAGTTTTTAGTGGAGATAAAAATCAACACATAAACAAATCCGGGACACAATCCAATAAGAGGAGAGGAACTTGTCTTCGATAGCAGTGCGCGAATCAAATGGAATTAGATTAAGTAATCTGTACATTTAAATGTATCGTTAAAATAGCAAATTAGTAATATTTTAATAGGTAACTTATTGTATAATTATAAGCCTAATAACATTAGATAGGCAAAATTAGGAACCGCAATAAAAATACTCAAAATTCCAGTTGCTTTGCACAGCTTCTAGGGTCAATGTACTCTTCTGACCTACGCACAGCTGCTAAGGTCAACGGACTTTTCTGTTGCTACCTACGCACAGCTGCTAAGGTCAACGTACTTTGGTTACTATGCGCAATGTAAAATAATTTGTTGGAGCCGTGCGCAATTCAGAGGCAATATAAGTCGCAAGCCAACTTGAATATTTCTCTTTTAGTATCAAGCTTTCATAGAGTGCGCATCATTTTGGAATTCGACTTGGCTAGTGTAACAAAAAATAATTATTAAGAAATTAACTTTATCTTGGGTAACGACTGAGATAAAGCGATTTATTCTGGGTCTCGACTGGAATAAAATTTACTAACCTAATAACTTTATCTTGGGTAGCGACTGAGATAAAGATAGTTATTCTGGGTAGCGACTAGAATAAACACGACTAATACAACTTTGACTTGGGTCTCGACTGAAGTAAATTATTTTGTTCCGGGGAACGACTAGAACAAGATAATCACTAACTATTTAATTACCAACGCCATAAACTCGATTTCATAGTTTATATTGGTGAGTACATTTTTTTGATTGATCATACACTATATTTCATACTGATTATTATATTTGTATATAATATATAGTGCCATTGGTCAAAGTTGTCGCAACTTTGACAATATTGTATTGAAATTAAAATTATTATTGTGTAATGAGTAAGCGACTTTATTAAATCTATCGAAGTTTAGTTCTTAAGTGTCGTGAAATTGAATTCTGTTAATTTTAGTTCTAGTTGTAATTTTGTACTTAAATTTTACATGCGTCCAATAAACCACTGACTATAAAATAATCCACGGCGTTATTATTTACAGTCCACATCATTATTGATATTTTCTTTTGAGTGTTCTCATTGGGCAGAACACGTGATTATTTCGGCGTTTTTTTTCCTCGTTTTATTTTCATTGATTATTATTTTATTATTATCATAAGTAGGCATTTTTTTCTTAAATGACAGCATCATTATTAGTTTTTCAAATAACGCCTACTCTCATTTGAAATAAAAAGTACATAGTGTTAAATTTTGTACGATGGTACGTGAGTCCGACTCACATTTGGCCGGTTATTTAAGAATTAATTTGGAAGACTTTTCCATTTTTATTGTAATCAATTGTTTTCAATTGTACCATAAGTGTGGTGAGTACTGCATTGGCTATCGGCCAAATAAACTGTACACTAGAAATTAGAAGAACAAATTTATTGTTGAAAGTGAAGGTATCTCTTCATTATTTCAGAAAAAAAAAAGGAATAGTAATTGAACAAGGTTCATAAAACCCCCTTATAATATCATATCGAGCGATGCTTACTCGTGCGGTAATCATTTTCATTATTAAACCTAATCCTAGATTTTTCATAATGTAATAATTTTGAAAATCGCCTTTAATTTCTCTTTTTTTTTTTTTTTTTTTAATCCATCCCTGTTCCATTATTTAACCAGTAAAAGAGATTGAAAACCTCGTAACTTTTTTTTTTAATTTCCAGGACTGCATTGAGAAAATCTAGATTTATTTTTAGTTAGAAAATAAAAAAGACAAAACTTGAATACAGCCATAAGGATATTTTGAAAAATGGCCTCTATCAACATTTTTCAACGGAACTTTGATTGAAAGTTGTCAACTATTATACTACCCCTCATGACAGTTATAGTGGATATAATGCCAATAACATCCACCAAATATATTTTTCCTCTAAATCCAAAATTGAATATTGCTCCTTGATCCTTGTATAACCGCATGCTCTAAATCGACCTACCTTGATACAGCCCAAAACCTAGCAATGGCTAATGGGTTATGAATTGCATGTATGTATATATGGAGGCGGGTTGGTTACCTGTTTTTACATCATCCCAAACAATCCATTAAAATTTATAACTTTCGTTATATTCCGGGTTTTCTCTCTATGGAAGAAAAGGTATGCTGAACTTTAATACGAGAATAATGTGGAGATTCATTGTAAGTTTCTGCAAACAGTTGTGTACAAACATATATATAAATGTGTGTGTGTGTGTGTCCCGTCCCGCCAGGAATATTTCTGGGTCATGGTCCGATGATTTCAGGTTTTTTTTTTGAAAACAACTGCCATTCTATGCTTGTATTCATACCATAAGGCAGGCAGGGTAAAATATAGGACATATATCCGGTTTCACTTAACTTTTCTACGTGTGAAAAGTAAGAAGTCAGGTTGAGATTTTTTCCAGTCTCTGGTCGGTTGTATGAAATTATTATTACAATGCTGACTACCTTTTTTTTCCTGAATCCTTTAAGGCTTAAAGTGAAAATTCATGTTTATCGTATCTGTACAAAGCTATTACATATATATTAGGAAAGTGCCCAGTAGTGCGTCGAGCAGTTAATAAGTAATACAATCAATAAAAAGCATAAAAGCAATGTTTACAATGACAGAGTAGAGTGGATTAAGTATTTGCCAGAGTAACATAGAATAGCATTGTTCGAATTTTCAAAATTATGAGTAGTATTTAAAAAAAAAAAAATGTATTCCTCTGCGGACTGTTTTCGCAAGTTCAATATATTATTGGATTTTTTTTTTATAATAATTTTGACTATACCGACTAATTCCTTTTTTTGGGGCCAGCCATTCCCTTTAACTCGTACACGAATTTGACTATTTCTTTACTATTTTCGACACTCTCGTAGACCCACTTTTCGTCATCCCAGCAGCTGAAATTTGGTACACAGATTCATGTCGAGCGACAATTGAATCTGTAAAAATTTGAACCGGAAATTTCCATGGAAAACCCGAAAATCGGGAAAAATCATTTGAAAATTTGGTACAAATTTGATTAGTGATAAATCCGTTTCAGGAAAAATGCAGAGTTTTCCGATTTTTCCGAAAAATTTTCGGGAATTTTCCGACTTTTCCGGAAAATTTTCCGACTTTTCCGGAAAATTTTCAGGTAAAAAAGTTTTCTAAATTATGCAGGATCAAGTTCCCTATCAACTGGCATCATTACTTTCTCTCCGACAATGGTGAAAACTTGCAGAAAAAATCCAGGAAAATTCATGTAAAACGCTTTTCCGGAGTTTTTCCGACCAAGGAAGCGTTTGAGCGTTTTGCAACCTAAGACAAAGTTGTAGAGCGAAATGAGTTGCATAAAGTTGCTTTTGTGGAAAACTCCATGGATATGATATGATTAGTGATAAATCTGTTTCAGGAAAAATGCAGAATTTTCCAATTTAGTTAACGTGAAAAAGGCAGAAAATAAAATAAGTAAAAAACGAGTTTTCAAACAAAACTGAGGCCAAGTCGCATGAAAAAGTAGAAAATAAACTTTTCTTCACACACAGAGGTGGACTCAGATTTTATTCGCTGACAATCACCGATATATTTCAGTAAGATCAATCAGAGGTAATAAGTGATTTGATTCATGAAGAGAAAGAATATTCAAGAGAAATGTCAGAGGTGGACTCAGATTTTTTGATTGGGACATTTCTCTTGCATATTCTTTCTGTTCATGAATCAAATCACTTATTACCTCTGATTGATCATAC
Organism: Dioctria rufipes; assembly: GCA_963924295.1. Taxonomy (NCBI): domain Eukaryota; kingdom Metazoa; phylum Arthropoda; class Insecta; order Diptera; family Asilidae; genus Dioctria; species Dioctria rufipes. The sequence goes on along the minus strand of OZ002740.1, from coordinate 25,107,036 downwards.
TGAAATATATCGGTGATTGTCAGCGAATAAAATCTGAGTCCACCTCTGTGTGTGAAGAAAAGTTTATTTTCTACTTTTTCATGCGACTTGGCCTCAGTTTTGTTTGAAAACTCGTTTTTTACTTATTTTATTAAATACCTAGAGAAGCTTGTGAATACATCAAGGGAGTAGACCTAAAGGCCCCTCCCTTATACACCTCACAGCACGCTTAACGAAGGGACAGATCTACTGAGATGGCTCTACTTTCAATGGGATATCCCAGATGAGTATTCTTGATGTAGCATGCATACCGATTTTCTAGGGAAGAGGTAAGAGAAGCAGAAAGAAATCTCTACAATTGTGCTGCACTTTTGAGAGAAATTTTGTATCAAAAATCAAACAGTATTCACGCACTAATATAACCGAAACAAGATACTTGTTTACAGGGGTCCGAAATTTCACGTCTTAGCTCTCAACTCGAAATGAAATAATGCACGCACACATTCAATCCCCTATTCCTATATAACTAAAAGCCTACAGCAAGAATACCTGTCTGGAGGTACCTACTCTGTTGTTAAAATTATGTGCATACTGCGTCAAGAATACTCGTTTGGGATGGCCCAATAGTTACTGTCATTGAGGGAGGACTGGATTGTGGGCCGTTTATCTTGGGAGTGATTCTGGACATCGAGGAGCTTCTAACAGGGCCACCCCGAATCGGTATGTGAGGCAGCTCATCGGCATGATTTTGACCGCACTGTAGTGCGATGAATCGACCAAATATTCAGACGACGATAATTAACTGTAGAAGAGGGCGGCCGAACCTCTTTCAGTGTGCTCTACGCGGTTCTCTGGTGTATGTTGTTTGACTCACGCATTATGGTGCTGAAAAATGTGGAATTCTCATGTGAAGCGTATGCGGATTGCGGATAACATCCCTCTGCTCATCTCCAGGCACAGAATGGCCTTCATGCAACGCGGCCTCAATATTATTGAGGACGGGCGTACCCGTCATGATATGACATTGAACCCAACAAAGACCAGCATTGTGCTCCTCTGCAGAAGATGTAAGCTTGAGTTCTTTGTTCTTCCAAAGCACTTTGGGCACACTCTGCAACTCTCTCCCCATGTCAAGCACTTTGAAGTTGCGACTCGAAGATGACGTGCGGATTGCTCGTAGAGGAAAAAGTTAATGTGGTTATGAGGAACTTTGCTCAATGATGGAGTACCTTTGGCTGCACATGGGGCATAATACCGAAGGTTTTGTACTGTATGTACACTTCGATCGTTAGAACCATGCTCACATATACCTCCTGCGTATGGCTCCATGTGATCTACGGCTACTGCAGCTGTTGAGGTCCCACTTAATCTGCCACCCTTGGATCTTGACATTCAGCCAGATGCCATAAGGGCTGTGTGCAAATTGCGATCATGAGGATGTTGGGAGCCCGGCTGGACTGGCTCTTCTCATTGTGGCGTGTGGGGTGCACCACCTGGAAGACCCTCTGGCCAGCATGCCACGTGAAGTGGACCGGAATCCGCCGTAGGCGTTGCCACCTCAAGTATCGAATCTATCATCAAATCGTATGTTCATAAGAGCAAAGAATGAAGAACTTGAATACTTGCACGTGTACAGAACTGTTTCTTGATGGCCCCAATAAGAATATCTCTGATTTATTCATGGGGCTCGGAAGGAAAAATTATATAACTGTGGTTGACATCATTATCGGCCACAGCCCGCATCACGGTCATTTAAACAAAGATAAGAGTTTTTGACAGCTCTGAGTATCAGGCCTCCCTGGAATGAAAGCCTGAGACAACTGAACCTGTTCTGTGTACTTGTCCGGACTTTTCCCGGAGTACGCTGGATATTCTAGCTTCTGCTCTTCTATCTGTAGATTAACTGAAAAATCTTCCTTACCAAGACTTGATGCGCTTCGTTAAGAGGACTTTTTATATTTTTTACAAAAAGGGCAGTAAAATAGATTTTGTTAGGAAAACTTCAGCAGATCTATTGCTATGTTTTTCAGTGGTGTTCAAGGAGGGGCGCGCGCCCCCTAGCTGGATCCGGCACTGGGTGTTATACTGTGTTATAAAATACTATCAACTCTTATATCAAACCGACAAACCAGTTTTATACTTTTATGTCTTCTTTTCTTAAAGCACGTTTACTTCAAGTAGTCATTACTAAATTAGTTAAGTATTTACGCTATTTTCGCTGCAAGGTGATTCTTTTGAAGTTTGAAATTTGAATAACATAATAGGTATAAGAAAAAGTTAGTTCCCTTTAATAATAGGTGGCGTAACTCTTATTGTATGTATTACGTCTGAACCAATTTGACATGTATTTGACAGATCAAATGTCAGTGTCAGAATTCATTGCATTTCGATTAATTAATGTGTTTACAACAGATTTTTTTTGCGATTGAACATGGATGGTTTTGTACCAAATAATCGACATTTGTGAGAAGTATTATTATTCTTCCATGTATAAATTAAAGAAATTCGCTGCTAAAAGTCATCGTTTGCTAGTAGAAGTATATGGTGAACATGCTTTTTCGGATAGTATGTGCAGAAGATGGTTTAGATAGTTTAAAGATGGCGTTTTAGATGTTGACGATGCTGAACGTGAAGGAAGACCGAAAAAGTTTAACGATGAACAACTGGAAGAATTACTCGACGAAAATTCATGCCACACTCATGAAGAATTGGCATCACCATTAAATGTTGGCCGATCAACTGTGGAAAAGCGTTTGCAAGCAATGTGACTCATCCAGTAAGAAGGAAATTCCGTACTTTATGAGCTAACCGAAAGGTAAGAAGAAACCTGAAAAAACATTTGTGAATGCTCCGGCATAGGCAATCAAGAAAGTGTTTTTTACACAGGAATGTTACTGGGGATGAAAAGAGGATTCACTATGACAATGTATTGTATTGATATAACTGTCGGAAACCTTTACTGGCAGTGCTAGAGGTGGCAACTAATACGTTTAAGGCGAGCTATTGAAGAAAAATGACCAGAATGGTCCATCCCATCCACACGATAAGATAATACTTTTACATGACAATGCATGACCTTATATAGCTCAACCAGTGAAAAACTACTTAGAAGGGCTGAACTGAGAAGGAAGTGTTACAGCACCCAACCTTCCGATTACTATTCGTTCCGGACGATGCAGGAAATGTGATTCAATATTTGAATCGCCTCGAAGGATGAGCAATTCTTTAGGGATGGAATCCAGAAGTTGTCACAAAAGATGGACAATACCTTCAATGATGTTATTATATTATAAATACAGATTTGCTTTCACCAAAAAAAAAATGGAACTTACTTTTTCTTAAACCTAATAGGTGGATTTCTGTCACTATGGTTTTTCAATATGCAAAAGCTCAGAAAGACAGTATACGAGTCAATTTAGAAATTTAAGTGGACTTAAGTTAAGTCTAATTTTAAGCGTAGACTGAACTTAATTTGTAATCGTTCAAGATTTTATACTGATTAAAAGCACTGAGTCGTCAATTTCATACCCAAATATTTTTATACGTTATTACGAAAAAAATAAAATTTAAATATTGAAAATAATAGAAAAAAATTTCTGAGAAAATTTGATATCAAATCGTCGTTCAGGCGGGTAAACAGATAAAATTGGAATTGAGCAAACTCGAATATCAGTCCACTCAATATAATAATAATATTTAAGCGTATACCCAAAAATTCATCAGTATTATGACTTCATTCATGTATTGCGAAGATTAAATATTTAGTTAATTTGTACATTTCAATTCAATTCAATTAAATTCTTCTTTATTACGGTCCAAAATAAAATAAAATTAAAATCTTTTATAAGTATCCAATGTGAAAACAAAAGTTATAATAACGGGGACTAAAATACTTAAATATAATACCTTAAAATAGATAGATAAAAAATGTGTTATGATAATTGAAAAATGAATTTCAAAAACATTACGAAAGACAGAAAAAAATATTTCACAAGTCTAATAGAAAAAAAAAAGATATCAAAAAATAGAGAGCAGCTAAATCGCACAATTGAGGAGAAGTCGCATGAAAATGCCGAGCGAGTTCGCACATTGAACCCAGCAAGGTAAGGCGTTCCCGAGGAAAATAACCTGAACAAAATAAGAACCAGTGAGAGTTAAAGTATGACATCGCGACAGCAACAGCTTGCGACCCCTGGTGGAATGCAATGGTTGCAGAAAATCAACTATATAAGGAGGTTAGCTCAATTGCAATATCCTATAAAAACAAATCACGTTCCTACGTGTAAAATACGCCTCCAGGGAATAGCCCAGTAATGAAAGACTGTAATAGGATATATGATCATACCTACCCAGCCCAAATACAAACTTTCTAGAACCCACAGAATCTAAGGCTAGAAAAATAAGGCATCCATTATTGAAATGGGAGAGCAAGAGTAATTTTACCAGAGTCATGCGTAAGCCTAGTGGCAGGATACTAGCAAATAACTAAAGACGACGAAGTCCTGCATAGATTTTAGACAGTATGTCATTTATGTGATCACAGCGCTACTAGAATTTGTGACAATGCAGACAGATTAATTAGTCGTAGAGAGAATGCAATGCACTGCGATTTATTAGGGTTAATATTAAGAACATTGTAAATTAACCAGCAGTAAATTGTTTGGAGGTCACAGTTAATACGGCTTACACAATTTTCGATCAAACCTATGGAACGACTCAAATAATGCTGGACATTATTTGCATAAAAGTGGACTCTAATGTCATAAGTAAATTCTTGAAGGTCGTTTATGTGTAAACTAAATAATAAAGGGCCAAGAATAGATCCCTGAGACACACCACAGGAAAGGGGCAAAAGATTCAATATGACACGTTGGGATCTACCGAACAGAAAATTGTTAGTTACAAGAATGACAGATTGGCAGAAACTGAATCGCGAAAACAGTTTCATCAAGATCCTCTCGTAACACAAACTATCAAATTCTTTAGAGAAATCTAACAAAAGCAAATGGACATCATACTACCTTTATGAAGAGATGACCGAATGTCAGTAGTTAGTTTGAGTAGAGCTGTTTCGCAGCTGTGATATGAGCGAAAGCATGATTGACACGAGCTGATTAGATTATTTACACACAAATATTCCAGAATTTGACAGTACATTAATTTCTCCACGAACTTAGAGAAAAAGTGCAATATATAAATCGGTCGAACGTTGGCGTTTAGGAATAGGTAAAACACACACAATAAAGATATGCTAAAGGGGCCGTATAATTATTGGCATGATCACTATGATAAATTTCAGCGATACTTGGTGATGACATTAGATTTGACAGAATAAACCGCCTTTATCACCTCTTCGCCATTCACACAACGAAAACTGAAACAATAAGAGTTCTCAGAATCAACCAAGTGACGAGGCAATCATGATTCAAAATAATCAATACCAGGCGAGTGATGAACTACAAAGTAACTAGTTATTAAGAGTATTGGAGTTAAATTCAATGCCTTTAGCATCACCTCTATGAACCCTCACATTACGTAGATTCTGCCACAACATATTCGATGGTAATTTACAATTAAATTTTTTACGATAGTAAGATTTTTTGGCAGCTCGTATCTTAGTATTAATTTTATTCCTGATAGTATCATACAGCTGACGGCATTCACTGATTCTACAGCGACGATATCTCGCCTAGAGATATTCCCATTTAGCGATCAAAGACATTATTTCGGCAGTAAATCAGCGATAACCCTTAGACCTACTTACTCTATGGTGCAGGGGGAGACATTATCTAGTAAAAGGATTATGAATGAAGAAATTAAAATTCTCGATTTGTCTAATCATTTAGAATGTTTCAAAATAGATTTTATCTCCAGAAAATACAGATTAGTACTGGAAATCGTTTTCTTTGGCGAATCCTTCCCCCCGTGCCCCACCACCCACTCTACTATCAATAAGCCGCTACCTATGTATCAAATACAGCTATACAACAAAAAGGGTAAGATTAAAGCACGTCCAATACTGAGATAAGATTACTCATTAACTTCTTTCAGACATGCAATACCACTTCATCTCTGTGTAGAGCACTTAAGTGAAGGATTGAGAAGGTGACATCTGATATATTGATGAAAATGAAAGGGTATATACAAGAAAATTCATCGTCCTTAATATCCTCTTCTTATGATGGGTAAAAGGAGCCCTTACGCATTGAACACTTAAATCGGTCTATTAACTTGCAATTCCTTGGTTTTTTTTTTCTTTTTATTTTTTGTAAATGGACATTTTACCCCACAAAATAGCAATGTTAAGCCCCATTACCTCAAAATATGCCAGACCCTTCCAGTTAAGGTTTTTAGCAAAGAATTCTGTTAACATGTACACATTATCCATAACAAGAGTATTTGGGTAACTTAGATTCATACATATGTATGTAATATGAATTCACGCTTGAAGTTTTTCATAATACTTAAAATGGAATTAAATTTTGAATTTTTGATATTTTATCGTCCATTTTCATTCAGTTCTGACCCTTTAAAATCTATTCAAAAATTACCTTTTATAAAGTCCACAGCCATTTCCAGGCCGTATGTATCCTTATCACAGTCATCAAGTATATGAGCCCCTAAGGTGATATTTGGCAGTAATTGAATGGCATTGATGCGATCCAGGGTATATAGCATAGCTTCTAAAGCTTGAATACCACCCTGAGGCATAATTGGTCCGCAAGTTATAGAGTCCTCACGAAAATGCACCATCATTAAACCACCAAGAATAACGTCACCCTCAACAACGGATGCATGCTTAACTGGCCACAGAGTGTTGTTCATTCGAATTTCTGGAATATTGGGATTGCCTTCGATGGTGGTACTGTTACTGATGTTGCTGGTGTTGTCACTGTTTAATGTACCTGACATGTTTTCAAAACTGATATTTCCTTTTGTAATATTCTCTTGAGTGCTTTGTAATTTCGACGGTATTATTATTTCCGTAATTTGCCTAGTTTTACTAGGGGTAGTTAGAGTAGTAGAGTCCTCCTTTTGAATCGATTCGGTTGGAAAACTATTCTTGTTTCTTGTCTGTTGTGTAAATTCGAATATTGTTGGTTCCTCGGTTGAATAAATTGAAGCATCTTCTGTTGAAATGATATCAGATGAAACATCATTTCTAGTATTCAGATTATTTTCATTCTCGTTAACGATATTACTGAAACCCCATATTGATGACTCTCTTGTACTACTACTACTACTACTACTCTGAGTTTCAGTAGAAAATTCAGGCGTAAAAATATCAACCAATTTGCTCCTTTCTACTTGTTCTGGTCTTATCGATTCTATAGATACATTTACAACAGATTCATATTCCATGAACGTATCTGTTGTTGATGAAGTCGAAAGCACAGCTATTCTGGTTGTTTTACCGGTGCTGGTGGTTCTAGTAATTTCATCTATTGGTTCACAAAACATGTATGTTATGTTACTACTTATAATAAAATATGTATAAAAGAGAAACAACAGATTTCCCATCTCCGAAACTTTGCCACAAATTCTGATACTTTTTCCAATAAAATCATCTCATTTAACTGGCATTTTTCCTGTATGTTGCTGCTGCCTCATCACATTGTCGGTCCATCACAAGACCTGTAATACAAAAAAAAAAAAAGTGAGAAATAAATTATTATTGAATCATCACGTTCATCTAACTAAGTATATAGATATTGAGTTCGGATGTGTTGTTCAATCAACTCATAATGGTACTGTGATGAATAATAAATTTGAATTTATTTCAATTTCGTAATAAGATTTTTTGTGTTAAGAATTATTGTCATCTTCATCTTGCGATATCAAATTAAATATTAGATATAAGAAGAGGTGGAGAATTTGGAAATAACAATTTAATTTCAGATTAATGCCGAATTCACAATAAAGAGTGGAGCAGATTGAGCTTTGAGTTCAGTGCGAAGCTGTTCACAATACAGCGCAGAGTAACCCTTGGAACAGAATGAAAGTAGCCACCACGCAGGAAAATGTCACGCAGAAGTAAGTTATAAGGCAATGCCATTAAGTGACCGCAATGAACGTACACATCGTAGCCACCACGCAAAAGTTGCTCGACTTTAAACTTTAGCGCAATTATCCTGCGTTGACATTTCACAGCTGATTAATATTTTGTTTGTTTTAAAATTTCGTATGCTGAACATCATGAGTTTCAAAGAAAATTTAATTATAGTGGTGAAAAATTTTAAAAATAATAATATTGTGGTCCCAATTTATTATTAATACAGTTAAAAAAAAATTAATTTAAATTTCGTCTTGACGTAGTCATCAATGATTATTGTGTTCACCATGTTTGGTGGCTACGATTTTGACACTTCATTACCGCATTTTGCTTGGTGGCTGCGATGCATTCTGTTCCAAGCATAAAATTCGAACTTTGAAATTATACGTAACAAATCGCCATAATAACGCCAAATTAACAACGAAGTTTGAAATTAATATAACAAAATGCTATCGCAACGCCAACATAATAAATTCGAAAAAGGAAACACCTGTTGCACCATCAGATTGCTTCGAAACTAGCTAAAGATTAACTTACGATTTTCGGTTTTCAAATCATTAAGTGTACAAAAGAATAGTTTTAGTGTTTTATTAGCATTCATAAAAAATATTATATCGGAAAATAACAATAAAACATAATAGTTATGATAAAAAAAAGAAATATGGAGCTTTTTCCACGCCATCTATATGCTAGTAGTTCGAAATTCCAGTTTGTAAACTTTCGGAAATGGCAGCGTGAAAATAGAATAGAATTTGTTTCTATACGTCTCCGCTCTGTGCTACTCTGAGCCAAACAGAGATAGCCATATGTATTACTGCATGCGAAAAAAAGGATGCCAGTTTCCACTCTACGCTAGTTTATTCCACTCTGCATTGTGAATGCTGCATAAGGTTAAAACACAATTCGGTTCTCATAGCACGGCGGTGTATGGTATAAAATACAATGTTGCCGACACCGTTCGACCCGGATTGTCCCACCGTTTTCAGCAGGGCTGCCAAAGTGAAACGTATATGAGAGGAAAGCATGCATACTTGATGTTGGAACTTTTTTGATTTGGAGTATATAGACTTTTAATTGTACTGATGATCGCTTTGATACCTTACTATACCTTAGTGACATAAAAATTGAGATTTTTGACTCTGTGGGTACTGTAGTAGGGAATGAATAATAAAAAGTCGTTATACAAAGAAGTTAAGTGCTCACGATAATCAGAAAGATAAAATCTCACACATAGTCCCAATGGCACGGGGAGAAAAACGGGGAAACGAAGTTATGAAGGTGGATGAATATTGGAAATCGATTATGTTGTAACGAACTATATTGTAGAGGAAAACTTTATAGAGACGATTTAATTTTTATTCATGTAAAATTTTCGTTTATATAATTCACAATGAGAATTTGAAAATAACATATAAGTAGAGGCATAATAATCAGGCCAAGGCACCTTTTTTCAGTACCCGAATCCTCATCTATCCCGACGTTTAAATGCCGAACTGGCTTGCCCGGAAAGCATTTAAACATCCAGAACGCAGTCCGACGGTAGTACGTATGCTAAAACTGCATCCATACCTGCGTCCATAATTCCAAGCAAGTACGTGAAGAACGGAAAGTTAATTGGTTGTACGTGTGATATAACGGAAGCCACTCAGCCTGTTCGTGTACAACGGAAAGCTATCCGACCGGCTTACTCCTGTCAAAACCAGTACGTGAAAAACGGAATGCTGTGTGGCTGTACGTGTGATACAACGGAAGCCAATCAGCCTGTACGTGTTTATCGGAAAGCCGTCGAAGTCTTTTTGCTGCCGAGTAAGTACGTGATGAACGGAAAGCTGAGAGGTTGTACGTGTGATAGAATGGAAGCCACTCAACTTGTACGTGTGCAACGGAGCGCTAAGTAGTCTACGAACTGACATCTCCCATTCGTATCAGGAACTCAATACACAAGAAGCGATAAAGCAACAAACATATACAAAGACCAGCTATTTTCATTTAGCCCTGTACTCCATTGCAGGTACCCAGCGAAAGTTTTGACGCTTTCCACTGACGACCGTATTGGCGCCCGAGCAGATCCTATCGACCGAACAAAAAGATGTTAGTAGCGCTCATATACTTAGTATGAATGGTATGCTATAAGATTACTGATGTTAATCTCTTCGCCTCTCTTGTCTTGAATACGGGAATATCTTAACGTTGGCATAATCTCCGGTGACAGCGACTATTAAGGTTATGTTCTGCCTGTATAGAATAGATGCAATGCTTTTAGGCATTACTCCCTTTGGTATCTTTGCATGTTGTTGATATCCTTATAGTAATGGGAGTAAAGGATTGCATCTATCCTATACGAAGCCACACCAATTCAGTAGCTGACATTGCTAACTTGGTACTATAGGGTTGAGAAGCCCCGGATAGTGCTGCGATTAGTAGTTCTATTCGCCTCAACGTGAAGAAGGCCCCTCTGTGGGAGCAAAAAATCTTAAAAATAGCGAAAAACACACACACTTTTTGCTAATTCTTGTGATTTCTTTTGCCAGTTTTACGAAAAATTTTAGCATTTAAAAAAAAATATCGTACAAATAGCGAAAAACACACACACAGAGCTTTTGTGGAATTTTTTCGAATCCCTTTGCACTTTCTAGCATGCAATTTGTAGCATTTAAAAAATCTTAAAAATATCGAAAAACCCAATCGACCACACACACACACACACTGCACAATTTTTGGCAACACTGGCGCATTTCTTTGCTAATTTTACGAAAAATTGAGCCATTAAAAGAAAAACCGCAGAAATAGCGAAAACCACACACAAAAACAGTTTTTTTTGCAATTCTTACGAATTTCTTTCCAATTTTTACGATTATTTTCCGAAGTTTTTTAAGGAATTTTCGAAAATCCTTCTCGAGGACGTGAGAAAGCTAGAAGAGGACAATTCCTTAGATTCGTTCTAAGCTTTATCTACATTGATAATATCCATGAACCTATCGCCTCTAGAGCTACTGGACTTGCAATTCAATAAAATGGTAATCGTTAAGAACGAGTTGCAGAAATATAAGAAATGAAATGCCTGAAATACATATTATATTTTAATATTAATAAAAACAACTGAATTATTATAAAGTGCCATCTATTCTTCAAAAAGAACAATTTCAAACTAAACAAAATCTTTGGCAAATCATTCCTCAAGCGAAATGCTTTCTTCGATGAATTGTTTGTGCTGCGTAACTTTCTTAAATTTTCTATTTTATTCTGACATGTTCCAGGGATAATCTCACCATTTATAATACTTTCCGTATATAGTTTGAAGGGCAATATATTTCACTGTTCAGTATAGGTTAATTGCAGAGGAGGAACACATATTGCCTTAATAATTTTATCGACTTTTCAGGGCAGTAATAAATTCGTTCCTTATCATTCTTCATCGAGCAGCAGCTATTATTCCAAACGTATTTTCGATTATCATTTTTGCCCTTGATATACGTTTGCTGAAATATTCTTTTTGTTCGTCCAAGTTCTTTCCTGAATTGATTAATTTCATTGAAGCAAATAAATATTTTTTAAACATAGTAGTTTATCTGGAAAAGGACGATCAGATTGCTCCAAAAAGGAAATTCAGCATCACCTATGAAATATAGCGGAAAATTCAGTGATGAATTATGAAAATTGGAATATTTTGGAGTAGGAATTTACCGCCTGAGTATTGTTATCCCCCAAAAGCTTTCCTGCAAAATTCCTCCATCACATCGCTCTGGCTCCCATAGGATCCAATATCAACCATTGTCAAGCAATGATTAGCATCACATGTAGCTAATAAAACTATGCTATGATGCTTTCATGCTTATAGTATGAGGAACCAACTCTCGGTGGATAAATAACATTGACGTGTTTGCCATGAATAACTCCAACGCAATTAGGAAGTCCCCAACGATTTGAATAATTTTCAGAAATGTTTGACCAATCGCTTTCATTAGCAGGCGATTAGTAAATACATCGGAGCTCATTCCATATTGTCCGGCATGTTTCCAAGATTATTTTGGCAACTTTAGACACACCAATTTTAAATTTCCAGGCATAATTACTTCTGCGCTAAGTTCCTAAAAGGATATAATAATTTTAGTCATTTTATAATGCAAATGTACTCCTTCTTACATGAACGTTAAGACCAAGCGACATTCCTGTGAAACTGGTGTTCGGATTGTACCACTTTCGAAACGATTGCTTAGTAAAATTAAAAGAGCAGCAAATTGAGAAGCAGTCATTCTAGTAGCTTTAAAAAACATCTCCGGATCGAATTCTTTGATTACTTTAAAATAGGTTTCATAAAAACATAAATTAGGCCGAGATTTACATAACTCCCAGACCCAAAATCATCTTCTATGTTGGCTATGTTTTTCGAACTCTAAGTGTGCCGAAAACGCCGCGCAAGTAACTTTAGCTATCGTTTTTAATTTATTTGTTTAAATTTTTCCCATTATTAATTGACACAAACGATAGAATAAATTTAATTACGGACTGACAATTCATCTCGAGCTCCCATTGTATTTTCACGGACGTTTTGTACGGCGTTTTTGTCGCTCACATTGTGTTTTAGCCTTTAGGCTTTCTAACTTAAAGTTCATATATTAATTTCAGAAATAGTGATCTACTCTAATGGATTTGAATATACATTAGATTATTTTTTACAGTTAAATGTTTGAGATTGACAAAAGTTCAGTTCCCAGCGGTGAAATTGTGAAAATGTGAATTAATTTTTCCAAATAGCTGACAACAATGCCTCAAAGTTAAATCAATTGAAGTTCATAACTTAATAGTGAAAAAAAATCGAAATAAAACAGTGACTACGAAAATAAAAATCATATTAAAAAATCTGAAATTTTAATGAAAAAACGAGTAAAAAACCAAACCTAGAAAGAAGAATTCAAATAGAAAAAATCATCTCATAATGAATTCCAAGATGATATTTTTGTAGGTCACTGTGTCTTTTCGATTTGTTCTTTTTTATTTATTGATTTACTAAATTAATCCTAAATTAATAAATATAGAATTTCTATGGTTCTCTTCTGAAAATTCATAGCATAAATAAGGGCTTAACAATTTTTGAAAAAAAAAAAAATTTCGGACACAGCGATCAGAGAGATCTCATCAGCATGGCTATCACTGATTGATTACCATATTAGTTCGATGATAGGGTCACCCAATTGTCGAAAAGTTCGATTTATTCTGCATTCTTAATGCATTTTAGAAATTCATTGAAATTATTTTCAGTGAATATCAGTCTGCTGTGGACGAGAACTAATCTACATTTAATAATTTTTGGTATTTTATATTCGCCTTCGTCAACCTATATCAACACAAAAGAAGTAGTAAAAATGAATTATATTCGCGTAATACTTTTATTCTACATATGTACATAAGTTAAGATAAAGCTAATAGAATTATCATTCAGCTACTAAGAACATTAAAAGATATAACCAATGAAACTGTTGAACACGAATACACAGTTGGCAATTTGAATATTTAAAGAAAAACTATTCCACAGGCGCGAGTTCTGAACAAGAAAAAAATTCCCTATAACGTTATAAGGAGAAGTTATTCTGTACCTAATACGTTCAGATGTTGTGATACTGAAAAGTACTCTGAGATACTTACTCTGGTTTACCTGACTCTAAAAGATTAACGAAAGAATATCAATGACTTACGCCGAAGATAAAAAGTCAGAGGATAACCGAGCAATATTGTCCGAAAATATTAAGCATGATCAAATGTGCGAAGTCCAAATGAAAATCCAACGTAATCATTAAAGGTAACTTCAACTTTGAGAGGGCACAAAAAGAATCCAGCTCTGGATAAATCGTACAACAATATGTAAAGTATATGACATGAGTAGTGTCTTTGCAACCTTAAAACTAATAGATGTTGGGATACATTAATAGAACCAAATTCTCCGAAGGCCGATGTAGACACCAAGATTTGTAACTTCACTTTACATAACCAAGTTGATACTATCCAAAGTGATTGGTGGAATATAATTTCTATCAAATGTATTGTTGGAAAATGTAACGCACTGCGACTTAGTTGGATTCAGATTAAATCGATTAATCTTAGCGCACAGACTTAGTCTGTTTAACTCATTGTTTAGATAACAGTGCGCCCAATATAGACCCCTGTGGTATGCCGAATAGTAGAAGGAGTGAGTTGAAGAAGTAATATTTTACCTTAATGCGTTAGAAACTATATGACAAAAAGTCTTTGAAGAGGGTAAAGTATAAATTACTGAAATTAAAAGCAGCACACAGTTTATGCAGAAAGATGTTGTGATCAACGCTATCAAATGACTTAGTACAATCTGTCAGTACTAAGGTACTAAAATTGTTATAATCCAGGACAAATCTAATGTCAGTGGATCATTAACACCGAACTCTCACAACTATGGAAGCGTCAGAGCCTGATGACCAATGTGTGAGAAGCTGATTATCCTCAAGCATCTGACAATATATTAACTTTTCCAATACGTTAGAAAAGAAACATAAAATGCTTATAGGGTGAAAATCAGCAGGGACTCGGGAGATATTTATTTCGGTATTGGTAGTTAAATCACAGATTTCAATTTTGTAAAGGAAAATTTGATGTCGGTAAGCATGTGTTGATTACATGAAAAATGTATTTACAATAAAATGGAAGCACTACTTTGATAAATTGTTGTATCAACCCATCAGTCTCAATGACATCAGAATCGATTCAGTTGATGGAAATTGACAGCTCACTGAGGTCAACACAACGAAAGGAAAAGGTATTATGATTGGTTAGAAGATCGAAATTGCCCAATAAACCTCCAGTAGGATTACCGAGTATTACAGCTTCAATTTTCCATTAAACTTTGGGTTTCTGATGTTAAGCATGCATTAAGTTCAACTTCGTTGAATTCACAATCGACTTCATCTTTCCCATACGCACCAGCCAATCATAGATTGCGCCATAAGACTTTGGATAGTTGATGGCAGTTCAATTTGGAATTAAAATACTGTAGCCTAGCGTAACGAATGGCCGCTGTGCCGTTTGGTATAATATATAGGTATTAGAGGTTTTAAGGCTTTTATAACGTCGATATAAGAACTTGCATACAACATTTAGCGACTGGACTCGAGATGAACACCAAGGACAGCCATTAGCTCTAATATATTCATATCTAACATGTACACATTTATCGTATAGATTTTCGTTTACAAGTACTCTGTACAAATTGATTATTTGTCCTTTTTCTTTTAATTCGAATTGTTTAAATATTCTTTTAGTTATCAAGATATGTTTGGTCCTTCTAGCCGGATTATGAGAACTTTTGCAATTTGCAACAAAACGCTTCGCATCTGAACGGTAAATGTTTTCTAACTGCTCCGTTTCGAAACAGAACTGAACGGTAATATTTAATAACTGTTCCGCTCCGGAATCATGTCCGCTCCTGTAGCACTCCAGAGCTGATACATCTGACCCGACATATATCTCCACTGCAATTACTGCTCAATTGCTTCCACTATTGCTCCGCTCCGGAATCAGCTCTGCTGCAGCTTGAGAGGCTCTGAAGTGCTCCTGAGCTATTTTATCGTTACAATTTTATCTTTCATTTCAGCACCGCTGCAATCAATTGCTCCGGATATTATTCTACTCTGGCATCTTCAGTACTTCAGAATCTGCTCCAATTCAGATGGATCTGCTCCGGGGCACTCCGGAATCAACTCGGCTTATGTAAAGCTCCGGAGCTGATATACCTGTGATCTGACGTATAGCTCCTCTCCAATTACTACACCACTAAATATATCCAATCCTAAATCAACTTCGCTCCAGCGGGAACTGATCCGGATTACTCCGAAGCAATTGTACCGGCTCCCTCTGACACTCGCTTTCAAGAACTCATTAGCTTAAATCATAGAACTCTTATTTCAATGTATAAACTTAGGCTTAAAACTTCCCATCGGTTGATCACCTGGGGCCGGATTCACTAGCTCGGAGAGTTGTAGAATTGTGGACATGAGAGCTATTTTACCACTTAACTCTCCACTCGGAATTCTGAGATTTACCAAACTCTCTATTCCAAGCGACAAAACTCTCGGCTGCGTTAGTTGTGGAAAAGTAAAAAAAAATATTTCTCAACTGACAGTATTATCTGCTTTTATTGTCCTTTGTGAAGGTACCTATGTGCAATACTTACAGAGAAATAAGGATTTTGGTGTCTCAAGGTATCCGTTAAAAATTGCAATTCACGCGAAAATGGTCAATTTGGTCGTCTTCCAGTACAAAAGAGATGCTATAAAAATTTTAAATATGCATGTTAAAGTTTATATGTAGGACGAAATCCCATCTACATTTTGTCCCCTAATTTGTCCCCTAATTAGACATGTAATTAGTTTTTGAGTCCGGTAAGTTTTTTTTTTTTTTAAATAAATAAATAATAATAAATAAATAATAAATAATCAATCTTTCTTATGATGAAAAAATTGCCAATTTTTTGTACAAAAATCGACATATTTTCAACTCATCATTATGAAGTCGTGGAAATTCATTATTCATGAGAAAAATATTCACAACAGAGTACTAATGGATGTGAAAGAAAGAACGGACGAAATTTATTCAAAATGTAGGAACTAGGGTGTATATGACCCAAGTGCAAAAAATGCGTCTTTCGGCGGCAAAAAGTCAGTTATGAAGTTAAAATTATAAAAAAAAAACTACACGACTCGATTACCGGCTTCTCCTTCTTTAATTTGATACTACACGTGACGTACTTTGAGAAACCCCCAATGTTGGGGTGTGGGGTTGCGTCAGCCCCCCCCTCCCCCGACCCCACCACAAAAAGCCGCTCCCAAGAAATTGTTCGCCTATACTTTTATACTCTAGACCCTAAACCCGATGGAAAAAAACTCCAATACTGTACGACCTTCCCACACAGAGTTAGCCGTCCTTCAATATTGCTACACTTCTCACGTTTTCCCTAACTCCCCAATTATGTTACAGAATCGCGAATGGAGAGTTAGGGAGTTTTAATCGAGGAAAACGAAAATTCTCATCTCTTAAACTCCCAAACTCTCTGAGTTACAGAATCCTGTTCAGATCGGGGGTTCTCCGTAACTTTAACGATTAATAAGAAAATTCCACGGAGTTTGAGTATCTTCTAAAAAAAACCTTATTTTCCTGGCATATCCAAAAGTTTTATAAGAAATTACAATGAAAAGAGGAAAAGGAAAAGTTCGTGAATATATTTCCTTGAGATCATAAGCCCCCGTATAGCTTCCCCCAGAGGCTCTGTTTCAATTTCCGGAATAAGTATATTTTCGGTATGCCAGATAATTAGCTTGCAGTAGCTATTCTAACAATGAGGCTGTCATCTTCTCATTATTAAAAAAAAAAACATCGCACCATGTTGGCGAGCCTTGGGGAGTTGTCCTAGACTTTTTTCTTTTTTGTTTGACGTCTTCGATTATAGCGACAGCTATGTGTGATGTTATAAACCGTACAGTTGAAATAATGTTACATTTCGCCCAAAGATCCTAATACAATAGATTCGATAAAAGGACTCTTAAATTGAATTTCAAAAGTAGTTCTCAATTCATACACTAGAAGAGTATCTATAAAGAAATGATACCACCCCTGATAATATACAGCTCAAAGCAGTAGTAGACCCTTACAAAGGACACCATTGGAGCATTTACATTATGTATCTTCCAACAGAAACCCTTATGTTCTTTGTTGTGGTGGAAATGAAGTGACCATAGCAATTAAGACTGAATAAGCAAGCAAAAAACTGCATAGTTCCTTATTGTGATACTGCCAATTTAATTCTATAAAATCTGGCAAACTCATAATGTGTGGGTAAATTTCAAAAATTGAATTGCTACCAAAAAAGATTTTCCAGACACTACAGATGTCTGCTTGAAAAGAAAAAATGAAAAAAAGAAATTAAAATCTCAGACTTGATACAAGAAGAGACAATAAAGTGTTGGTGGCTGCATACAGTACGTGGGTGGTTATAGCCAGTAATTATGACAACACATGACAGATTTATTATCACTTTAACGATGATAATCTTAGTTCTTTTTTTTTCAAACCTCCAAGTACAAATTTAACGAGGAATAATAAAAAATCAAACTAAAAAAAAAATCAGTCTTTTATTACACGTCATGTGCTCGTTGTAATCTAAACGTTTTATCAAATTTTTCTTAATGAAAGACCAAAAATCATTAATCAAGCGAGCAATGTAAAAGTATAACGAAATAAAACGAGACCAACGCAGATGTGTCCAATTTAGTAGTTGGCAATCAACGAACTTAAGTTATTTATATTTCTTATTGTGAAAATTTTTCATCTTAAATTACAGGAATTTATCGTTCCACATGAAACAGCAGCCACGCGGCTACTAAGTATAAATCCGAAGAGAATCCATGTAATACATATCCTGTCTACATAGAAGCATAGATTTGTTATGGCATAATTTATCGGGAACTAATAGTGATGGGCTATCATTTTCGAAAAGATAAAGTCAATGAATAATAGCCACACTGAGAATGGCTTAAGGGAATTTTTCCTCGTCTTCGATATCGTTTAATTCTACTTTTAACTGCGGCGAAATTGATAGAATATTGAGAGGTTGCTCGAAGTGGATGAATTACTTGGAGATTCTTTTGTGATCCTATGATGTTTGTTCGTTTAATATGTTCAGATAAAAGTTTTATCTATGGAAATAATTTTATTTATTATGGGTACTTTGGGCTGATTTTATTCTTTGTATACTAAATTACACAATTTAACCTAAATAACAAAATTGAATTGCCTTTTATATGTATATTTTGTGATTGATATTAGTACAAGTGTATGTGTGCCAAGAGCTTTTAGGTTATACTTGTTAATCGATATGGTTGTGTGGCAAGCCAATTATATAAAAAGGGGTTGGGTATGAAATCCAGAAAGACAACATCCAGAGTGATGATATCCAGAAAGACAAAATTGAGAGTGACGAAATTCAGAAAAGACAAAATTCCGGAAGTGACAAAATCGGGTAGAGACAAAATCCAGAAGTGACAAAATCAAAAAAAAAAATCCAGAAAAGATATTCGCGCCCGATGAAGCTCTTGTGCAAGACAACTATACTCAGTTTATATGCATATATAAAGAAAGGTGTGGCGCCAGGACTCTCTTAAATGTTTCCGTGACAAACCACGATTTTTAAGTTGTCTTCGTATACATATAAACAGTTGGTTTGCATAAGAACTAACTAACCAATACATATATTTAACAAATTTGTGAGTTTTAAATAATTTATATATTTGTAGAATATAATTATAACAATTTTTACAATTTTCGGATTTTGACATTTATGACTTCTGTCGTTTCTGAATTTTATCACTTTTCGATTTTGTCACTTTTTAATTTTCTCTTTTTTTTTAATTTTTCTGGATTTTGCCCCTCCTGAATTTTATCATGTTCCCATATAAAAGGTTAGAATTCGTTACCTTAAATATTTCGGATTTTTTATTATGAGAAAAAATTGAATTTTTCGAATTTATTATTGAGCTCACTATTACAGTACGTAATTGAACAAGTCATTCAAAAGCACAAACAAAAAAAATCCAAGGATTTTTTCCATCCATATTGCTGCTTGGGCAATTTTACTTTTTCTGAATTGAAGCCCATTTTTTTTTCTTTTTCCTAGAATTTTTAGGTTTGGAATTTATATTGCAGAATTTTATTGATTCGCAGTTTTGATAACAGAATCGGTTGCAATAATATCTAGAAGCACATTCACATCGTTCGTAGCTTAGTGCTTCATGTTGAGATACTCTACGTGTTCACTGACCACATTATGTAGTTATCAACAGTTTTGCATATGAAGTTTAGGCAAATTAAAAAAGTTTTATTCGGTACATTATACGAGTATATAAAAAGCTCATTCTCAAAAGATAATTACCTACTTTCTGGCTTTTATTGAACTTTTGCGCTGAATATGCTTAAGATAAAATGCAAAACCCGCAGAGTTTACAGAGTGAATAAATTCATTTTAGACTGAAGCTTTTGGGCTTCTTAAATCCAGTATGAGAAATTTTAACTTCGTTCAGTAATAACTTCAAGATAGATTGGAAAATGGGAATGTAAACGAGGAACCACATAGCTAGAACTTTGAGAAAGGGTTCTCTAATACTATTATTCCTAGTAGTAAAGAGTTCAAAGATAATCGCGTGGAAACCATTGGAAATAGACCATGGAATATATCTATCGAACGAATATTAAATCGTCATCATATGGTATAAAGTTCAGAAGATACAGGGTTATCTATAAAAACACACCTAAGCATTTTAAAGTTCGGTTATCTTGGAAATCGTTAGGATTCCAAAAATTAGGGATGTCGCTTATAATAACTCAAGGCAGGTGTATAGAAGCAGGATGGAGAAGAGTTGAATGGAATTAACCGACATGACTCGACTTCCCCCTCTCTTCCAGATGTAACGGGCTATAAAGTGTCAAGTGATACAGTACCCTAATAAACTAAAAATCTATGCATCTTAAAGTGGAATTTCTGGACTCTACCACCACAATGTTTAGGCTTAAGTCTCATCGAAACCGGAAGCCGGTGATACAAATTATTTCATTGGGATTGGAAAATTATTATAAAGGTGCAAAATATGTTTTGACAAAAAGCCTTTAGAATGTATTCTTATTTGTGAAAAGATTAGACCTAGATAAACTTAATATATGCAAACTGAACCCATTTAACAAATTTTATTCAGAGTAAAATATATCACGTGGAATTTCAGTGGAATCTTCGTCGAAATGATATGTTAATATATACGTCATAATGGGAGACATTTCCTATGTATACCAATCCCGCTAGTAAATTGGTATATAAATTTATATGGAATATTAATATGAATTTGACGTGGAATAGTAACGTGTACTTCACGTGGAATTATTACTTGAACTTTGTTTTTGTACTATAAAGTATCCACAAAAAAAAAAAAAAAATACAAGCCTCATTTTTTGTTCTTTCTTATGGTTAACTTTATACATGGATTGAATTTCGACTATGTACATTCCAATCAAAATTGACATTTTTAAAATATATCCTTTCCGAAGTCCTTTTTCAAGGACTTTGGCTATACCAGAGGATACCTTGACTAACGATGCGTAACTTTTATTATTAGGACTTTTTCGATATCTCCGCACATTTTCGAGAAAAATGCCCAGGGAACACGTTACGTGGGACACCCTGTATATAACAGAAACTGAGAGAATAAATAATATATATTTAAAGAGACACGTACGAAGCAAATATTTTTTCGCCTTTAAAACACAAAGTAGAGAGTTATCATTCACTTAAAAAATTAGAAAACCGCTGATGAAGCTCAGTGGCGGGAGCAGAAAACGTTCCGGTAACGTCAACCAGCTAGCCTACGTGGCACAAAAATGCAATAAAACAAATTGCAAAAATAGGGCAAAAAACGGTGAAGGCATATATGCAAAATATTCCAAGCTCACAAATGTTAAGCCCAACCATTGTTTCATTTAATAATGATGACCCTAACATAACAATAAATAAAATCCAACCAAACTAAAACCAAAGAGCAGATTTATAAGAATATTGACCATGGCAAATTTAAACAAAAAATAAAATAAATCACAAGAATAGAAATAAAAGACAACCAGCATATTTAATTAATTTATTAATCTATTTATTTATATATATATATTTATTGATACTCTTACGTAAAACAAAAACTCAGCTACTGAAAATATAAAACATAATAAGAAATCACAATAGCAGAAGATAACGAACAGTTGAAATAACACACACAAAACAGAGGGCATAATCACCGTAGAGTTTCAATTTTTGAATTTTTGTCTCTCCACTGTGATCCGGTTTTAAAATCTTTAAATAAACCCGTCAGTTATAATATTAAACATACCTGAATACATTTGGTATGTATGTATACAAAAACAAATAAATTAAAATAAAGGCCTACACCCGAAAAGGAAACTGTTTTTTTTTTTTTTTGTATTTTGTATTCTTTTCTTTTACAAATAACCCCTTCAAACTGTCCAAACAAGGAAGGCTCCACAAATAATCTCTCTAGAAAGGGGCGAAATGGTTTAATTACTGAAAACTTCCCTGAATAACAGAAGGTGAAACTGGATTACGAGAATATTTCGAAAGTAACCACATTTCATTTCCGTAGAACCCAGCCGAGAAAGTAATTACTTTCATGAGTTTTGAGGATACTACAGGAGAGATTAAGTAGTTCAAGTAAATACCTAATGTGTTCGTAATTAAGAAGCTAAAATATTATGAGTGTTTGCATAAAGTTTTGCCATTAAAGTAGAAATATATCACTTGAGACTTGAGAAATTTTGAAGTTTTTTTTTTATATACACTAGGAAATTTAAATGGTTGAATAAAGTGATATAGTGAAGTTGTTTACAAACTATACTTGAAAATGATAAAATTGTATCTTCCGCTTCATATGTGCTTCTTCTCTTACGCAGAATCTAATGTCACTTATTGAAGACAAAGTTTTTCATATAGCAATAAATAGCAAGAAGAACTTTTGATTCTATATAAATAGTTAAAGTACATATAGTTGAAAAGATTTTCAATAATTTTTCAATACTGCTCTTCCTTATGAATAGAACGATAAGCTAAGATAAGGATTTATGTTATTATGTTTGCTGATGATATTTTCTTTATTGAAATTTAATTCCTAAAAACAAAACAAAAAACATAAGTAGGCAAGGTTTTTATTTATTTATTTATTTTAATTGTTAACAGATTGCAATATCTTATAGACGTGCAGTTAATTTATTAATTAATTCTAAAAAGTGTTAACACATTTAAAATTATCAAAAACACAGGACTTAAAATTATCTCTTGGCATAGTAATATCAACAATTGACGAAAATTTATTAAACATTGAGGAACAATTGGAAACAGGCTCGTGATTACCACAATTCGTTCTGTGAATATACAGCAAGCATCTAGAGCTAATTGGCCTGTACAGAGAATATGTACTAATCAATGATAATAACTCAAGCGAGTTAATTCTGTAATCCAAAATATCCTTAACAAAAGTCGCACAGTTAACCTCACATCTTACAGAAGATGAACGTATATTATCATATCAGTAGAAGTAGTTGCATTTATAAAGCGCAAATCTAGTGAAGCTTTTCTGTATTTATTCAAGACAATCCATGTAAACCTTGCAGTAGGGGCACCAAAGGACACTTGTATATTATAAAATAGAACTCACCAAAGCGAAGAAGAGAACTTTAAGAGTGTGAACATTTCTGAAGTTTTTTAAATTTAGTATCATATATAACCCTCAAGTCATTAATTCCAAAAACACTAGGAAGAATACAGCTATTTATAAGATAATCAAAAACCATTGGATTTGATAAACACTAAAATGCCTAAGTGAAAGTTGCTCACAGGACACCAATCACAAAGCCTATTAAGATCATGTTGTTGGAGTGCGCAATCATCCACAGAATTGATTTTTAAAAACAATTTCAAATCATCAGCAAACATCAAAATTTTAGCAGAATTGAAACTTTCGGCTATATCGTTAATAAAATGCAAAAAGAGCAGAGGACCTTTCTGGCTACCTTGAGGCACACCGGAATTTTGTTATATGTAATTTTATAAGTTTATCACACGCACGCACTTCATACAGTATAAGAGAGACTTTTGTGTCATCAAGGATCACTTCGGAAATCGAAAGTGAAGGAAAGGAGAACTAAAAATTTCATGAATCGTGCTTCCCAAAGCATAGATTTAAAATTCAATTCCTTCTTCAGGCCCTAGGGTCTCTTTCCACCCAAATTGATTTTAAGTTTTGAAGAGCTTTGAAATTATATTAATTACGGACTAAAATTGTTATGACTTTATATAATTTACTAACTAAGCTTTGTGCGAAAAAATTATAGAATTTGGTGTAGTTGTTATAGCGCTACAAAAAAAAAGTCACACTAAAGTTCATTGGGTCTAAAGCAGTGTTTCTCAACCTTTGTTTTATTGACGGTACACTAAATTATCTGGAATTATTTGCAGCACACCTGAAAATAAGAAATATAAAAAAAAAAGAAACCAACAAATAATTTTTTTACGAAAATTAGTCAATGATAGGACTGAGCCATATTTTTTAAACAAATCAAATCAAAAACAGGTTCCAAAGTCCCAAGACAACTTCGCATTTCATAGTCAACTTTTCAAAGTCATACCAATTTTTTGGACCTGAATTCTATCAATGCTGAAAATCCAAACTCACAGAATCATAAAGACGCAAAAGACAGAAGAATTTTAATGGTTTTAATCTGATTTGAGGGTACAAAGCTTTGACTGAAAGCCAAAACGCATCCAAATTTTTATCGTAGAATGTTGAACGGTAAAACTTATTCAGCCTTTTTATGCACTTTTACTCAAGCTAGAAGGACAAAAGACACTATTGCATTTCTAGGAAATAATAAATACAAGTAACAAACAACTAACCCCAAATAACAATTCCAACAATTGTTTTGCACAAACATTGTTTACTGATGAGTCAGAGGGTTCGAAATTTAACTAAGCAGGTAAACTCAATTATGCATTCAATTTATTTGCAATTTAGCGACAGTTGTGATCATATCTAGAGCGCATATACGGTTTTTTAGTAATGGATTCTCAACTTGAGGGTAAGTAGTATTTTATTTTGTACTGAAGTTAAAAAAATTTATTCAATTATGTTCAAAAAAAAAATATATAGAAACAGTTATCTCTAATAAAACATAATTTCTTCCCGATTTTATAATTTTGAATGATTACAAACTAATTGCCCCTAATTTTAATATATTATTGCAAGTTCATTTTAATCTAGTAAATGATATAAAATTTAGCTGCGACAATGATGCACAACTAATTTTTTCCTCGTTTTTATAATCTACGCTTACACCACTTCAAAAAAAGATTTATTTAAAGAATGAATGAGGACTCAATGCCTTAAAGTAGTAATTTCCAGATTTTCTGCGAAATTGGCTAAAAAATTGACTTATTGTGGAATAAATCGAGATCGTTTTCTCAGTAAATATTCCGATTGGTTGAGTGGAGAAGACGTAAGGTTTGAGGTATCTCAGTAAAAGCCAAAGCCATCAGCATCGAAAGGATTATATATTACAGCCAGGCTAAAGAATTATTTTGAAAGCTGCTCAGTGAAAACGAAAAGGCGATGATCTCATCCAATCTGAAAGTGCTGTATAAAATCAATGCTCTTAGCAACTTTTATGTATTGCGTTAATTATAAATAACAATTTTTTTTAGTAGCACGCCTTTTTCATTTTGTTTTTTTACTCCTAGATATTATTTTTCAGTGTTCAAATTGTTTCAGAAAGTGAAAGACCAGTCGAAATGTAAGTTAGTTTTTTGTATTTAGTATTTCTATCTAGTGGGAGAAAGATGGGGGAGGGGAGGGGGCTCAAAGTTTGATCTAGCATATTTTGGAAAATCTAGTATAGAACCAAATTCATTTTGTCTTGAGAATAAGTTTGAGTACCCACAATCCCATACTCGAAGGCTTAAAGAGTCATCCCCATACTCACTTATTTAGTATTTCCCTTTTTTATTCGAACTGAGGTACTAGATTTTTCGAACCTTAGATCGGCTCTAGCTCGGTAGGGCTATTTCCGATCAGAAAACGGGTTTCACTGTTCGCCTCAGATCAATACCAGCTAGTATTCGTAGAAGAAAATTTTTCTCTGCATTCTTTTAGGGTAGGTTGGAGGAGCCCCCGGCGGGGGAGGTTTGTTCCAATATCTCATGTTGCATATCGAATTAAAGGTCTCGCCAAGTACTATCAGATGGTGCATATTTTTACCGATTCAGAAAACTTTCTCGGGACGTTTTTGTCGCCGGAAGCCCCATTCTTATGCACTAGGGTCACATACACCTCAGCTACTACGAGATACATTTCTGCAGTTATTTCTTTCATGTCCATTAGTGCTCTATTGTGAACAATTTTCTCATAGGAAGTCCTTTTCCCCGATACACATCAATTCCTTATAATCATGAGAAGTAGAAAAGTCCACTTATTCGCCCAAGAAAGTCACTCAAGATACATCCGATCGCCAAGGCTTTCCCCGCTAGATAGAAATAAACATTGTTAAAAATATGTTCAGAGTATCAAAATGCATCATTTAAGATATCTCACTTGTCTGGGTATGTCGGGCCTAAAATTGTATGAAAAGTGGGCATTCCCCTATGAAAGCACAACGAGTATATAAAAGGAGTATATAAGGAGAATTGAAAATCTATGGATGTCATAGAGCTGGAGGCATATATTGGGATTTTGATCTTAGCAGATATGTATACAATTCAAATAACGAAGCTCTTTAAAATTTATGGCATGCTGACAAAGGTGGACCTATTCTTCTTGCTAATATGTCTCTCAGATGATTCAAAACTATATCAAGAGTAATAAGATTTTATAATCGTAATACACGCTCTGTTCATAGAAACGCTATTAAACATGCACCAATCAACGAGCTATGGGATAAATGGGTAGAAATTCTACCGAATTTATAAAACCTAGATGAGTTTGTAACAATTGACGAGCAGCTAATTGCTTTTGGAGGAAGATGTTCCTTTCGGCAGTACATAGCTAATAAATCCACCTAATATGGTATTTAATTTTGGCTACTTTGCAAAAGTAAAAATAACTTCGTATGGAATAGCAAGGAAACTAATACGGTACCTGAAAGAAATCTAGGTGTGTGTGTAGTTTCAGACTTACAACAGTGCCTAGTGGTAGAAACGTAACTGTTGTTTTCTTACGTCAAATGAACTTGGACAAAAGTTACTGAGAAGAAACAACACATCTAGAACACTATGTAAAACTAAAACACCAAGCCTAACTATAGTTCTTGATGTGAAAGGATATTCTTTATGTGGTTCGTATGTTTGCATTTACCCAGGATACAACAATGGTTCCTTACATTCCACGAAAAAATAAATGCTTGCTTCTACAAAGCACATTTCATAAAGCGAAAGAGGTTGAAAGTGACAGCAAGAAAAACCCAAAATTATTATTGATTACAATGCCACAAAAGGAGGTGTCGACACTGCAAACAACAAGATTTCATGTTACGCAACAATCGCATAAAGTCAATTAGGTGGCCAATCGTTGTCTTCTCTATTTGACTAATAGATGGTGATATGTCCAAGATATATCAGCATCTATTAGCCAAATACTAGCGACATCTACTTTTACAAAGACAATGACTGAAGAACCGTGCAGAAAAAATATTTCTCCAAAACAAGGCCGATGGTGACTCTGTGAAAAATCGGAAAAGAAACATTCTTCAAAATGCCAAAGTTGTAATAATTTCGTATGCAAAGTTCACAATAGAATCTCTTTTCAATGTCCAAATTGCACACAGTGAATACATATCAATCAAAACAATTTTAATTATATGTTTCCATTTTGTAATATTTTCCTATATTATTTTTCTCAATAAAGATGCTATAAAAAAAAAGTAAATAAAATCTGACTTAAATGTGATTTTTTAAAAGGCTGAATGAAGTTACAAGAGCGATAAATTCCAGTAAAATTTGACACATTTTTCTTTTATTTTTCCTTATTATGAATCACCCTAATGAACCAAAAATAGTAGTTATAAATGAATAAAACATTAATCAAATTCAGAACTTTTAAATTTCCTTATCTATATAACTTCGAAATGAAGAGAAGAAGAAAAGAGACAAACATATGTAACATTGAAACGATTCACGATTATCTACCTGAAAATAAGTTATAGAGTGTTTCATAAAAAATCACGGAAACATCTTTAATCCATCCCAACTCCAAGACGAACATAAACTAATATAACAAATTTATAGTTTCTAACATTGATATATGAAGTACCCCAAAGTTCTATTCTAGGACCACTACTGTTTTTTTCTTTTTGTATCAGTATTTTTGAAAATATTCTGAAGAATTTACAGGCATAATTATATGACTTATACCTCCTACTGTGCTTCAAACCTATTTAAATAAACGACAATCATCGTGTAATGACCATTTCATCACATCGGATGAACATGTTAACATAGTCTTTCGGAAATTTTATGAGAGATACGAAGAAGTAACTTATATCAGAACAGATACGTCCGTAATAAACTCACCTAAAACTTATCTTAAGCATTTAAGTATAGCTCTTTAGCCCTCAGTTAAATCTGGGTATACAACCAAAAAACCGTACTAACATATCAAGACAACAGTCCTTATTTCTTCCCCACAATCTGCAAAGCCATCAGTATAATATTTACTTGTATACGGACGTGCGTGAATGAACAAAAATTATTTTATTTAAGATGAAAAATTTATATAGGTATTTCTACACACGATCCTAACAGGAACAAGTTCCAGTGGGAGCGAAAATCAGAAGAAGAAATGCGTGAATTTAAACATTATTTTTTCTTTTTTAGTAAATTTTCTACGTGCTTGTTCCGTCTTTACCCGAAGCTTGCTAAATATGCTTGATTCTATCCTCTTAGCTGTGGATGATTTGAAAACTTTACCTCACCTGGATCTGATGCACTTCACTAAGAGAATAGAAAAGTTTTGGTCAGAGGTCTTTTAGCAAGTTAGCATAATGGACCGGCTTGGCCTTCATGCTTGGCTTGGGATCCTTCGTTCCCCTGCCAATTATTTTTACCACAGGTCGATGAAAAACAAAAAATAAAATAATGAAATCCATCTAAAACCAACGATTCATTTAAGAAAAAAAACAAAAAACAAACACAGTTTTCCTCTACATCATCCCACAGGAATAACATCTAAAAACTTTACACAATTTAATCTTTGTAAGATTTTTAATTAAATTAACATTAAATAACGTTCAATTTCTCTGCAAATATGCTTCAAGGAAAATCCTTAAAGCTATTTATCTCATTCCCCCGAGGAGACAATTATACGTTAGGGGATAATAAGATGCATGGTGGTTGGTAGACGGCAACAAGTTCGTTCCTGTGTGCAACTTAATTCTCCTTAAAACTCCTGATGAAAGTTTGACAGATCTTCCACAGTGATATACGTTATAACATACATTCTCACTTACGTCATACATACACCGCCACCCCCCACCCTGTAACCATAGATCTAAATAAATTTAATTTTCACATCTTACATTTATTATGAAACCAACAACAAAAAACCACTGTCTAGACAATGACGACGAATATAATCATCCTCGAAGAAGTATATAAACTTTTCGTCCTTGTAGCTATAGAATTTGACGAATTTATTTAACTAAGTAAGGAGATAAGTTTCATGGGTAATTTAAGTTTGCTGATTGTAAGCTTCCATCACAAAAACCTCCTTGGAATATTTTAAGCGGATTTCCAACATCTTTCATCATTTCAACATATTTCGCAGCACACCGAAAGTAGGAGGATTGAAGGATTCTCAGAGTAATTCGGGCCGAACTTTATCAGGGAGCATCGATTTTCATTTTAATAATGTTTTTTTACGGGCAAGCGTAAAGTGGAAACAGTAAAAACTTCATTGAACTCTAGGGGGTGTAGCGTATGCTTGTGAGCGCATATATGTAGCGACTAACGTTTTTCTGTTTTACTACCGAATCTCATTTTGTGCGTTTAAATCCCAACACTGGGAAATGAACTTTATGACGTTCAGGATGTTAAAAGGTATTTAGTTTAGTACGGAAATGAAGAGCAGAATGTGAATAAAGTTAGACAAATATATATATATGTACGAGTATACATATGTATCTGCTTGGTGAAAGAACAATACATATGTACATAGATGCGCTATTTTATGGAAACTTATGTACTTTTGGTTAACTGATATTTTATGTACGGATGTAAAAACAAATTTTGAATATAACAAAGCGTTTGTCTAGTTGTATAATAGCCAGTGATGCCAGCATATGGAATTTTTTTGCTCTTTTTGTTTTTAGTGATTCAGAGGAAAGGAACGAGGAGAATGAAAATTACATCATCTCAACATTAGAATGAACTGTTAATAAAATATGAGAATAAGAAAACTCTTCTAGTTTCGCAATTCGTGGGTTTAGGCGGCAAGTACCTTTTTAATCTGATGATTTTCCATCAGTTCGGAATTAATACAGTTTATGTCATCGGACTGTTTATGTATAGTTACATAATACACATATATCAATAACATGGTATTAATGATTTTTAAAAATTATAAAAGGACCAAAAATCGAACCCTGTGGAACTCCAAAAGATATCACTAAAAAAGAGGACTATGAACATGATTTAATAATGAATATACAGCTTAAAGAATGGTTACTGCAATAATCAAAAAATTCGAATTTCTTCAATGTTTGTCCAGAAAGAGAACAAGAATATTTACAGCATGTTGAATGCTTTTTTCGTAAAGATCAAATTCGAAAGTTAATTTACATACATATCAATGGCTTGGGATATACAGCGGGGCCGGTGGTCTTCGGGTTATTGGCGACCACACGTATCTACCATTCTGTTTGATTGCTGCGGCGTCGGTGGAAGGAAAGCTGTTAGTTAAAATTATTCAGAAAAGTGTCCCACAACAGGACAGAGCGAGGAGCAAAGGTTGTAAGGTTAGCATTAACCCTCACAGCACAAATATGTCCGTAGTATGTTACTGGGAAATCCTGGTAATATATATAAATGGTCAGTTGAAAATCCCGTCCGGTCCCAGTTAACAACTTGGGACATCCATGGGAGTGACAAATGTCCGGCGTTGGGATATTCCTGGTACCTCCCCCACAGGATTTCCTGTGGTTGTTCTCAGGTACAGTTAACGCATTCAATGATGTCAAATTCCCGCTCCGAGTATACCAAGACATCTTACGGATCTCCTAGTTGGTTGGCAGAATGTACTGGTGAGTAGCTCACGTATGTAGCTAGCTTAAACAACGCAATTCTCATATGGCTTCTTTCAATACATATTTTGTTGCTCTGTTTTTGTTCTCCAAAAACGACAGGTGGAAGTACGCCAAGCAACAAATTAGTCCTTTCACCACACAAATAAATTGTGGAAGGGAGAAAAACGTCTTTTCAATGTTTGTCCCAAAATGTTCCTGCACCACCCGTAAGTATTTGTCTGTAAAATAATGGGAATGTTCCCATAGAGGGTAGTTGTGGATATCCCAGAGAATAGGTTATGGAAAATTTCTAATAGCTCATAGAAATAAGTCCTAAGTAGTAGATACTGAATACTTCCTATTTATTCTGGGAGAGCATGCACATCCCTCTGCTCATAAGCATAAACACAGCATGGCTCCTATGTGATATGGCGATAAATCCGACGAAGGCCAATTCGATGATCTTTACCAGGAGACATACGTTTGGAAACTTAACTTTTTCAAAGCTTTTTGGACACACTCTTTAGTCGTCTCCTCACCTTAAGCACATAGGTGTTTTCCTAAACTCGAAACTGATGTGGAAGATGCATATAGAAAAAATGGTTAACGCGATCATAAGGGTGTTTACTTTGTGCGGGAGAACTTTGGCTGAACATGGGGATGAAGATTAGTGTGGTACAATACATACACCTCGATAGCAAAACCCATACTCACGTACGACTCTTGTGTATGTTGGCTAAGAATGAAACGAGAAGCTGTAAACACCAAAATCTGCGCAACCTACAAAGGTATCATAGGTGGCACACGAGTTCCCCTGGATCTTATCATTCATGCGTCTAAAGGTTCAGATTGTGCTTATGAGGATGTTGGGAATACGGCTAAAGTAGTTCTTTCCACTTTTCATTGGAGCGTGGAAACTGGAACATGATAACTTTCTGGCCTGTATGCCTTTTGATGTAATGATACCGGAACTACGATTTGGCCGCCAATTCTCTATTAGATTTCTTGCAGGGAGCCATGGAATGAGGGAAAAACCTTATGTGAGACTCCTCTGTCCGCTCTAAAAAATTTTAGCCATGGCTCTTTCACAAATGAAACTGAGCACTTGCATTTGTATAAAAGTCTTGGGTCAAATTGGAAAATCATGAGCTTTGTCTTTTGGACTCTGAAGAAAAACAATACAGAACCATCATCGTCATCATCACTGTGCCGCTACACTTTATTATATAATAAAAATGGAAATTATTGATAGGCCTGAGTACGTATCCTGTCTGGAAGGACTGTTCTGAATACTTCTGTAATCTTGTTTAACCTTTGCCCGGAAAGTATGGATACTTTTAGGCCTGCCATCCTATTTGCAAATAATCAGGAAAGCTTATCTCTCCTGAACGTAATACACATCATTAAGGGGACAAGAAAGTTGTCAGTGAGAGGTTTATTTTAGCAGGTTAGTACAATGGTTTCTGTGTTTTGGGATTTTTCGTCCCCCTACTTTGTATATAAAGGGTTTTCCAATAGGTACGGGTCGATGTTGAC
The DNA here is from genome assembly GCA_963924295.1 of Dioctria rufipes. NCBI lineage: Eukaryota > Metazoa > Arthropoda > Insecta > Diptera > Asilidae > Dioctria > Dioctria rufipes. The sequence continues at coordinate 25,074,581 of OZ002740.1, read as the reverse complement.
AGGCGGTGGCGGCCATGCTGTTTTGGCGGCATCAGTCATATCTATTGTTTATTTTTCAGTCACTGATGCCAAATCACCATGTCAAGTTACAAGATTGAGCAGGACATCCAGATAAAACTTAATTATCAAAATTAGTTCTCGTTAGTGCAAATGTTGCGTGTGTTGCGTCCATTTGACGGCAGACACGATGGCCCATCAACTCGACAATTCGACTCTCCAACGTTTGGTGACCAAATTCGATTTTACCGGTTCGATAAACAATCAGTCTACACCCGTAAGTCAAATGAACGCCAAATCGGCAGAGAACTTCGCGTCTGTCCGTGAAAGTGTGCAGGTGAGCCTGAGGTAGTCAATTCTTCACCGTGCACAAGAACTCGACCTTTCGAGGACTTCAACTTGGCGAATCTTGTACCAAGATTTTGGACCTGCACCCGTACAAGATCCAACTGATCCACGAGCTCAAAGGTAATGAACATAGACAACGCCGTTTGTTCCGTAACTGGGTCCCGAAGCGTTTGGAAGAGAGCCACAATTTTGGCGGAGAAATTATCTTATGCGACAAGGCACATTTTTGGATGAATGACTATATTAACAAGCAAAATTGTCATATATGAGATGACACCAACTCACATGAATCTTACCAGGTGGCAATATATCCACAAAAAAATTCTGTTTGGTGCGGATTTTGGACTCGCGGCGTCATTGGTCCGTACTATTTCGAAAAAGACATTGGTGAGACCATCCCGTCAACGGCGAGCACTACAGATCGATGGTAACCAATTTATTTTGGGCCGAATTGAACGATATGGCCGTGGACGACATCTGGCTCCAGCAGGACGGCGCTACGTGCCAGACAACAAACGCCACGATGGACATTCTATATGATCAATTTGAGGGTATGCTTATTTCTCGCAGAGGTGATGTCAATTGGCCACCAAGATCGTGCGATTTGACCCTGCTAGACGACCGATGCCCTCAAAGATAACACAAATCAGCTCAAGTTTAGCCGGATCTATACGGCAGGCTCATTGAAAATTGGACCTCTCCGATACATGCCACCGTGAGAAGCCGCGGCGGACATTATGGAATATATAGGTCTTTCAAATAAATAAAGAATTTAGTCACTACCCCACAGATAACTCATTTTATTTCATTTCAATATCGCCCCACCTTTATATAAAACAAAAATGAATTTCTTTTTTATATTATAAAAATTTCTTCGCTTACAACTGAACATGTTAAAGATTCAGTATGACTCACTACCGCCATCTAATGAGATTTAATTAAAACAAAACTATCAACATATCTAATTTACATGAATAAACTCTGCTGACAATTTAACGTCACAATTATAATTACCACCCACAAATAACAAATTACCGAATTACAATTGATCAGCGCGACACTCAATTATTATCAAATAACTTTTGCGCATTATTCTCTCATTACAGATTGAGGTTTTTTAATTAATTCGATGTGAGGAAATTCATCAATCATTTTGCCAGAAATGACATTTAATGAATGAGCGATTATATGTAGGCTGTCACATCACACAGACAGGCGGACAGTTAGTTAATTTCCTCTTAATTATAATAATGTGTTTGCAACATGGTCTTTAATATTCAGCCAGCATCCACGGATTTAATATAATACGCTTGAAAGGCGACTTTGATGTACGTATTTTCCATGCATTATACGCACTCGGTCTTCAAAACAAATTAAATTATTCTGTTTCTATGGAAAAAGTTAATAGAGAAAAGCTTTTAATTTGCATATTTAATTGGAAGTAAATTATTTTTTTTTTTTCAACTTACAAGGACTTTTAAAGTGATGCAATCTAAAAAGGATTAAGTTAGTAGAACTGAAATAAATCACGAACAAAACAAAAAATTCTGTGTGAGTAGGATACAATCAGAGTCTTTAGATTTTAATTATTCTTTAATTTAATCCTAACTGAGATTTATAAAATTTTAAAGCAACTGGTTTATCGTAATAGAGTGTTTTAGCAGGACAAGCCGTCGTTAGAGAAGATTTATATTAGCTGTGTTCTTTTGTGTCCGTGGAATAGAGTGAAATATATGAAGAACACAAAATAATGTTTAACGAGAACAGACAGGATTTTTTATTTCAAGTAAGTTGTCAACACTTTTGATATTCGGTCGTCACTTATCTTGTTCACATGAAGCGATTTGTAGTGAACTGGAATCCACTTAATGCGTGAAGTAAAAATGTAAGAAAAATGTTCACATGCAGTGGAATGGATTATTTCGATGGAAGTGACATCTGTTGGCTAATCCAGTTCTAATATCGAAATACTTTCATAATTCAGACTTAATGCTATTTTAAAATTCATTAAAACTTAATGATTCATTTATTAAATTCAATATAGACAAAGAAAAATTTAGTGGCGTATACTGCTACGTGTGGGCTGTAGACTTGGGTACATAGAATTTATATGGATAGGGTAGAAACTTGCACGGCTGCTACGTGTAGCAAACGAGTATGTTTGAGAAAGTATAACTTGCTACTAAAGCCCAGTTTTGTAGTGTACTGCTGCGTTTGGAATTGGATATCGTAGCACTTGTGACGTTTGTCGTATGCGTACTTCTATGTGCAACAAATTGGATTGCTGTTACGTGTGGGAATGCAGTAGTGGCATTGTCGTGTGCTTATTTATAGAAGCAGAACCTCTTTTTTCTTATATTATTCAACCAAACTCAGGGGATACCCTATGATGCAAAACACGGCATGGCTGGAAGGAGATGAGATAGGGAAATGGTTAGGGGATATTAGGAGAGTGGCAGAGGTGCTGATATATGTCGCACTTAAACTTCCGCAGATTGTATGCCGGAGGAAAATAGAAGATGGTAAACTGCTCCACATTTGCACTGTTCGGGTCGAAAGTAATTTGAAGGGTAGCAGCATGTGCAGCTCGGGTATTGCGTGCAGGAATCATTCTACAAGGGATTAGACTAGATATTTCATCAGAACATTGACCATGCATGTAGCGATAATGGAGCGAAAGGCATCCGACATTGCGGCTGTGCTCGAGTGAGTCGATTTGACAAGTAATTGCCGCATCACCAATGATCTTAAAGGCTCTCTTTTAGACAACGTCAAGTGCAACCAGCCCCAGTCCAAACATGGGAATTGTATTCCATTCTAAGTCTGATGTAGGACTTGAAGAGGAACACTAGATTCGATGGACTGACATATTTTTGACACCTTTCCAGAAGCGCAAGACAATTCGATGCTTCTTTGGCAACAGAGAAGATGTTGTCGGACCAGTTTAACTTACTGGAAATACTAATTCCAAGAATGCTTAGTGACGGTAAATTAGAAATTAATCTTCCATCAAAAGAAACGGGAGTGATTAAGTTATGACCTTGTTTTAATGAGATTAGACAGCTTTGGGATTTAGATGCATTGAATTCGACGCGATGCACTTTGCCCCAAGCGAGGATATTGTTATGATCGTTATTCAATGATCTAATCATGCAATCTTGTCTTACACAGTAATCGAAATCAAGGGTGGGTACTGTCATCAACGAAACTATGGACGGGATTGAAAAGGAAAAGCAGATCATTAATAAAAATTAACCAGAGCGACGAAGAGATAACAGAGCCTTGAGGCACACCGGGATTTATGGGATGATATGATGGTAGAATATCAGGTTTAACTTTTGTAAAAACTTTAACCTAGATTTTTAAATGAAATGTTTAAAATTAACTCCTATGAAGAATTACTTGAGTTAACCTCAATATGTATGTCCAGAATTAACTTCTGTATTGGAATTTGAGTTAACCTCAATTTGTAAGATTTAGGATTAACTCCTGTATAAGAAATTGAGTTAACCTCAATTTAAAAGATTTAGAATTAACTCCTGTATGGGAACTTGATTTAACCTCAATTTATTGGGTAGCCAGAATTAACTTATGTATAGGATTGAATTAACATCAAATTATTAGAATTCAGAAACAACTTCAGTTTTAGGATTGAGTTAACCTCAAAGTATTGGATATTCAGAATCAACTTCTGTATGGGATGCAGAATTAATTTTTGATTTGGATTGGGATTGCTCAGAACTTTCGAACAAAAAACTAATGGAGTTGACATTGTGTATAAAATATATATACCTTGTTACGTGCTCCTCTGGCACGTACGTATTAGCTCGGGAGATGGGGTGGGTTTATGATGAAGCCTGAATAGGATACACACACACACACATTCAACACAAATAGGGCGCCATGTGATCTTTTACTACGCCGAAGGATAGATCACGAAACCTGTCAAGGCGGAGCAAAAAAAAAGATATATTTATCAAAGAAATGCGAAGGAAAACACTCGCTTATCAGTATTACTGGTAACCTCTTTATTTTTAAACGACTTCAGTATATAAAAATATGATTTCAGTTACGTTATATATTTTATTATTGGACCCAGACAAGTGGTCAAAAGCCAAGCACCCTAACAACCTTCAATGACCTAGACTAAATTATCGCCGTCAGCAGCTAGCCGTTAGCTTTGTGCCACAAGAATTATATAAATCGCTACTAAGAACCTGAGAGTTATAGATTACTACCCCAAGTCGTATGTTATTTGCCGTGACGAATATAATTAGAATATAATTAGGTTAAGATAAATGTAACCATATAGACGTAATTGAAAGAAAAGTAAAACTCCCAGTGTTGGGCAAACAGGCACAAAAGAAATCACACTATAATTATAAATATACTTAACTCACAGAACCTTCGTTCCAAAGGGAGAGACCTGCCTTTCATTCTAGCTCCAAACTCAGTTTTGTTTTGACATTCGTTTCCAGACCCCTTTTTCTACTTTTTTTTTTTCGATTTCTTTTTTTGTTTCTTTTCTTTTTTAGTCTTGAACCCTTTTCTGGTTTCTTCTTTTACCATTTACTCCGATGCCCTTTATTCACACTAACACCTCGTGACTTGTAATCAGCCAGATTTTCTGTTCGCCAGCTCTGTATACCAGTTGAAACTTTGCGTTTACTAGTGTTTCCTGCTCGTTGTACTTAAAATTTTAACTTTTAAAATCTTCTGATTAATTTCCCAATTACTGATTTATTTCGATTCTTTTGCTGATCTTCGTTGTACACAACTATCCATCACGGAGGTCACTTTTCGAGAGCCGGAAACAGGTTCCAAAAAAAATGTTTTTTCTTATTCGTCCCCTGTCGGGCTGTCAATCCCACTCAGCTGATGCGTGTTTCTAGTCGCAGACACTTTGGTATATTCGGCGTTGCTGTTGTTACACTATCTGGGGTGCACATTGCCACCTTTAGTTTTCATAGATATTTGATGTTTGGATATTTATAGCCTGTTAAGTTATTTATTTATTTTGTCGACTTGGTTTATTCATTTATTTTGTCCCGCTACCAGTTTCTATTTTCTAATTATTTGTTTTAGTGGTTTTAATTTTGACTTTATAATTGCTTACTGTTATTGGTATGCTTTCACTATAGCTTAATAGAGTTAGACTAGTGCGAGCTGCTATAACTTTTATTAGTGGGTGATAATTGTATGGGATGTTATGGTTCTTTATTTATAATTTTTCTCCTTAATTATTTTATTCTTTTTATGATTGTTTGTTTGTTTATTTAATTATTTTTGTTTGTTTGTAATTATTAACATATTTTTTTGTTTATTTAATAATTTTCCTTTTTTTTGTTTTCTTTTTAAAGTTGTACGAATAAAGGGCCTGGAATACGTCTCTCGCTAGGTTGAGATATATTTTTTTTTCTTTTCCCTAAACTGCCCCCCGTAAGGAAGGAAGGTTCACCTTGCCTGTTTTCTGTTTATTTTACTGTATAAGCAGCTAGATGGCTCTGCGATTACACTTCATTCTGTCTAATTTAAATATTACTTAACAACCGATTCAAATTATAAAGTAGGTACTATCAAACAAAGTTTTCTTTTACACAATTCAACTAAATGTCGGGTTAACATCTCTAGAGATTAACATATAATGAATTTATATGAGTACTTAATTGATATTTATAGGTATATATGTACCTACATATTTGCAAAAGGCACAATGGGATGAGAGGTACCAGTGTTAATAGTAGGTAGGTTAAAACAATCTTACGAAAGTGATTCCTGTGGTTACTGGCTGATGAAGGGAGATCCATGCGGTTAGATTATTCTAGTTTGTTGCATTGTTGATTGTGTTGAACACCTTTAGTATATAGTCGCCTCAACCCGTACCGGAGAGTTTCTCCTTTTTTTTCCTCATTTTTCCAGAGCCTGAGCCAAAACCCTCGAAAATACTTCCCAAGCCATGAAACAGAAACCTAGATGTGTGCGTTTTCTAAAATGTTCTATATTGATACTTATGGAAAATGCTAAACATTGGCTTTATGTATGCCACAGAGCCTAAACTACTATCCATATAGGAAAATAGTCTTCTAGTAATTTACAGCTTGATTCCTTATCTTCCCAAGGGCTACACTTCCTATATACCTTACTTAACAAAATAATAAAATAATTTTGATTACAAAGTAACCTTACCATTTAACGCTCAATACCTCTCAACTGAGTGATAATTGCATGTGTGTCTGTGCAGCCGGAGTCCGAATCTGTAGGCAGCTACATCGAAATCATCAGCCCGCGGCAAGCCATGACGGCACAGCGCCATTACAATGATTACTCAGCTAAGAATTTTTGTTTGAGAAATCGTAGTCATTTGGTTAAGATTAATTTTTTTAAATAATTTTGTTAGGAAAGGTATGAAAGTTTTATTACGGTTCGGAAGATAAGAAAGCAAGCTTAAAATTATCACAACACCATTTTTCTGTATGAATAGTAGTTTGAGGAGGAGGAGCTATTCAAACCGCACTTTTGTCAGTTTTACATAAGAACACTGCAAATATTTTAGAATGTAAGGACTACGATGGGCCTCGCATGTGGTAGGGAGGGAGTCTGTTTCATGGCTTGTGAAGTATTCTCGAGGGTTTTGCCTGAGCCAAAACCCTCGAGAATACTTCCCAAGCCATGAAACAGAAACCTATATGTGTGCGTTCGGAGTCCGTTCTCTAAAATGTTCTATATTGATGCTTATGGAAAAGTACCAAACATTGATTTTATAAATGCTATAGAGCCCCAACTACTATCCATACAGGATAATAGTCTTCTAGTAATTTACAGCTTGGTTCCTTATCTTCTAAAAGGCTGCACTTACTACATACCTTCCTTAACAAAATAATAAAATATTTTTGATTACAAAGTAACCTTACCATTTAACGCTCAATACCTCTCAACTGAGTGATAATTGCATGTGTGTCTGTTCAGCCGGAGTCCGAATCTGTAGGCAGCTACATTCGAAATCATCAGCCCACGGCATGCCATGACGGCACAGCGACATTACAATGATTATTCAGCAGAGAATTTTTGTTTGAGAAATCGTAGTCATTTGGTTATGATTAATTTTTTTAAATAATTTTGTTAGGAAAGGTATGAAAATTTTATTACAGTTCGCAAGATAAGAAAGCAAGGTTAAGATTATCAGAACACCATTTTTCGGTGTGAATAGTATTTTAGGGCGGAGGAGCTATTCAAATCAAACTTTTGTCAGTTTTACATAAGAACACTGCAAATATTTTAGAATGTAAGGACTACGTTGGGCCTCGCATGTGGTAGGGAGGGAGTCTGTTTCATGGCTTGTGAAGTATTCTCGAGGGTTTTGCCTGAGCCCAACGAAAATGCCGCTTTATGTATGCGTGAAATTCGGCCATATTGAATCCTGACTGTCGGATTTTAAAGCGGGAACTTGGCACTGTGGTACTTTTTTTTCTTGTTTGTAACCTGACGCATAGACGTAGTAATATACAGGAAAACTGAAAATTGCCCAATTAACTAGGATTTTAATACTTTCCAGATTACCAACGGGGACAAAAATATTTATTTTTGCCATCGGCTTCCGCCCAAACAAAATTTCCAATGAAATTGTTCAATGAAAACATGAATGTTATGTATATATATTTGTAACTACGCGAATATCTGATAGATTTCGCTACTTCCACTTAATTAATATTTAATATTTCCCGCCATTAATTAGCATGGCGACTCCATATAGCGAGAAATGTTCTCAACTTCACTGGTGTACCTATACAACTTCAAAGTAGTTACGCTCTATCGCGAGGCGATTCATGTCAACTGCGTTTAATTTCCTTCTCAAAGCTCATAACAGATGGACTTGATCAGTGGGTGATTCTGATCTTTTGTCTTACTTTATTGTAAAAATAAAGGCCTATATTGATTTTTTCGTTAGCAAGGCTTGCATTACGTTAAATGAACTGAAAATGACACTTCACATGACAAATTCAAAATATTATTACGAATTTAAGCACTTGTAATGCTATAATTAGGTGTAGGATTTCCATTTATCAGTGTAAAATTTTTGTCACAACCTCTGGGAGCAGTTGACTAATTTGTCGTACTTTTAGGCGTGTATTCTCACATTAATTCATTGCAAATTAATTTTATTTTGTTGATGAAAATCATAAATTCAAGTTAATATGGTGAATATAAAAGTACAACAAATTTGTGGTGAAGTGTCAAAATATGTGACTAAAATACACACTTAATGGTGTTGCCCTGGTAACGCTACTGCCAATTACTGCGGTCATAAAGCTTTTGATTGACATAAAGTTAATTGGAGGATAATTAGAATTGTAAATATACAGAGGTACATGTATATTTAAGGTAAGTTTTTATACTATTTATTGTTTTTCTCAAATAGTTATTGGGTTGAAATCCCAGTGTATCAATAGCTTTTTATAATTTGGCAAGATAATCCCAGTTTTTTTGTCCATTATATTAATAACGTTAAGGACTTCGCTCAAATCTGAAAAAAACTTCTACTTCCTCTGGTTCCCAAACACATCTTTCTTCGAAATTATTCATTTTTAAAACTAAACTACAGTACGGCTTTAAAATATAAACACAAATTTATCACTGCCGATGAAGTATCAAAAGACTTCGATGTCAGAATTTATCAATTTCATTCAACTCAGTGAAACCAAATCCACTCCACTAACGAATTAAGTCCGAATTAAGGCGGACTCCGGAGTTCTATAACCCAGTCAAGCCCATTACTTTTCCGTTTTCCTACACGTGTTGGTAAAAAAATTGCGGAAATTTGGAAACAAACGATCACAGTGCCATCTAGTTGTCATAGAAGTTTTAAATAAAAGTTATATGAAAAATATTGCATTTTAATATCTGAATTATATAGACAGCTGGTACCACAATAGAATTTCCTTTTTTTTTTTTTGTTTTTAATGCCAACCTTCTTCAATTCTCAACCACTAGTAAAATTTTGATTTTAATTTTAAAAAAATCAATCAATCAAATTAGAGATGAGTTTTCAGAGTGGTTGAACTTGTTTGAATATTTCGGACAACTGTTGAAATTTTTGAAAAACTGAATAATAAAAAATTACATCGAAACTTGTAATATTCGTTTTTTTTTCAAGGACATCTACAATTGCATCATACAATTTTCCAGATTAGGAATGACGTTTAGGTGTAACTTTAGGAAAAAATTAAAATTAAATATTTCTTCTCAGGATTACGTTGAGTGGAATCTAAGCTAGCTAGGTTGGTGCTTCATTTCGCTTTGTAGTAGGGATACCCCGCTATTATTTATGGCTTAAGTTTAGAAAAACACAGTAGAAGCAATAAAACAATATTCTCAAGTTGAAGGTTTACTACATCCGCTGCTGCCTTCAAAGCTCTCTTTTTCACCTTACTGTTCTTTGGATAACAAAAGGATAATCTAGAATTAATAATATTTGGAAAACTAAGTGCCCATATCCATTCCTTGCTGGTCTCGCATCCATATATTTTCCAAGTGTTGATCACACTTAGCAATCAAACTTGAACACGGTGACCATGGCATGACCGTACGAAATTATATACGGGATTTCATTTGGTATTGTATGAATCGGTTTTAGACCAGTTCCAGGATTTTTCCTTATTTATTTATAACTTCATGATTGTGTTTAAGATTTTATTGTATTTACCTAATAATGATGAGAATACTTGCTTTATAGTATTTTCCCTACCTCCAAGTACAACTACTGAAAATTCGCGACCCAGCACAAATTAAATTCGTACCCCAGCGAATCTCGCCATGTAGAGGTCTAATTCGTACCAATATTTTTGTTAACTTAAAATGCACTAACAGTATAAGAATGTAGATAAAACGCCCCTATATAAGGCAAATTCGCACCGACATAACTTTTTTCATAGAAATTAGTTATGGATATAAAGTAAGGAGCAACTACCACATATGCAGTTCTTAAAAGCACGAATAAGACTATTATAACTTAATCAGGGTGCGAATATTACAGGTTCAATTTTTGGCAAATCGAGTGATATCGTTCTGCTATACACATGGTGCAAAGGTTACAGTTACAACTTTTGGAAGGTCCACTGATAGCCTTTTACTTCAATCAGGGTGCGAATGTTACAAGTATAATTTGCGGAAACTCGAGTGTAGCCTTCTGCTTCAAACAAGGCGCGTATGTTACAGGTACAATTTTTGAAAATTGGTCTGCTTTTAACAGGATGCGATTGTTACAGGTAAAATTTTTAAAAATTCGAATGATAGTCTTCTACTTCAAACAGGGTACACATCTTAATTATGTCATCTTTGACAGTCCGAGATATAACCTTGGATTTCGAAGAGGATGGGATTGTCGCCTGATATTTTTTAACTGCTTACCGTAAGCACAATATACATCTAATTGGGTTCAGAGAAGAATTGTTGAGCATACTTGGAACATTGCTACATAAAAAAACAATCAAGGCTACGTGACAAATTAGATGATGATTGGATATATAAAAGAAAAAAATAATCCGAGAAGTGTAAGCTTCTAAAAAATTAACTTTAGCACCGGTCAATTTGACCTAAAGTAACTGAAAAGTTTTAAGAGAATTGAAAAACATGTCACGTATTTACATGAATTTTTCGGAGACACTATTTCTATTTATTTAAGAAAAATACCAAAATAACAACAACAAAATTTTGAACGTGCTCCATTTCCTTTCTGAACAACATCAAAAATAAAATTTAACTCGATACTGCAAATACTAATTTTCCCTTTCCGGCGTATTTTGTCACTTCAAAGAACATCTCTTAAACACTTTAGAAACTTGCTAAGTTCGTGATATTCTGGTCGTGAAGAGTTAATAGCTAAAAAGGATATCTTTCTCTACATATATACCCACAAACACATACACATACACACACAAAACCCAAACAATCAAGCAAGCAAATATAATAAAATTATCTTAACTTTACAATAAAGCAGTTTGTAAACTCATCATTAGCTCAGATGAAATTTGCCCGCGGGGCTTTTTAGAATCATTTAGCCAAGTAAAGCGTCAATTGTTTAAATTTGCGTTAAAGGCTTTTGTACACACTGCCAAACGGGGCGCGTAATATGCTAAATAACTTCAGGAAATGGAAAATATTTCGTGGCGTAATAATCATAAAAAAAGGAAGAAAATTTCACATCAAATCACTTTAGATAGAATCGGGAAAGGAGATTTCTCTTTTTTTCGTTTTTTGTTTTTTCTTACCCCAATTAAGTTTAAGTGTAAAAGAAAAAACTTTTATCATTCTGACAAGACCATTTTCTTTCAACTCAGAAAAGAAATTGCTCTTTAAGAGCTCACTGAAAATATTCAATATTTTCTCATTCTAGTTTTAAATTACACAAAAGACATACATGTGTGTGTGTGAGTTTGCACTTTAAACGCTTCACAATCACCCTGTCAACATGATCGATGTATTTTTACATGACAAATTGATTTTAATCTTTCTATTTCCATAGTTGAAAGATGCCATATTCAGCAAGATATTCATCCAAGCATGGAGATGAAATTAAATTTTATTCTGGCAAAAAAAAAATGGAAATGAAAATGTTGACTGCAGTATGAGTGTGGGAGAGAATTGTGTGAAATATTTTTTTGTAGAATTTAAGAGACGTTTTTTTTATACTCTATTTAATGGTAGGTATACGATAGCATTTCGAGGTTTTTCTTTAATAATTTTTTTCTTCAGTTATGTAATTTTTGTCATAGTTAGGCAATACTCTGAAAAATTGATTGTCAGAAAAACTTTCCCTATAAATAATGTTTTTGTAGCAAAGGTGGGATAAAGACATAAAAGGTTAAATTTTGGGTATACAAGGTCATTCTGAACTGAAGGTTTAGGTCTACTTAAATTCGGGCATGAAAAACTGGTGTTGACGTTTTTTGTTTTGTTTTTTAAGCCAGGGGACGAAAGATCCCAAAACACGGAGGCCAAGGCAACTCATTGTATTAATCTGCTAAACATCTTCTCACCAAAAACCTTCCTGTCCTCTTGAGGTGTTGACATTTTAAGTGAAGTAAAGTTATGAATGTATTTAAAATTCCAAAATCTCCACCATATTGACCCATATACATAGCTGTATAATAAGTCATCTTCAAAGATTATAGGGTAACTTATAACTTATCCCCTCTCCCTCTCCCAATCGCCACACTTTAAACATACTGTTTTTTACCAATCCACTAACTTACACCTGATGGATTAATTTAAACTGCGCACACACTAATACAGTAATTCCATACCATAACGATCAAAATTTTCAATTTTTGGACCCGACCCCCTCCGATTTCGATGAAACTTTTAGAATTAGTTAAGTATTAAAAAATATTGGCCCCTATTTTTTTGTTTAGTCTGCCGACCTCAGGTTTGGGATACAGGGTGACTCAAATTTTAATGTTTTCACTATGGACTTTTTTTTTTAATTTGTTGATTACTTAGGATCGGCTTATTCGATTCTTTTGTGCAATATGTCAAATTAAATGTATTAAATTGAGCTTTGCAAAGATATTCAAAAAAGAAAAAAAAAAAAAATATTGGAAAAAAAAACATAATTTTTATTAATTTTTGATTTTTGACCCCCTTCCGGAAGAGAAAGCCCCTCCTAAAAAATATTTTTTTTTTAAATGCGCTAATACATATTAATACAGTTCATATCAAAAATTTGCGGATGTTCAGCTCTTAGTTTAGCAGATACAATTTTTTGTATGAGCGTCTCTGCAAAATTCCCAATGAAAATTTTAGAATTTACTCCACAAAAATGATTTTTTTAAAATTCAATGAGAAATATGTTTTTTAAAATATTATAAGAACAGTTCTGTATTATTATTTCATAAATTTTATAATTTTACTTTTACTACAAAACGAGTATTCTCTAACACTAACACTACTGTCATTTACAGGTATTAAAATGTGGTACTTTTGAGTACCTGTTAATGCCTTGACCCGATTATATCTATTTTTCATCCAGTTTTTGTATTGACCAATCAGAAAGTATTATTTTTCCAGAGATTTAAATTTTACCTATCTAGTAGGCCAACTTATAGTATATCAACATCCTTTTATTATTTGTATTTATGACTCAGTCATAAAACATTCTCAGTTTTTCACAAAATATTTTCTTCTCATTCTTACTTCAAATAGGGACATATTACTATCCCACGGTCTTCAGTTTTAAGTACAAATTGCAATACAGGTAAATGCTGGTAGGTAAGTATATCTCTCTGAAAATATTGATTTCAAAATGTAGTACGTGTATGTAGTGTATGTAGTACGTAATGATTCTAGGAATTGAGCTTAAAACACATAGTTTGAATACGATGCATCTGCGGGTGATTTGAGTAATAATTTAAAATCCTATTAGAGCTACAAGGTTTGAAGTACCAGTCTGTTATAATGCTCTGATTTCTTGTTCTATATAATCGCATGTCAAGGAACGGGATACTATTATTAATTTCTTTTTCCACTGTAAATTTGAATCGATGGTGTATATTATTGAACGTATTAGCAAAGATAGCTTCTAAGTCTTTGGGTATAGCGAAGATGATGTCGTCTACATATTTTCTTAGAAATGTTGGTACTATTTCGGATTTCTTTAAGGTTTCCTCAATTATATGATCTAACGCCATTTCTGCCAAAATGCCTGAGAGTGGATTACCCATCGCTAGACCATATTTTTGTGTGTAAAATTTTTTATTGTATGAGAAGTAATTATATTTCATTACACAAAAAATTACTAATTGTTTAAATAGATCTTTGTCTATTGGTATCTATAGTCGACTATTTCATTTCGATGGTTTTTAGCGCTAGTTCTATGTCGACATTTGTGTACAATGATTCTACATCTAGTGAGATAAGAATATCGTTTGGTTTAAGTGATATATTGTCTATAAATTCCTTCAGGTCATCTGTATTTTTTATATTGCGTGTACTGTCGGAGGTCGTTTTTGCAAGATGTTGCAAATATACTGTAAATTCATCATCTCAACATGGAGATGACCCCCTTGTGGGGGCATCTTGGTGGTTGCGGTAGGCCATATGCGGGCAGAGAGAGACTGTCTGAGTTTGCATAACGTAGGCGGACATTCTTCTTTGAACAGAAGAGTATGTCCTTTTGTATAATTGCATACAGCGTCCAAGGATTTGATGGATGGTCGCTTATTAATGTATGCTTAAAGGATTGGCTTTCGGCATGGACTTACGTTAAATAAACCCCTAACATGTCATCACCCTTTCGTATAAATTTAACGTCCAAAAATGCAAGTGATTCGTTCCGATTTTGCTTAAAATTGAATTAGGTCTTTGAATGTTGAAAGCTTAGATAAACTAATAAATTATCAATATCAGTTCTATTCAAAATACAGATACCAGATACCTGAGCCAAACTTTTGGGCTCCTGTTTTGAACTGCTTAAAGTCATTTGCTCAAAATGTTCTATCCGTAAATCTCCCATAAGGGAGTTATAGTTAAGCCCATAGCCACACCAACTTTTTATATATAGAACTGGATGTTGAAACTGAAATAACCAGAAGTTATGCAGAACTCTAAAACAGGTATTCATCACGTGTCAATGCCGAAGAATGAAATAAGCTGTTGAATAGCACTTAAAACTGTCTGTGCAGGCACATTGGTAAACAGTGATTACATATCAAAACTGGCCTTAACTTCATCTTCCTCAAGCCTTATGTCACCCGAAAGCGACACGAAATATGTGGAATCTTTAATGTAATATTCCGTTTGTCTAACTGATGGCTTAAATACATCCACAGATGGCTAAAAGATAGATTGGAGAATTTATTTAGCTGACAACTAACCGCATTGGACTACCTGCTTTATGGATTTTAGGTAATTCATACAGTTTATGTTACTTCGGGCAAGAAGGAATGAGGGGCTTAAATGGAAAAATTATGATATTACCTAAAAGTTTCCTTTTAGATATAAAAAAAAAAAAACAAATCAATCTAACCCTAAGATTTGCCGTGTGATAAAAACTCTTCAAGTCAAAGTCAAATATATTAAAATCACAGACAAGGACAAGTGGAACAACACGAAATAAAGGTGGAAAGTAAATTGAAATTTGCAAGCGTTTCACTCCCTTAAATCAAAAAGTTTTACACAGCAAAGAACCGCACTTCCCAAGATATTCTGTTCATATTTCTTAAACTTTGCATATGTATCTATCTACCATATACATTCGCGTATAGATATCTTTCTATGACAAAAATACAAAAAACAAAAAAAAAAATAAATAAACGAAAAATAAGCAAAAAACTCATAACTATAACTTCGCTGAAGGAAAGATTTTCTCACTGGTGGTATAGTGTGAAGTACTTAAACGTATATATATATATGAAAAGGATACGCCTCACCTTACTACCATCTTCCTCTAAAACCGTAATAATTTACGTATGGACTTTAGGTTGCCACAAGTTAGTAAGCAAGCATTCATGTGAGAAGAAGATAATTCCGTGCCATCAAGAAGCCAAATTGGGATTTATTCACAGCATTAACTTTTCCTCGAAGCTAAAATGAAGTTTACGAATGGCATGCGGGGAGTCCTTTTTATTAAACCAAAGTGGAATAGAGTGCTCTTAAGTGCTTTAGTAACACTTTGTCATGGTTTTGTATCTAGTCAAGTGTGAACTGCTAAAGACCTTATCCCACTTTCCGGACAACACCTCCTCCATCCAACCACCACTGAATTCCTTAATATGTATAAAACAAATTCGCGCAAGAGGGCGGGAGTTATAATAATATTTTGATAATCCTGCACCAATTTACTGGAAAACTATTGAAACTTGGTTTGATGAGAAACGTAAATGTCGCGAAAGTAAGTATTAACGGCAGTAAAAAGTTTTCGGGAAATATGCTTTATTACGTATCTTAGAGGAATATTTCCATATTGTTATGTCATAAATTTTTACGCATAAAGTTCTTGGTCAATTAATTCTTAATATGTTGTATGTATGTCTATGTGTTTGTGTGCCATTATAATATATCATTTCCACTTAAGCAAATACATTATATTTGTAGTGAATTGAGGAAATAAAAATTATAAGAGAATTAAGAGTTTCACTAGCTAGTTAATTTATTAGTTTTTGATTTGGCAGTGTATATTTATTTTGACATAAATTACTGTCACAGATTAAGAGATTTAGGCATCAACATCTATCCTTCCACAAAAGCAAATTTGAAAACTCCGTGAATTTCTATTGTTTTACAAAAATTCATAAAAGAAAGCTTCCGCATGAACAAAAAAAAATTATTTTTATAAAAAAAAAGAGAATTTGCATGACAAAAGCGCACATCAAAACTTCTGCGCATGTCAAACTTACACTGTTTTTTTTGTTTTTTTTTTTTAAGAAGTACAATCTCAAAAGTCCCATAGCCATCTAGCAAAAGGTATTCAGGTATTACATTTTAGGTTTTGTTTTATATTTAGCACATTCTGCACAAACTAAACGTTGATGCGAAGTGTTGACAGCAAAAATAAATTGCCGATAAGCTTTCCTACATGTACAGGGTGTTGTTTGACTATGCAATACAGAAACGCCTAAAACAGATGTGATTTGCAATCGAAAATGTTATATTCAGTTTTTTCTCGAATTCGTGTTATTTTCGAAAATACATGGGATTTTAGATTTTTTCGAAAATTGTGGTCTTGCAATGCTTTTTTTTTGCTGTTTTGCTTACTGACCCGCAATTTTGGTATAGTTTTATTCGTATTACTACTTGCTTTCATTTGCACTAACTAACTTTCTAAAAAATTTATGGTATAAAATTAACGATATAACTTCAAAAATGTTTTTCTCTTCCAAAAATTATCTTCTTTAAGGGTCAAAAATTTCCTAAAGTAGCTATACTAACAAACTATTCCATACTCATTGAAAACATTCCTAATATGTTACCTTTCAGGCATAACCAACATTATTAGCCTAGCTCGAGTACTATCCGAGATACAGGAAAAAATGTCTTGCAACATACCTCGCCCATATTTGAAAGAAATTATTTCGAAATTAAATGTTAAGTCCGGTGATCAAGGAGGCAAAGGAATATAACTTTCAAGTCCAATCGATTTGTTTGGAAATCGCTGATTGAAGTATTGCTTCACCTGTACTCCGTAGTTTTCTGGAGCACATTCTATGTGTGACGCTGAGAGGAAGGTCGTCCAATATACCCTCCAATGTTGTTTTGAGAAATTCTCAATAATTGTCGCTATTTATATTAGAGAGAAATATTATAGGACCTACTAATCGAGTTCCAATTATTCCTGCCCGAACATGAACATGGAAGGATCCTTGAATTTGGTTGCACTTATAAACCTTGGGTTTTCTTTTGGCCATGATAGTTATGAATATTCAAGGTTGGATTCTTTGAGAAATCAACCTCATCTGTCCATAACATATTCCTCACAATAATCAGTAATCATTGACAAAAAGAAACGTGTTTTGAAAAGTCTGCCGGCTATACTTGTACTCCAGTGTAGTGGTACGGATGAAATCTTTCTTGATGCAAACACATCCAAACCTTGAATTAGAAAAGTATCTTGAGATGAATTTTCATAACAAAAACAAAATTTAGTAGTACTACTTATATTTAAAATACGCCGATTAGTGCGCCTTGAATTTTCACGGATACTTATATTAGGATCGCTTGTTACCAAATATAATACAGTATCGTCTTCGCTATTGGGTCTGTTAGATCTCGACTCGCGAAAAGGTCCACTCTCACATAAATTACGATGATGTCTGGAAAATGATCCACGATGTGGGGCCTGTCTTCGAGGATACCGCCTATTATATTCCGCTAAAGCTGCAGAATCATTTCCATGGCACATATCATAAATAAAGTGCATTCCAACCAACCCCTGGTATGTAAACTTTGAAGGAATTACTTCGCTTACGTATCTGATCAAACGATACCATCTAACTGCAAGCAAGCACTCAAATTTTTGACACGTTTTATAAGTGAAGAAATTTCGCCAGCCTAAATTCCCACATAAAACTGAAAAACCAATATCGTTTTACTTGTGGAAAATTATTTATCTGTGCAATATTATTTCTGTATGTGGCGGTTAGGACGTCATACACAAAAACCATTACGTTTTGAGCCATCTTTGATCTTCTATTTTTGGTGTGATATACTTAAAAGGCGTTTTGTTTTTTTTTGTCCTAAACGTGTTATGAAGTAAGTTCCACTAGATTTTCTTACCTTAGTGCTTAGTTTCCTAACATTATAAAAAAATTTGGACTTGGAAAAAATTTCTTTCAAGTATGGGCGTAGTAGGTTGTAAGACATATTTTCCTGTATCTCGCGTGTTATTCGAGCTAAGCAAATAATGTTGGATTTATCTGAAAGGTAACAGATTAGAAATATTTTCTATGAGTACGGAACAGTTTGCTAATATGACTGTACTTTAGGAAATTTTTGACCTTCAAAGAAAAAAATTTTTGTAAGAGAAAAACATTTTCGAAGTTATATCGTTAATTTTGTACTTATCCATAAACTTTTTTGAAAGCTAGTTATTGTTATTAGAGAGACACTTGAAGTCTTGTGAAGTTTGCTTGGCTTCAAAGAGTCCAAATCATAAGCTTTTTGGTTTAATGGGAAAATACCGCAGTGCAGTGAGACCCTGGCAAATGATTGCCGTATTTTCGAAAATAACACGAATTCGATAAGAAAAATGAATAAAACATTTCCGATTGCAAATCGCCTCATATTTTAAGGAATTTAGTACTGCATACTCAAACTGGCACAGCCTGTACACACATTTCCGTTTATAACATAATGAAAAAAATTGGCAATGCTGTACAAAAATATTTGATACTTGTTCCAGAAGGCTATTTTTAAATATTTTAGTATTACCAAAATTAAAGAAAAGATTAATCTTAATCAAATTAAAAATTTTATATGTAGAGACGAAATATGCAGAAAATGTTAAAACATTGGTTTACGTCAAGAGAACATGTGAAATTCACTCTCAAGGATGAAATTTTTCACCTAACGTTAATCGTTGTTGAGATATCGGACGAGAAAATAAAAAATTAAGAGACTGTAACTTGTTTTTTGCTGTTTTCTTCTTTCTCGTGGTATATATCGAATAAATGTCCATTATCAAACTTTTAGGCCAGAAATATATTACCGACGAGCCACAACACTTTAAAGAGAACTTTACAATTATATTCAACGAATGACATTAGCAGATATCGCAGGAACCAAGACTTCGGAAAGAACACGACGTTTGAGAAAGAATCGCCAGAATTTAGATTTGTTGAAACCACAGCTCCAAAAGTTAGCCAAGAGAAGTTTCTTGCAAGAGACACAAACAAAGATAACTTTATCGAAATCCTTCGCTGTTATTTTGTAAAAGTCGAAATCAAAGTTGAACAGGCTTTTGAGGATGGAGAACTCTTAGCGTAACCACGGCAATTGAAGAAGCATCGATTTATGACTCTGTTGAAATCATCGGCGAAGACATCGATCTTTTGGTTTTAATCAGTGGACTCGCGCAGGACAAAACAAACGTATACTTCTTAAAACCAGCAAAAGGAAATACACCAGCAAAACTCTACTCTCCGACTAATTTGAAGCATGATAAGTCCGTTCTCGACAACACACCTTTCCTTCATGCTTTTAGCGGTTGCGATGCCACATTGTCTTTTCTCAATATTGGCAAATCAAAATTCATCAACACTATTGAAAAGCATCTGGAGCTACGATCATCGGTGGAATTATTCCAACAACAAAAAAAGTCGATCTGGAGGCTCTGACTTTCACAGGAGAACAATTCCTCATAGCTCTATATGGCGGCAATAAGCAAGAAAAATCTCTAATGTTTTACGACTCTACTGCTAGCTTCGCTAAATCAGCGACTAAAAATAAATTGAACCACCTCTCACTCCCACCAACGAAAAACGCAGTAACACCAGTATATATTCCGTACGTATCTGCAGGTGGCTCGGGTTTTACAAGGATCCACAGGAATGGGGTTGGCGACGAACAAATCATGGACTTGAACCAGTTCTCAGCAATGCTGAACTCGCGCCGCCTGAGCTTTTAAAGCTCATATCGTGCAAGTACAAAGGAAGGGATTGCTTGTTCTATTATTTGCCTCAATTGCAGTGGGCAAATATGCAACAACGTCGCCAAAGTCCACATCCTACTCAACGAGGATGATTCGACCATTGAGGAATCATCTCATGTGGTTGAAGAATCTTCACAATACGATCAGTATTCCAAGCAAGAAAACTGAACCAGGACCGTCCAAACGAAGAAGAGTATAGATATTAAAAACGGATCTCCATTCATTCCCATCTTCTACAACACAAAACAAACAAAAATATTTACTAATAAATTTCATGCGTGTGTTCATAATTTTATTGTTTTATTTATTTATATCGTACTTTAATAATTTCCTCTACAGTCTCTTGATTTTTTACTTTCTCGTCCGATATCTCAACAACGATCAACGCTAGGTGAAAAAAGCAAACCACCACCCAAATTGTACAGCGTAAAAAAACCAACAAAAAAGTATATAATCATAATTTCCGTATCATGACGGAGAGCCGAGTTATCGCAAAAGAACCAAATTTATTCTTTTGTTCAAGATGGTGGAGAAAGCTCATAGGAAATTTTGGTCGACAATTTCGAATTAAGCTGTTCTCAGCCCCCCACCCCCCACGCAATATCCAAAAATCAGCTTGCTCGGTTTAGTTGCATTTTCAAAAATTTACAATAACTGGACTGCTACAGAGGCAAAGATGGACGAATTTAACACATCTCATAATGATCTCATGATTTTACGATATCATGATATCATTACACCACACCACATAAATCACACATAGTGACCCAATAACAAAAACGACAACATAATTTCGTTTTTGTTATCATTACGAATGTCCACACTTTGACTCATCGTTTTATTATTATAAAACTCCATTCACTAGGTCAAGTATGCAAAAGAAATTGTGTAACATGATTCACCGTGTGTACATTCATGATCACTCTCTATAGCAATTACATGTTCTAATTTTCAATGAATAAAAATAAAACGAAAGTAGGGTAAGAAACAAAGAATTGCACATTCATGTAAACATTCATAGTAATGATCGATTCTTATGATCAATTTTCTTTGTTTAAATTTGTATAAATTAAGCGAGGCAAAAGAAGTAAATACAGTTTTGACTTTACAAGCTAACGCTGCCATACGGCGTGTCTTTCACTAATCAAACTCACCCTTTAGCAATATCGGCGTATCCGCTGCTAGTACAGTGTTGACGCCATTAATCAGTGTGTGTACTTTGGTGACGCGCTATAATTAGGAGTGACAACAAACAGTGCGTGCATTTACTTTACTATATCGCAAGACGTACATTACAACACAATTCAAAAAGACTATGAATGCAGCTCTGATTTTTCATTTTTTCCTTAACCGGATACTTTAGGAAATTTATGAATTATTGTCAGATCACTCAATTATTTACTGGAAAAGAAAATTAAATTCGAGCTCTCACCAAAATATTTCATCTGCTGACACATGAGCTCACCCAAAAGCTAGTTTGAAGTATCTACGATCCGTGACGGCCGTATAATTACTGTAATAAAATTTTTAACTATAGTTACTGATTGCTCTCTCTCCATAAGTCCGATCGAGAAGATGAAAAACGTTGGTACTCATGCTACTCATGGTATTCATCATTATCAATAAGGACTCATATTTAAACTAATTGAAACTAACTAAAGAAAACAAGTAAACAACCTAGAATTAGTCTACGATCAATTCTTATGATACCCTAGATGAATGCCCGTATAAAATTTCGTATGATCCCCGATCTATGCAAGTTTCATGTTTGAAGTGGTTTTTCGCATATATTTCTAGAAGGGTTCGTCGGAGAGAAAAAATGATCATAATCAATTTTATAGGATTTCGTATTCTGAAGAAGTTTTTAGTACAATAAAAATGACTAGGACTGATCGTTCTCACAGCATGTATATGCAAAAACCTAAATTTTTATATGGAAATACCAAGAAGGGGTTGCCCGATTTAGACAATTTTTGAAAATTTATTTGCTAATGTAGTAAAAACATCATTTACGAAATTTCAGCTCTCTACGTCGATGCGTTCTCAGGCAGTGTCCAAATATATAGTGGAAAACGAAATATTTGTATAGCAATGCCACAAAGGAGTTGCCCGATTTATCTCATTTTCGAACTTAATTTTACTTATTTTTTTTAATTTCAGCTTTCTAAGTATACGCGTTCTCGAGTTATCGTACGCACGGACAGACTGACAGACGGACGGACATGCAAAAATCAAAATAACTTTTAATATTATGAGTGGGTGTTCTTCAATCCATTTTGGTCTACGATCATTATTTCGAGGTGTTACAAACCGAATGACAAACTTAGTACACCCCATAGATTTCATCTTGGGTATAAAGATGACAATGTTCGAGCCATCATAGAGAGATATATCCAAGAAGAACTCATTCGTAAATATTACAAGGAAGAATGTTTTAGTGTGAAAAACATAACACACAAAGGCATTTTCATACCAAGAGTTAAAAGCAAAAATTTACCCAGCAAATATTGTGGCGATTAATTTCTGTGGAGATAAAAAAAACAATAAAAATTGTGCTGCCTTTTTATTATCATGGCGATATGTTGGCGATAGCCCCAGAAATAAAGACAATTAGATTCCATTACGATTGGCCTACGAAACTCTTTCTTATTGATATATTATTTCTGTACTCTCCCTTTAGAAATTACTTCATTTGGAGTTATTATTTCCTCGACAGAGTAAAAATAATAAAGTAGAAAAGCAGTGGAAGTAAATTTTACTATAAAATCTTAAATAAAATATAAATAATAAATAAATAGTAAATATAAAATCCGAAAATCCCCAATACTAATAAAATTTCCGATTTAGTGATTAAACATAAATTTTTTGGCAAACGATTGAATGCAAACCCAAAAATATAGGAATATTTGTCGCTATAGCGATCATAAAATAAATCACTTACACGATCCATATATGATGCAGCATTTATCCTTGTTAAACTAAACGAAAGCGATAGACATGCATATAATTCTGGTAACAAAAGATACATTTAAACGAGTCATCTGCGAATGGAAAGTAAACGTAAGAAGATAAGAATATTTATCGCCATCGCGATCATCAAAGGATTCACTTACAGTATACAAATGGAATGAAACACTTACCCCAATCAAGTGAAATGAAAGCAATAAAAATGTATTATTGCCGGTAATAAAAATGCTCGTTCTGCAAATAAGAAATTATAAAAAGGCCATTCGACAGACAATCGTAATGTTAGCTGGGAACCAATCATAAATTACGATTGCCACAACGAGCATTTATATTGCCGGCAATAATGCATTTTTATAGCTTACGTTTAACTTAACAGGGGTAAATGTTGCGTCGCATAAGTAGAGTGTAAGCGAATCACTTGATGATCGCCATGGCGATAAATATTCTTATCCCTTGGCATTTGCTTCCTAATTGCAAGCGTAAAACTTATTTTTTGTTCCCGGAATTATATGCATAGCTATCACTTCCGTTTAGTTTAACGGGGGTAAATATTGCATAGCATATGAGTCGTGTAAGTGATTCATTTTCATGGTGATAAATATTCTTGAGTTGGCAATTTCTTCCGCTTTCACGGCTTTTGTACTCTGCCGCACTTCAAGAAATAACAGCTCCAAATGAGGCAATTTCCAAAGCGAGAGTACTAAAGTATTGTTGACAACGGTAAAATTTCTTTAAAAATAGTTTATATACACAGCTGCTCTTATCACATCTAATACTAGTGATCTATACAAAAAATGCAGTAATGTATCAGTAATAAAGCGATTCTTAGGCCAATAGTAATGTTTCCGGGAATCTAGTTGCCTTTCATTCTCGAGCTATCGCCAAAACGTCGCTATGGCAATAAAAGGAGAACACAATTTTTAATTCCGTTTTTATCGCCACAGCATTTCTCACCAGAATATTTGCTGGGTTAATGAATATAAGCAATGGGGGAGTTCCATGTATGTTCGAACCAAATCGATTCGAATATAGATAGAGATAACATTTTTTGCAAATATAATTTAACTAACACAGCAGCAGCAGTTGCTCTAAAATTCTTGTTTCTTTACATTTTGGTTCGTTGCTTGCTATGCATATTGTGTCCGTAGTATCGAAAGATCACAGCTGCACTGCCAATTCATCAGTGGTGTCGTATGGAAGCAAGGGCTCTATAAACGACCAGCTGACTGACCTCGATCTCTTTTTGCACTTGGCATCGCTTGCGGTAAGTTGGCTTTTCGCTTGTTAGGGACTAACATTTATATCGGGTATCGACTGGTATACTAATTACTAATAATCATTAATTTCTGGTGTCGACGGAAATTAAAATATCTTAGTCAGGGTCTCGACTGAAGATAAAATAACACTTTCAATCGGGTCTCGACTGACTTAAAGAATATTATCTCGAGTCTCGACTGAGATTACCATTTACTAACCAATCTTCTATTACTGGTCTCGACGGAAATAATGAATCTTACTTCGGGTCTCGACTGACTTAAAGAATATTATCTCGGGTCTCGACTGAGATAATCACTTACTAACACATCTATTATTTCTAGTCTCGACGGAAATAAATAACCTTATTTTGGGTCTCGACTGAAGTTAAGATAACCCTTTAAGCCAGGTCTCGGCTAACTTAAAGAATATTATCTTGGGTCTCGACTGAGATAATCATTTTCTACACAATCTTTAATTTCTGGTCTTCATGGAAATAGAGAACCTTACTTCGGGTCTAGACTTAAGTTAAGATAACACTTTCAGCCGGGTCTCGACTGTCTTAAAGGATATTATCTCGGGTATCGACTGAGATAATCATTTACTAACCAATCTATTATTTCTAGTCTCGACGGAAATACAGAATCTTATTTCGGGTCTCGACAGAAGTTAAGACTTTAAGCCGGGTTTCGGCTGACTTAAAGAATATTATCTCGGATCTCGACTGAGATAATCATTTTCTAACCAATCTATTATTTCTAGTCTCGACGGAAACAAAGACTCTTATTTTGGGTCTTGACTGAAGTTAAGATAACCCTTTAAGCCGGGTTTCGGCTGACTTAAAGAATATTATCTCGGGTCTCGACTGAGATAATCATTTTCTAACCAATCTATTATATCTGGTCTCGACGGAAATAGAGAATCTTACTTCGGGTCTCGACTGAAGATAAGATAACACTTTAAGCCGGGTCTCGACTGACTTAAAGAATATTATCTCGAGTCTCGACTGAGATAATCATTTTCTAATCAATCTATTATTTCTAGTATTGACGGAAATAAAGAATCTTACTTCGGGTCTCGACTGAAGTTAAGATAACCCTTTAAGCCGGGTCTCGGTTCTTCAGAATATTATATCGGATCTCGACTGAGATAATCATTTACTAACCAATATATTATTTCTAGTCTCGACGGAAATAAAGAATCTTATTTCGGGTCTCGACTGAAGTTAAGATAACACTTTAAGCCGGGTCTCGACTGACTTAAAGAATATTATCCCGGGTCTCGACTGAGATAATCATTTACTAAACAATATTTTATTTCTGGTCTCGACGGAAATAGAGAATCTTACTTCGGGTCTCCACTGAAGTGAAGATAACACTTTAGGCCGGGTCTCGACTGACTTAAAGAATATTATCTCGCGTCTCGACTGAGATAATATTACTAACATTAACACTTTATCTCTGGTCCCGACGGGAATAAAGAATTGTACTAACCAATGGTTAGAACAAAGGGTCTTAACATTAGCTTAAATCCAATTCCTCAAGTGCCAAGTTTAGATCGGTTAGTACCAGCCACTTGTAACATTTTTTTATTTATTCATATATCCATTTTATTATATATTTACTCATATATATGCTATATCTGCAGATTGTATATTTTGTGTGCATATCTATCAAATATCATAATTTAACTTTATTCTATATTTATTTATATCACTTGCCTGATGATCTTATATTGCAACTTTCTGCCAATAACTATTTTTCTGTGTGATCCAAAATGCTCTGATCCAAAACTTAAATATTGAGTTTCATCCCAAAACAACTATTCTTGAAAATCGTACATTATAAATCTGTGTCAATAAGTGTGTTTGGATCTCTGACCTAATAACTTATATACATAATCCAATTTTAATAGTGGGAAATTCTAAAACATAAGTGTGAATATTTATTGAAGCTAAGAGGGAAGTAAATAGTGTTTATTTTGATAAGAGAGTTGACCACTGATCTTTATCCAAATCTACCAGTGTATTCATTTCAGTTTCACTAAATTCAAATTTGCGTGTACCGTCTAACAACAGGCAGTACAATGTATTTTGGCAGGGAGTCAGGATCAATTTTTACAACGAAAAATGCATACATACCAATTTTTCGCATAGATGATGCATATTAGAGTTGACCACTGATATTTATCCGAATCTACCAGTGCATTCATTTCAATTTCACTAAATTCAAATTTGCGTGTACCGTCTAACAACGGGCAGTACAAGGTATTTTGGCAGGGAGTCAGGATCAATTTTTACAACGAAAAATGCATACATACCAATTTTTAGCATAGATGATGCATTTATTGTTATATTTGGCTATACTCTACCAAAAGACAATAACAACCGCAGAAATATCCCTTAACAGAAAGTCATCCGAAATTGCATAGCCACTTCCAAATTACTTAGTATTTTTCATTGGAACCAAAATAAAGTTATTTGAATGCACATCTTTAAAGACGATGATCGAAAAAGAAATGTTGTGTAACCGCATAAAGAAGTCAATGAAGCCGTTAATAAGACAATACTAGTCACACAAGAGAAAACTATACAACAAGAAGTCAAACTACCAGGAAAGGACTATCAAATCGGCAATTTAGTCATATGGCAGACCCATTTTAGAAGATCATATTAGACTCTCTTTTAGGCTTGAGTCAGATGCTCAACTAAAATATTATGAATGCTTAGACAGGAGTTCAGAACGACTCCCAGAGTATCATCACTAGAGAACTGTACTCCATTTAAACTATATTGAATTCAATGAAATGTTTTCAACTTCTTGATATTGAAATGAACAATGAATTGTATGAAATAAGCACACATGATGAAGTTAAATATGATACGACATATGCTAAATCCTTGTGAAGACTGCATAGACGATGATAATTCGTTTAAGAAAAACATTGAATTACTAAACGAATATTACGAAGAATACTTCGATGAAGACCACAAAAAAGATTACGAAAAATACCACGATAAAAAGTAAAACGAAGATGACAAAGAATATGTCGGCAACGACGAAACATAAGAAAACAACAATGAAATCACAAATGGAAACATGTGAAGAAGATATCATTTCATGCTACAATGAAGATTCTCGACGACCTAAATTTACAATATTTCCATGAGCCACAGTTGAATCAGAGTTGAGTTATCGTTAAGTTTTGCTGGCTGAGTTAATTCGATGCTGTTTTCATAGACGGCTTTTTGAATTAAATTGACAGCTGGCATATTTCGTATAGTTAAAGTGGCCGGATTTGTGTTGAATAAACTACCCATTCGGACTATTCTAAAAAATACTTATACAAAAATCAAATAGACTAGTTTCATGGAGTTAATATAGATTAAACTCAACCAAACTCAGCTCCCGTTTCTTTGCGCACTAACTTCGGTTCAACTCGAGTTGAGTTCCATATGAAAATATAGGCGAGATCAATTTTTCCTGGAGGACGTTAACAAAAGTGAAACATTTCAAAGAGGAAAGATAATTTTTTTCTAAATAACATCTGTTTACGGATATTGATGTAGGACAAGAAAACGTTACAATGACAAATTCGAATCAACCACAAAACTCTATAGCCAAGGAAAAGCCAGTAAAAGAAAAACATTCTGATGAAGCTGGGATATTGTAGACTTACCCTAACGTATACGGTTATATTGAAGAATATCCATTAGACTTTGAAGCCTATATAGTGAAGGATGACTGATTCCATCTCCACCAAAATATATTTTCTTAATTCAAATCCAGGGAGGTGAGGTGATCCCAAGCACAGAGGTAAAGGAAGCCCATTCTACTAACTTGCTAGAAACACCCTCCCACCAAAACGTTCCTATCCTCAGCTCACCTACAGATGGAAAGGCAGATCCAAGTGTATTCAGCCTGCTCCGAGCATACGCCAAAGAAATTGTTTGGTTGTTAGGACTGACATTCAGGGTTTTCAACAGTTCATATTCTTTTTAGACGAGCGTAAAGCGAGCTCTGGCCGCTTATTATTCCCATGACAGCTGCACATTGTTTCCTTCCGAGTCTCAAGAGAAAATCGGAGAAATTCCTATTAGGCACATCAAGAAGAAGTTTTGTACACCTGCACGTACTCAAGTTCACCCATCTCTGCTTATGCTTCATGCGAACATTCGAACATCCGATAACAGAGGTGGCAACGTGTACAGCGGATTCCGATCCAAGGAAGGGGAAGCCACAACCAGATCTGGCGAGTGGGTCAGCCCTGTCATTCCCCATGACCCCCATGGATTCAGAAACCCACTGAATTGTAACGTTTTTATGGTTAGTTAGTTTATCCAGAGACGTCCTGCAGTCCCCAAGTAAATTAGTTGTTATTCAAGTGACACTCCAAGTGGCCATCGAGGCTACTTAATCATCCAAAAGGATAGCAATAACATTTCCTATCTCCCGCATTAGTAAGAGAGCCATCGGTGAAATTGTTTAGAACTGACTGGAGAAGGCTCGATTCGACAATTCTCCCAGCCCGCGGGTCTCATTTAGGAAAACCCACAGAGCAGCGACATCCCAAACGAAGCCATGGTACCATCGTATCAAGTGGCATGCGAGCCAGTAGGTTTTCTCGTTCTAGCCCACACGCCAGTGAGCAATAGGAAGAACCAGTCCTTTCGTCCTCCCAACATTCCCCTGAGCGCAATCTATACACAGCGCTTTTGGCATCTGCCTTAATAACAAGATCAAGGGGTACCAGATTATGTAGGACTTCAAGGGCAACAGTAACCATAGATTGCATGAAGCCTATAATTCTCAGCCAACAAGCCATTGCACGCTCACTAGCTTCCGGATCGCAGTCCCCACATATGCAGCGCGATGATGAGTGAGTCAAACAACATACACTATACGGAACCCGGCACGCAGCCTCTCTCCACCGGCACACTGAGAGAGGTTGGGTCACCCGACTCCACGGTGAAGTTTCGTCGTCTTAGTATTTGGCCGATTCATCGAATGACAGCCTCTCGATGTCCAGAAACCACATGAATCTTACTAGTGACACAAAAATTCCAACAGTGAAAATACAAAACATAAACAGTTAACTATAAAATAAATAAATTTCAAAAAACTCCCTACTTAAACTACAAAATTTATAAAACTTTAATGCAAAAATCTCAGTTTCATTAAATCTTTATTGAATAGAAAACTGATGAGCACCTTAAAGTTATTTATAAAAATGTCTTGATCCCAATAATTTTTGTTGATAAAAACAAATGAATTTTGATAAACTTGACTCGCATGAAAATTTCATTCTTCTTAAAGTCGCCGTTTCTATAATTTAAAGGATCCAATTCGAAATTCAAATAGAAAATATTTTTTTCTTTTCTTGACGACAATAAATTAATGGGAAATTTAATTAGAAATTATGAAACCACATTTGCATTCATTTTCTTAGGATCGTCGCTGGCACAGACTGAGAACGCTAACCATAATATTATTTTTTGTTCTTGTTATCATAGACAGAAGTCTCGTAACGTTATTCTTCATTATTTTCAAAATAAATGTCATCTCCTAAGATCATATCTTTTGTTTTATGAGTTTCGTGGAGGAGATAAATGTGACAAAGTTGGAAGACAAAAAAAAAAAAATTCGATAAAATTACTTCCGTTCTATTTCTATAGTGATTTCCCCATAGTTGAATATGGAAATGAATTTTCTTTTCGCTACTATTATAAGTTGGGCACGAACAGATTTCAGCGTAGACCCAAGATATGAAGTTTTGCATAATTTATATTATGTTGCATAAGAAATATGTACATAAATTTTGGTTGTGCTTATTGCTTATCGCAGAAGTTTTTTCTTTTTATTGGTCTGAAGGAGGACTAACTACTAGAATATCTAGAACTATGAAATGAAAAACAAAATATTAGAAATCAATAAAATTTAAATTAAACAAGTAAACAATAACAAGGGCTAAACAATAGATAAATAGATAGAAAAAAGTTTGGAGTAGAATAGAGAAGATGATTGATGCTTATAGTGGAAAGGGAAAAGTGAGACATGATCGAAATTTTTTTTTTAATCCATAAATAATTCGGATAAAATTATGGAAGGCGTAGTATTTAATTTTTGTCGTCATATGAAATCCATATGTGCAGAAAGATATTTTACAATCACCGGAAAAAGAGGATAGAAGAAATGAGCTTTATCAATCATAAGCAATTCTCGCTAATTATCAAACTAAATGGGGCTATCCCAATTTTATGGGGGAAGAAAATGCGTGCTCGAAATAAAACAATCTCCACCTCAAAATTTCGTCGTAAATGTAAATTTCCTGACAGAAGTGGCAGAATAAAGTCTTAGCAAAGCCAATTGTTGAGTAGGTGATAATGTAAAGAGCAGTCGCTTAAGATGAGCCTTGTAATTATTTTAATCTTTGATTTTCGTCAGCAATTTCATTATCATTTTATTACAGAGCTCACATTATTTTTGCTCGCTAGTATTTTGATGATCTGCAGACACTCCCCCAAAACTTACCTTGACTTAATGGCGAAGGACTTTTATGCCTTGACTAACGGAGATATAATTAATTATTGAGGCATTTTGTGAGCTCCTTTTATTTATTTATGTATTTAAATTACAAATTAAGGAGACATATACAAGCTTTTATAAGTCAAATTATTTATTTACTACCACAAAAAGTTATTCATACAAAATAAAATAAGATATAAAAGTGGATTTTAATTGCAATAAACTAGTATGCTGTAATACTTCGAAAAATAAATTATATATTTTATTATTTATACTAATGTTAAATACTACAAAAGTAGTACATACAAGGAGGTTACTGCTTTATGATACAGGAAGTTGAATTCGCCGCGATAAATTTTTGGTTCATGCGTTCGGCGTTGCAAAGGTATGTGTCTTTGGTGCTTAATGTCGTTTCCCACATATGATTTTCTTTTTCCAGGTTTTCTTTAGGAAAAATTATGCAACAATACTTTTAAGTTTTTATTTTTTTTTTTTTATTTTTTTAGAACTTCATCAAAAATCTGATTACTAAGTTTACAAAAGAAAAATTAAAAAAAAAATAAATTAAAAATTATTATACATATGTAAACAATGATATTGACCAACAGTGTACAAACAATATTAATAAAATGAAAAGTAACCTTAACTAAGCTGATCTCTTAATTCACTTTTTAAAAGATGAAAGTCAATGCAATCAAACTGGTTGTTAAAGAGACGAGACATTGATGAAATCGGCTCGTGAAAACCATAGTTCGTACTATGATGAGGAACGACGAGGAAGTCGTGGTTCCTCAAAGAGCGCGCAGGAATAGATATATTGAAAGCATTTAAGAGCTCAGGAGAATTTATCGCCCCCTGTATACACTGAAACGCAAAAACAACTCTGGAAGCTTTTCGCATATTTTCGAGAGAATCCAATGGAAAGAGTTTAAGCCTATCAACATACGGAGGTAAATTAATAGGGTTATGCCAATGAAGTCCACGCAGAGCGAAACGAACGAATCTCCGCTGCACAGCCTCAATACTATTTATGTATACAGCATAAAACGGAGACCAGACCGGACTGGCATACTCCAAAATAGGTCTAACGAATGTGCAGTAAAGGACCTTCGTTATGAATGGATCATTAAACTCCTTTAACCATCTCTTTACAAACCCCAGAGTAGCATTAGCCCTGGCAACGATTGTATTAATATGATCCTCGAAGGAAAGGCGTGTATTAAGGAAGACACCCAAGTCCTTGGTTTTGTCAAGTCTAGATAATAAGGATCCATCTAAAGTATAACTGAAGTTCAATGGACTCCTTTTACGAGAAAAGGACATAGCAGTACATTTGTTGATGTTGAGAGGAAGACAGTTAATAGCACACCAATTATGAAAGGTGTCTAAGTCCAAATTTAGAATTCCAAACTCGTTTTCATTAGAAACAATGCGGAAGATTTTGGCATCGTCAGCATAGCAAAGTATTCTTGAATTAGTCAAAATCAGAGTTACGTCATTAATGAAAATAATAAAAAGGAGTGGTCCGAGATGGCTGCCTTGAGGAACACCAGAAGTATTATCTATTACGTCAGAAAGGGCTTCGCGAAATATAACTCGCTGCGTACGATCCGATAAATAAGAATGAAGCCAATTGACAAAAACAGAAGGAAAACCAAGAAGAGTCAGCTTATGAATCAAGATTTTATGATTGATTCGGTCAAAAGCTTTACTAAAATCTGTGAATATGCAATCAACTTGCTTTCCGCTTTCAATTGCAGAAATGCAGAAATTAGTAAACTCTAACAAATTAGTCGTAGTAGATTTACCCTTCATAAAACCATGCTGAAAAGAGCGCAGGAAAAGCTTGCAGTGGAAAGACAAAACATCGCAAACCATGGCTTCAAATATCTTACCAATACAACATAACTTAGCGACGGGTCTGTAGTTAGAAATGTCACACTTATTACCCTTCTTGTGAAAAGGAGTAATCAAAGAAAGCTTCCACTGCTTAGGAAAAACACCACAGGTTAAAGATAAATTAAATAAATATCACAAAACAGAAACTATGGACGTAGCACAATTTTTTATGAACGTGGAGGGAACGCCATCCGGACCACTAGAAAAACTATCAGCTATGCTTGAAATGTACTTGAAGACAGACGCTTTATCGAACAACAGGTCCTTAGGTTGAAGAGAAGTCGTCGGAAGCTTCGTCAAATGGATAAAATCATTATAACTAATATCACAGTGGTTATCACAGAAGACAGTTTTAAAGAAGTCACCAAAAATATTGGAAGTCTCCAAGGGATCAACACTATCTACGTTTCCAAGTCGCAACGATGAAGGGTATCCATCACAGTTGCGCTTAGAGTTCACAAACTTCCAAAATTGCTTAGGTTCCGTACGCAAGGCCGACCTCATTCTATGTATATAATCATTATAAGAATCATTCAGGTACGATATGTACTGAGCACGCAAATTAGAATAAGTTACGTAATCAGCATCGCTCCTTGAGGAACAGAACCTCCTCCAAGCATTATTCTTCAAATTTTTAAGATGCTTCAAAGAGCCATTGATCCATGGTTGACAATGCGAAGTACGATTCGAACTTACAAGTGGTACACAGTGAGTAAAACAAAGAAATAGGATGTCATAAAACGAGCTCACAGCTTTATCAATGTCACGTTCACCCAGAACACTGGTCCAGTAGCAGGCGGATAGCCATTCATTAACTTTATTAAAATCAGCTTTTTTAAAGTTATAACAATACTCGTAGTTCCCAGAAGCATTAGATGATGAAGTTACAGGATCAAAAAACAAAACTGTATGTAGTGCCGGATGATGACTTGTTTCAGGAACCATAGGAGTTAAACAACGCTTAACGAGAGTACCATTGGGATCGGACGAAAATACCAGGTCAACTTGTTGAGGAGTCGCTATAAAAGAGGGCAGCAAGCCCTCATCGTCCGGAGAGTGTACCCAATTCACATTAGGTAAGTTAAAATCACCATAAAGCAACAACTCATCGGCAGGCAGCAGAACTTCAGTAAGCCTATCTATACATGAAGCCAACAAATCAAATATATCGGCAGATGGGCATGGAGGGATATAAACTGTAGCAATATATACGGTTTTGTTGTGAAAGCCTGAGAGCCACACAAATAAACTCCAGATCACCGGAATCAACAAAGTCAACCAAGAAACAAGGAAGGTCGCGACGAACAGCACAAAGTACTCCACCTCCAACAGGAGCATCCAGGGATAGACGATGGCGGTCACGGCGAAACAACAAGAACTCGGGACCAAAAAGCTCTTCATCAACGATCTTCCCACACAGCCATGTCTCGGTCAAGCAGACCACGTCGAAACAGGAATTCGTCGAACTTGTAACAAGGCGAGTCGTCTTAGAGCGAAGACCAGTTACGTTGGCGTAGTAGACCGAGATTTCGCTAACAAGTTTTTTGCCATACTAGATGATCCGGAACGTCCCTTAGGAATAAATTCACGCACAATGGAATTGCAGGGCCATATATCAGGTGAAAGCACTGCCTGAAACAGATTTTCCGGAACTAAAATCCTGAAGGACGCAGAAAATGAGCGTTTCTCGTGTGGCTGTCGAGTAGATAACTTCCTGCAGGCAATCAAAGAGCTCGAAGTGCCAACACGTGATGAAATGTGTTTAATAATTTCGTCTTCAGTGGTGTCAGGATGTACTCTAGAGAGGAAAACACATTTAGGAAGCCTGGCTGGCCGCAACATTTCGTATTATTCTCAACCGAATGAGCTTTTAAAATCCAATGATCGAAAATAGGAAAATACTTGTCCGACCGCAGGCTTTTCATGATCGACTACTTGCAAATTGGGAGTATTTCTGACTTAATTCTCTGGAAAATATATTTGTTACCATAGGCATCATAAAACAAACTAATAGACTAATGTCATACAATATCTCAATCTCTTGCACAATTCTTTTAGAATGCAATTCAGTAAAGTGTTCGATAATTGGAGACACTACCGCATGCGCTAAAAAAATTGTTTTGGTTACAAAAGAAAAAAGAAAGCGAAAAAATTTGTCATATCTTCTGCACAATGTCCAACTCTTACACCTTTGTATTTTTTTTTTTATAATACAACGCCCAAAAGAATGTCAGTAGCCACCTCAAAGGGGTACGCATAAAATATGAAATATTCATTACAGTTCATGAAGGAACTGCCATTCTATCCAATAGGTTCAGAAAATTGAACTAAAAATTAGTACATAATATGGTAGTTCAATTTTCTGAACCGATTGGACACATTCACACTCTCCATAAAGTCAGAGGTCTGGTGGTTAAGTGGGTGTCACACTGGGAGCGACGCGGCACAGCGTTTTGCGGTTGCCGCTGTGCGATTACTCTTGCAAAACTAAGTCTAAGTCTAACTAAGTCACACCGGGAGCAGCGCGGCGCAGCAAATTTCTTGCCGCGCAGAGATTTTGAAGGTTACTCAAATACACATTTTTCCGCTACCGCTGGCTCTGTGACCAAGACTTTAGAATAGTTCTCCCATTGTAGCCTAATAGCACTTGAAATTACTTGCCTGTTTTCTTGGAGACACAGAGGTGAAACATTTAGTAAGACAACCAAGGCTGTATACTAGAATAAATACTTATGACGCCTCTAGACAAGCCAAGGATATAATAATTTTTTTTTTAATTGCGACTCAGTTTTCTTTTGATAGGTTTTAATCGTCATACAAGGGTCGCATAAGTGACCAATAAGTCATTTTTTTTTCTATGACAACAAGTGTGTAGAGCCACCCCACATAACTGTTTCCACCATGCTACCCCATGTTTTAAACTCGGGCCTTTAATTAAATCCCAAAATATGAAGTCAAATATTGCTTGGTCATCATTACTCATTACATTCAATCTCGAGCTGGTGAGTGTCACTAAGTAGGTAATCTATTACGATTTGAGTAGGCAACCTTTGGCATTGATGGTAATCGTGACTTAACAATGACCAAATGGTAAGATTTCTTCTCCTGCTGGAATTTATTTAGTTAACTGTGGAGATCTCAATGACCTTTTGTACAACAGCTAATTTAATTACCTATAAAGCCACTTTTTCTTATAGCTTTTTTCAAGTTTATGGCGCAAATCTGTAAATGTTTCTCATAGAACATTTTAATTTATTCATCGATTACCGACAGGCACTTAACATTGAGGTTAACGATTTTCTAGATTTTCAGGATAAATTAAATATCGCCTAATCGATTTATTCTCTTGTAACATAAATAAATAAATTTTTGTTATCATCTAGCTACTTAGGATGTTGATATAAATCACAAAAATAATATAAAAACTCTTGGTCATAATATCATCATTATAAAACTGCCTATACCACCATCAAAATCACATTTGAAATCGCTGATTTTTACTAAAATAAATACTTGTGGAAGCAATATTAGAAAGCAATTCCAAATATATAGGCAGTTCTAGTTCTGTCGATCTAGTCCCCTTGGAGGAAGGTAATTTGTTATTTTTGAAGTGGCCCTTTCCGTACTTTTTCCCTTATCATTTCTTATAATTGAACCGTCCTAATGGCCTCTGGTCTTTTAGGTGCCAAATATCTTGGAAATGTTATTCAAAGAGATCTTATGTCTTTAGAATAATCTGGGAAATTTATTGATTTCAGGACACTTGGGTGTAGCCAGGATAAGATTTTTTTCTCACAAATTTTCTTTTAATGTGATAATGTCTTGCAAATAGCTATTTTATGGACAGAAATTCTATAGACTCTTTTATTCGTTATAATAAAAATGTTCTATCGGGAATTGGTTGTTTTTTTTGTGGGTGGGTAAAATTCCGCGGCTATTTAGTATAAATTTTTTTTTTTTCTGTTCCGTGGAATATTTAGCGCAAGAAGTGAAAATAAAAAAATTATTTATCAGTTTGAACGCTATGTCATGCAAATATATGGAGAAGTGGCAACAAATTATGAGAGTTCTTTTATCTTAGACCAACGTCGAAAATACGAATCGCGAGAATCCGGAACGAGTTTTCTTTCCCAAAATATAAATTATTCCGTATTGTTTTTGGAATATTGTCTGGAAAATAAAAATTTCGAAATTTTTATTTGTTAACAGATTGCTTGGACATTTTTTTCTGCGATTTCTTAATTTTTCGGTACCTACATCTTCCCTCCCATGATGGCAAAAACAGAAATATTTTTAATTTAAGACATGAATATCTTGAAATTATCGAGAAATTTTGTGTCCGCCATTGCATTTTCCAACAATTGTACGCTACCATCTTATATAGAAATGACTATCAGAACCGGCTTAACACAAGCTCGCTGCATGGACACGTCTAATAAATAAACGGTCAACACTACATGCGTTTCATCACTTAGTCGGTGTTAGTATTAGTATGTTACACTAAACATAGACCAAACACCAGATGAAATTACATGCAGAAAACATTAAACAAAATAGATTAAATATTATATAAACGTTTTTTTTTAAACATGCTTAGAAACGTCGAGAACAAAATGCTCAGCCGTATTATTAACAGTAATACACATGCGATGAACAGGTTCATACTTGCTAAAGTTAGACCTTGAGGAGTTAACATGCAATAAAGGTAGCCTTCTTAAATTGTGCCTACTATCACGGAAAGAGATTTTGTTAAGTAAAAATGGAGATCCAATATTCTCGTTTAAGAGTTGATGCACAAACGTTATATCGGCAACCATACGACGTTTCTCAAGCGAGTGCATATTTAAAAGCTTCAAGCGATCCTCATAGGGTGGAAGAATTAATGAATTATTCCAGGGTAGGTGCCTGAGAGCAAATCGTAAGAAGTTCCGCTGAACAGACTCGATACGATCGATGTGTATACCGTAAAATGGAGACCAGACCTGGCTAGTGTATTCAAGAAGTGGTCTTACAAAGCAAGTGTACAAACGCAATGTTATGGGTAGGATTTGAAAACTCTCGGGACCAACATTTTATAAAACCCAACATAGAGCTACTCTTTGATACCATATATAGGGTCCGCCATCTAACGTTTTTTTTTTCAACTAGTGCTTATTTCGTGAATGGTAACACTTAGCTCATGTCTGATTTGACAGATAATTAGTTTTATTCTTCCGCTGAACGAATATGGTTGTGTATATGCTTGAACAACGCTGGGAAATATTACCTGCGATCGACTTACAGAAGAAGCCGATTTTGCCAAAAAAAATCATCTTTTCGGATGAAGTTCATTTTGATCTTGGCGGGTATGTAAACAAGCAAAATTGTCGCATTTGGGGCACAGAAAACCCGCACGCATACATTGAAAAGCCGATACACCCAAAACGAGCCACTGTTTGGTGCGGATTTTGGTCCAGAGGGCCATTTTTCTTCGAAAATGAGCAAGGAGTGGCCGTTACAGTCAATGGCAATCGTTATCGGGCCATGTTGAACGAAAATGGAAGAGGAGGATATTGGCAACATTTGGTTTCAACAGGACGGTGCTACGTGCCACACAGCCGAAGCTACACTCGATGTTTTGCGCCCTGTTTAAAACAAAAAAGTTATTTGGCGGACCCTATAGTTTAAATGGGAGATAAAATTCAATCTGTGGTCACATTTGACACCCAAGTCACAGACAGAGTCCACACGGCGAATCGAGGTATCCGAGAACTCATAATCATAAGTGATTGGTGTCTGATTCCTATGGAAAGTCATAACCTCACATTTGTTGATATTGAGTACCAAATTATTGCACTTGCACCAATTGTAAAATTTTTGAAGGTCACCCTGTACCTGTTCACAATCGTTAACAGATTTAATCTGAGCGAAAAGCTTAAAATCGTCAGCAAAAATCAAGACCTTACAGTACCTCACAACGGAGACAATGTCGTCAATAGACAGAATAAAGAACAACGGGCCCAAGTCACTCCATTGTGGTACGCCAGACGAAGCCTTCAATACTCTAGAGATGGAATGGCGAAATAAGATTTGGTATGTTCTGTTATCTAAATAAGACTCCGTCCATTTTAGAAATATTGGGGGAAACCCGTATTTTTCCATTTTAAACAGTATCACGGAGTGAGATAACTTGTCGAACGCCTTACTAAAGTCTGCATAAATACAATCTGTCTGATAGCCTTTTGCAAACCCGCAAATGGTATCCGAGACAAATTCCAACAAATTAGTGGTTGTAGAACTGCCTGAAATAAACCCATGTTGGTTTGAAGAGAAGAAATTCTTACAGGAAGATGATAGTTGAGAGTAAATGATAGATTCGAATAATTTGGGCATGCAAGATAATTTTGCAATAGGTCTATAGTTAGGAGTTTCATTTTTACTACCTTTTTTGTGGATAGGTATGATAAAGGAGTTTTTCCATAGCTGCGGGAAACAACCAATATCGACCGATTTTTGGAAGATAATTCTCAGCGGAGCTACCAGGGCGAGGCAGCATGACTTAAAAAAGGCTGGAGGGATCCCATCAGGACCAGTTGTGAAGTCATTTGGAAACCCATTAATATGATTGAGTATATCCTCTTCTGAAATTGAAGGGATAGTGAATGAAACGTTATGGGAATCGTTCATATGACTGAAGTCGCTATTTTGAGGATGAAAATTTGACGAAGTAAAGGCATTGTCAAAAAATGAAGCAAACATATCGCAAATTTCAGACGAATCATCACTAGCAGAATACTTGTACCTCATGGTATTGGGGTAGTTGTCAGTTTTTTTCTTCATATTAATAAACTTAAAACAGATGCGTGGGTCACTAAATAATTTCGTACGCATCATTTGAACATACTCATCATAAAGTGTAGAAGAAAGTTCTCTGAACTCATTATATGATGTGAGGAAGTTGTTGTGAGCTATAGTGTCCTTGTCCCTCATATAACTTTTCCACAGTTTATTCTTCCTATTTTTAAGATGTTTCAGTTCTTTATTGAACCATGGCGGTGATGTTTTATTCAACCGCTGACGCTCGCGGTGAATATAAGAAGAAAATAAATCGAAAAGAATTGCGTAAAACTTAGAAACATCTTCATCAACACTATTGCAAGACAGAAATGTGTAGAAATCAATAGAGGAAAGTCTACTGGAAAGTTCTGAAAAGTCAACCTTTCTAAAATTGAAAAGGTATTCCGCTTCGTCACAATATGTGAGGTTTTCGGTTACATAACAATGTGTAATTAGAAGAGGGGGGTGGTATTTGTCAAGAGTAGACATTATAACTGGGCTAGGTTCAACTAATAAGTTACCCGCGTCAGTAGAAAATACCAGGTCTAACTGCCTACCCATGTCATTCTTAACATTACTGATTTGGCTGAGACCAAGAGATGAAATAGTGTCAAGGAAAAGTGATTCCCTTGTTGTCAAGTTAGAAAGTTGGAAAGCTTTTTTGTTGACTATGTTACGATTAGCTAGCGTGATGTCAAAGTCCCGTCAGAGCCCTTTACAAACTCCAACTTTTTACTGAAGTGTAAAGGCACCCTGAGTTCTCTTTCTCGGTATAAGGTGAGGTACCTACTCATTCAATGGGTACTAGGTCATAGCAATATAAGCGGAAATGAAAGGACGGATGAGCTCGCTCGTCTTGGAGCTTTCCGCTCCAAAATCTGAATTGCACCAAAACTCCTTACTTCTAATATATATTTTTTACCACAAGGTTCACCTTGGCGTCCTTGCTTAGGATCTTTCGTCCTCGTTCCTTCAAATAAAAAAACAAGTAAGTTTTTTGGCTTGGGCTGACTGCCAACACAGTAATCTTTAGATAAATTATTCCTTGGATAAAACAACAAAGGAACTGTTGGGGGGGGGGAGAGACTAGCGCAATGAAAAAGCTTCTAGCACTAAACAACAATCCTACCTTAGAGACTTTGCGTCAATTCTAACTGAACACTTATTTCTCAAAGGTCATCTACATAGGAACTTGACAACCTTGCATGCAGAGTATGCATAGAAGATTCCAAAAAGGTGAGTCATAAATATATAATATATACATATATATATGTATATATATAATAAATATTCCTTGGCTCACACCTTCTAGGGGAACTATATTAAACGGGAAGAGAGGTTTGGGGCCAATCGTAAATGTTGTTACTGCATCTGGCTAGTATTTATGAGAAATATCTAATAAATGTTAAATGTGAACAATGGGCCCTGTAGTGGCCTAAGTTCTAAACAATTCTTATGGGTCTCAATATCATTCCAATCCATCCATCCATTTATCCACACAATCGGATTATGTGATTTAGTGCGCAGATCTTTCAGCATTCTATTTTCATCCATCATATAACTCAATTTATGTATTCTCTGGAATGCCACAGAGTAGTCACATTGGGCCCTTTCTTTTTAATGAAAACATATTTATGAATATTCCCAATGAGAACATATTCTGTGATTCTTTTGTATGTACTAACAAAATTTCCACTGAAACAGGTATTTCAATAGCAAAGTATTTACGACTTTCCTTTCGCTCAATAAAGTTGAGAGGGAGATTTGATAGATTTCCAACGAAAATACTGGCCAGAGGCAGAAACTGCAAAACATGCTTTCCCGTAGCAGCAGATGTAGTGAGAATAAAAATTGGAATAAGGGCAACAGCTTTTTGGAACTGGGTCACTGTGGAGAAGGCTACCTGATCTCTTAACTCCAACTGGGGTAAGTTTAGCTTCCACTAGCAGTTGTGGGTTTCGTAAGTACTGTGCAGTTTTTCGTGCACTTGTGTGAGAGAGTAAGATTATTGCTCTGCAGATATGTGCCGTATATACAGAGAGGCTCGCTATTCAACGTACGAATTTGCAGCTCCTCACTGAATGAGTGTCGTGTAGACGTACTCTTCAGTATGTAAGTGATAACATCGAAAAAGTTAATGACAATTAATGGTCAGATCGATCGGATTTGTAAAAAATTAGTACACAAGTGATTGATTAGACTTGTGATTGTGATTAGTTTATCTGCCCTATGGCAGAGTTGGAGCTACCAACACAAAATATTTGCTTAGTGAACGTTTTCTTATGCCATTTGATGTTTTTATGTTGTCTGCAGATGCAATCACCGCAGAAAGAATAGTAAAGATAGTGTTTACCGTGCTCTGTCTCTCTTTCCCATACGCAGGATTCAGTTAAGAAGGTGTGCTCTAACGGTGATATACATATATATTTGTGCCACATGAAATAGCAAATCGCTCAGTCCATTGTTACAAGTCAATGCCGTACCCTAAGACGCTATGTAGCTACGGGGCACTGGGACGGAAAGGCTTTTCTTGTGTTCTGTATGAACTTCTCGCTCGGTGTTTTGTGACCAATCGGCTATTCAACGATGAATGTAGTGCCGATTTTTATGGAATTTCTGGCTTTGTTTTCCTAGTTGGATAATTTTTGGTAAATGGCTGACTCTCGAAGCTCCCGGAATATATGTACAAGACATGAGCAAAGTCTGAAGAAGAGAGTAGCGGAGTCTTACTGCAGGAGTTTTTCATATAAAAGTAGCTTGTATTTTTCTCAAACGCAATAATTTCCATAAACTTGTTCCAGATGGTTTTTTTTTCTTATCAACAATAGGAAGAAACATTTTTGGCTGCAATTTGTTTTAACTTCATTTTTCTGTGAAAACGATAGTTTTAGGCTTTAGGACCTATTTCAGATGAAATCTTAGTTCTTCCTCCATGATGAATATACAAAACAAGTGAAATTGAGCTCTTACTGCATGGCTGTAGACGACCCGTTAAGGTCTTTTAATGTATCGGAGTCATAGCCAACTTCATGGCTTGTATCTTCCGAGGGTTAAGCTGATTCCACAAAGGTGGTAAGTATCGGTCTGTGAGTGAATTATAGATGTTGAGGGAAGAGTGGGTTTTCAACGAAGAATTAAAAGACAGCTTAGTTTAAAAGCTCCAATGGAACGTGTGGGTCGATTCAATCCTTTGAGTGAAATTCAATGTCGCAATGGGGTTTATATCTCCAATTTTAACAAAAAAAAACCAAACTTTCCTGTTCATGGGAAAAATTTCTTAAGTGTCTCGTCACAGATTATTCTTTCAGCTTTCCTTTTGATTATGCCAACACTTTTGTTTTTAAATAAAGGACCACTAATGGATAATTAAACCAGCCTTTCGGCAATGAAACAAAATCGGTAGGTAGGTACTCACTACAATCAAATTTCTTATTGACACAATATTCCCTTTTAAATTTCCCACCGTGAAATGACCACGCTTAGATCTTTAAATCTGACTTTTTCGGGTTAAGAAAAATTAAACTCGACTTTAAATAAAGATTAAAATTTATTTTTATATTACCGTTTTTACTTTTGTGAGAATATCATTATTTCCCCACCATTACCTTAACCTGGCGCAAATGACGTGAAAATAATTACGCGAACGATGACCCCGGGTCATTATGACCCGGATTATATCGACAAATTATCACAAAATTAAAAGAGTTACCTTAGTTTTAATAAGGACTTATTCCGTAAGGGTTCTTTACATATGTGGCAAAATAACGATAATACTGTATTCTATAAATCAAACTTTTATTAGCTTCCTCAATAACATATGCAACATCAATTTCGAAAAAATAACTGTGATTTTTTTTTTTTTTAACAAATTTTCATTGCATGTCCTTAAATCTATTTTCTCCATTTTAGGGATTTCACATCAGTATTGACGCAACTTGAGTCTTAGTTTACCCACTCAACACTGGTATTGATTGTGTTGTGTTCAAAAAATTCCAAATGTTTCCTAAAGTCATAAAAATAGGTAGAAATTATTCTTTTGCAAAATCACTTGACTCTCTACACTAAAACAACTACAAAAAAAAACTTTGAAACTAATTTTTGCTCTTGTAAAGCAGTTTTCAACAAATTTCTTCTATATCTCTGGAGCATTTTGTGTAAGTGGAAAGCTTGATATTATAAGTTTGAGGGAAGTTTTTTTTTCTCCATCAACCAAGTAGTTAGGCAACACAGGGAAAGTTTGTTCATTTTTTTTTTCTTCTTTCAACTTTGTTATTTTTTTTTTTTCCATAACGGACGTTAATTTAAGATTACAAATTTACCTTTGAAGTTTACTGTAACTCGAGGGATTAATTCGAGGTTTATTTCAAATATGAAGAAGAGAATAACTTTTTTTTTGTGTGGAATTTAATACGGAAACGTAGCTAGATCTGCGTAAATGAAAGGCAAACTATAGTCAGCGTTTTATTATCTGAACATAAATTTGATATAATCAAAACAAGAACTACATAAAATCCTAATTGCTATGTTTTGTTTATGTTTTCGCTATACTTAGTTAGAAGTATTAATAGTTAGTTAATCTATATCTTTCTCGTGTTTTTCTTTTTCATTCCAATAACTCGGTCGTCGGTGATGAGTTTAGATGGAGAATATTTTTTTAATTCTTGAATCTTGATGTAATTAATCCTGTATTTATATACAGGGTGTTTCATATCAGAGGGATTTCAAGTATGGGGCCCGGACCAACAAGAAAAATGGGGCCTGTCCATGTCTTAAAATCATAAAAATATGTCAGCTAAATAATAAAGGATATTGTAACGCAACTACTTACTTTTATATCCGGGAATCGTTTATTCGACGTAATACAATTTGAAAAATGTACACGAACAACTGTTGTATGTGCCCAAGAGTACAACAGCTAATGAACAGCAATTAAATTCACCCCATTTTAGGCATTCACTAGAACACTTAGATCTGGTTGGTTCACAAATTCAATAAAGTTCCCAAATGAAAAGCG
The DNA here is from genome assembly GCA_963924295.1 of Dioctria rufipes. Classification (NCBI taxonomy): domain Eukaryota; kingdom Metazoa; phylum Arthropoda; class Insecta; order Diptera; family Asilidae; genus Dioctria; species Dioctria rufipes. Next base: position 25,029,625 of record OZ002740.1, on the reverse strand, counting down.
ACTATGGAGATATAGCTACTTGGAGTTGGTACAAAGTTATTCCCCATATTTTCCATGAAAATCTATTAAAAAAAATCACACCCGAACAAAAAACAAAACACAGAACCAAAGTTTACACTGTCAGCTGTTCTATGCCAGACTTGATATCAGAAAATGGTGGAATATCAGTTTAAAGTAAGAACCTGACCTCATGCTAATACAAATCAATTCTTAAAACTCTACGCGACATTTGTTCCGTTCCAAACAAACCAATCGAGCTGACTTTACAAGCCCTGCGACCGTGGCGCACCGCAGAAAACAATGAATATTTGCAACCTCAAAGCACAAACATAAAAGCCGCAATAACCCATTTGAACATTTATCGAATTTTAAAATATCCCAAATATCACAAATATGGAGAAACAAAAACCATTAAATCAGTTTGACATATTCATTGAATTTGAAAATACACCCAGAAATAAAAACCAATTGACAGACATGGAAAATAAAAGGAAATTAATTAAAAACCTGTTAGAATTAAAAAGATTGTTAAAATGAATTATTAAAACAAATGTAAACTTAGGATTAGACGAAAAACTTGAAAAAATTGACAAAATAGTGAAATGAACTTTAAATAATGTGAACTTTTTGCAACAGATGGCAATAGATAGCCTTAGACAAAATTAGATCTAAAGAACGTCACATTAGCCCGAAGAACAAAATTGTATGCCGCCATATTGAGATAGTCTGAGTCTGAGAAGTCGTAGCAATTTGTGTGAGAGACACCGAGATTAACCAGTTTTTTTATTTACAAAAAAAAAAAAAAGTAATCGGTACAACAAGGTGATCCCGAAAAACCCAGGACTTCTAAAGGAAGCCCCAGTCCTGTGCCACCCGGCCACAATCCTCGTTGCCAGGATATTTTCAGAACCAACCGCAATAGGTTGTATAGGGCAAATCAATATCTCTTCTCTGGTGGAGAGGACATTCTCATCAAAAAAATCTAACAATTCTCTATTCTATAACGTTTACGTCTCTCCGGTACTTGCAATTGGAATGCCCGAACCAGCCGCGCGTATACAGGGAAGGGGTCACAGGGGGTCATGACCCCTCTCCCCAAAGTGCGCCACCTAACCATCGCGGTAATGTGAGTAGTAATAGTCAATTGGGTATAATAAACATTTCGCTCGTAGGTCTTCGTTTTTTAAATGTGTACAATTTTTTTAGAATTTCTTGCGTTTTAATATAGTGTCGAAAAGTCATCTATCACATCTATCACAGGATAGTAAGTAATTTTGGAATTTATTTTAGTATTTGATTATTTAGAAAAGGGCACGTAATACTTAGCAGCAGTTATAAAGATGTTTTTATATTTTTGTTGCCCCCATTACTCATATACATATATGAAAAAAAAACACAGTTTCGAGTTTAAAAAGTGGGTTGGTCAGCAATCACAAATTAATTTTTTTTAACTATCTAATTTTCCGACGGTAGATGGCAGCGGGAAATTTGCTGTCAAAACAGGTAGTCGAAAAGTTGAGAGTACAATTGCAACGACAGGCAGTGAGCGGCCATTGTGAAAGAAGAAGATACTGAGATTTCATTTGTTATTAGTTTTGAGCGTTTTGAAACAGATTTTTATCGGGAATATTTTATATTATTTTGAAAGAATTGCAATGGACCAAAGTGTGAAAAGGAAAAATTCAAAATACAGAAATCAACTAAATTAAAATCAAACTAAATGCCAAAAATATCACAATTTTACCATTTGTATTTAAGCGCCTCGAAATATCCATCAAAACCATGTCCTTTTGTCAACTCTTCTATACTAGTTGTCTTGTATATCATAAATTATTTTATGATTCCACATTTCCTCAATCATTTTTTCATCAAAATTCATTGTTTTGAAATTGACGCGACGTCTTACAATCTTGACAAAAATAAATGCCACAACAATTTCATTCGTTTGATTTTGTCGTCTGCGACCGCAAAATTAGAAATTGATCAATCCCAACGGCAACTTCGTCCACCGCTGACCGTCACCTGTTGAAATTTAGGCACTCACATAAGACGCTGTGCTTTTAGAAGTTTGACAGCGCCATTTTTTTGCCGCTTGCCGTTGCCGGTCGCAATTGTATTTAAACCTTGACTTAACAAATTTTGTCTTACGATTCTTTTAGTAGAACCCTAGTTCCATGCAATCAACGTTGATTTCTCATAGCGAAACTGATTCAAGGCTTGTTCAAAATTTTTACGTTCGTAAGGAAGCATTAAATTTTTCTTAGAAATACACTTGCAAATTGTTATTAAGAATTTGAATGAATAATTATTGGCCGACAACAGTCTAAACGATTTGGTGCATTGATTCTGGTGGCTCGCTCTTTTGGACAGAGGCACAAGCATTCAGCTTTCTTAGAAAGATCTGAAAATTTTTCTTTAAATTTTTCATGCACTATTGGTGGCGGACAATGATTTTAAAGGGTTATGTTGATTCACGTGCCTTGGCTGATCTGGATCGCTAAAGATCTTTATGAGCGTTGGCAAGCATACCTACACTTTGTTCTTAGAAATTTACTTAAACATTTTTCTTTCGAATTTTTATAAACTATTGGTTGCTGAATGATTGATGTCGCTGAAATTTATTCTACAAATTTTCTTCAGAATTTTTACGGTAAGTCTATAAAAATAAAAACCATTCGGTTTCCTCTGTGGTAGTTGCCGTTGTTTTGCTTGTACTTTCGTATTAATTAAAGTAGTGTTGTTTAATTTAACTTCACGGTTACTTTTAATTTGTAGGAGAAGGATAAACTTGCTTGGTAGAAATAGTAGCGAAAATGGAAAGCAGAAGTCTGATAAGACCATTGACAACTTTTTTCAGAAGAAAGCAAGATCAGTTAAGTTCCCATCAAAACAAATAGTCAGTGACTTATCATGCACTTCTACTCATATTCCTTTGAATGTGACACAAATTGCAAGCTCTCACTCTCAGTCATTTACTTCAGCCGTGACAGAATCGGTTGCGTTACATTTATTTCCACAATCTTTGCAAGAGAAACAGTATCTGGATATGAGTCCTCAATGCCTGCCCACTCTGAGATCGACATTGATGTGGATAATATTATCGACAGGTTTTCCAAATCAAACCAAAAATTGGGTTTTGTGATATCTAACTTAAATAATATGATAAAATAAAAAATTAAAAGCGACTACTTCCGAGTATTTTCTCCTCTCGTAAATTTTAGTTGTGTGCTCTATTTTGCTATTCCTAGGAAAATGTAGCGAATTTCCGTAGAAATTTTATATGAGATAAGAACTGGAAAAATAGTGGACAATTGTGAAGAATATTTAAAACTGTTCTTTGATTTGTCCATTATTTTTCTGAAAAATTCCGTATATGAAAATAAATGGAGAAAGTTTGGACATACCTACTGCAGAAAAAGTAGAAATTGAAATCTTCGCTTTGTCCAAAGAAATCTCCATACTCTTTCCTTCACTGAAAAAACAGCGGACAACTACAAGACAAAATTTTTGATAAAATTGCCGTTCTTTTTATTTTATAAACTTTATCAACTTTTTTTTTCTTTTTTTTTTATGGAAAAGTGCGAATTAACAGTAGAATTGAAAATTTGGACATGCTATGGAAATGTTAAGGATATTCTTCAGAATGAGTCTGCACTACATTCAAGCTTTATCCATTCAAATTCCAATGTAATGAACTGAAATATTTAGACATGCCGTGGATATTCTTCAGAATCAATCTGCACTATAACCAGGCACTATCCAATGAAATTCCAATGTTTTATTGTTTCTAAGAAAAATTATTTAGGGTTTTGGTATGTAACTGAATGGTGTCGTGAGACGTGAAATCATTTGCATTTAGTGTTGTGTAGGCTAAAAGACTCCATAAGGAAAGAAATAAACTGGAAAGAATAAAGTAAAATATAAATTAATTTATCTTATTACTTTTAAGACTAATAACTTTTTCGTTCACAGAGAAACTGGAAGAAAAACACCCAGCATTTTATAAATTTAAGATTTATTTTCTTTCTTTTTACAACTGAGTTGCTTTGGTTTGTTTTAATGAATTTCTAAAAAATAAATATTATTTTGTTAACACTAATAACTTTAAAATGGTTTTTTTTTATTGTAGCAGGGAGAAATTCTAAAAAGAATTTCTGTAGAATAATTCTGCAGAATATCCGGAAAAACCTTCCATATAGCATCCGTGGAATATATCCGCTAAATTTCCAAAGATATTATTCTTATAATTTCTGAAGAATTTCTGTAAAATAATTCTGCAGAATATCCGGAAAAACCTTCCATAGAGCATCCGTGGAATATATCCGCTAAATTTCCAAAGATATTATTCTTATGATTTCTGAAGAATTTCTATAGAATAATTCTGCAGAATATCCAAACAAACTCTGTATAGAGTATCCGCGGAAAATATCCGCAAAGTTTCCAAAAACATTGTCCTTATTATTTCTGAAGAAATTCCTTGGAATAATGACGGCATACTTTCCTCGGACAGCGTAACTTTTGCCCCGTGACAATCCCATAAAATTCTTTTCACATTCTTGGGAATATTCCACGGAACTGATTCTTCGGACAGGAAAATTTCCTATGAATATCTGTTGAACGTCCTAGGACTTGATGACTAGGGATCTTTTATGTGAGCTATACCCTCAGCGTTCGTACGTTCTTCATACTGACCCGGGCTATTAGCATTTCGCACGATGAGTTAAATATACTAGTGTAATAGTAATATGAGTGACAAATCAAGTACAAGTATTGAATTTCAATAGGCAAGGATACTCGTGTAGTAGTAGTAATAGTAGTGATACAATACATTGAAATAGTAAAGAGGAACACTCGAAAGTAATGAAGAAAATTATTATTAAAGTGAAAGTATCAAGTGTTCTAAATATGTATTTTCCCCCAACGTCGTGGAACTTTGCCCTGGACTTCTCCTGACTACCCGTTGTATTCACTCACCCAACATTACAAGTGCCAACCTTTGATAAATCACACCCAGACCCTGAATTATAGAAATTCATTAAAATTATTTTCAGTGAATCCCATTCTATGGAGATGAGAAATTGTCCATCTACTTCTCATCTCCTGTCTTTAACTCACCGACGAACACCAATTATACTTCATAGAACAATGTCCGTAATATTTATTTCAAAAAATTATTCAAGACACGTAACGTAAAATAATATTCTCTTTTTCCTTTTGTTCTTATTTTTTTTTACTAATTATTGAAATTATTTAAGGACACCCATTAAATTAATTACTTTAATTTGCGAAAACATTTCCAAATAACATCCTCCAACTCTAGAGTAATGGAAAATAATATATACAATCAACAAAACCGCGAATTACTTACCTTTAATTTGCACCTTCCACGTTTTTGCGATATGCATCCTTTCGTCCAGTTTTCACCGTCAAACCTAGAAAGAGATTGAAAAGGGAAAAAGGGGAATATTAAAATTATTTCAGAAAGCTTTTAACCGCAATGATAATAAAATGGAAAAGGTTGAAATTTTTATGAAAATTACACGCTCTTTGCAGAGATAACGTCACTTTTCCGTCATCACTTTTTGCTACCGGAATTTTGTGTCTCGTGTCGTCGTCGTCGTCCTCGTCGGGTGTCTAACTCTGAATAAAAGACGTAGACTACCAAGAGATTTTTCAACGGATTTTTTCTTCCCTATTTTTTTTTTTGTACTCTCTTCACATTTTCATCCTTTGGGGCAATTTTAACATTTTCCCTGTTAACAAACATACCCAAAGTAGGGAATTAAATTATAGTCTGACACGTAAAAGGAGATATCTTAGGGCAAATTGCTAATTCTTAGATGGTTTCTGAACGTTGTCTTTGAAATTGGCTTGTAACGGGGGAAGCTTAAGAGGATTTATACCTTGAAGGCAAAGAGTGATTTATTGAAGATATTTTGAAATTTCACCGTATATTCTGTTGAATACTAATTACAACTGATGGAGGGATTTTTTCTTTTTTTTTTTTGGAATGAAAATTTTGTTAAAAAATCTGAAAATGCCCCGAAAATTCCTTTGATCAAAGTGTAATGAAGCTGTCATCGAATATATTTCTTAACTTGTACAAAAAAAAAAAAAACAGAATTACCCTAAAGAAATATTCTTAAATCCCAGTGTTACACGAAACATTTTTAACTTTTTATACACTGAAGCAAAGAAGTATGAATGACAAGAGAACACGCATCTTGAATAAGATTTTTAATCCAGAGAATTTTTAGTTGCAATTGAAAAGAGAGGGAAAACAAAGATTAGAAAGAGCTAATTATTATTACTATTTATTATCATCAATTCAATTATACATTAAAGATTCGCATCTTTTAAATTATGTATAAGTTTAAATAATTTCAAATAAGTGAGAGGTAAAGCGAAAAAAAAGAGAACAAAAACAAGCTCACAAGAAGAGTGAGAAACTATTTAAGTCTCTATGAAATATTACGCGAGATAATGAAGGTAAATACATTCCTTTTAATGACATCGAAATAGGCCGACATTATTGATTGTTTAGTATCATGCGGCAAGGAATTATAAAGCTTAAAGGTGTGATTGAAGAACAGGCGTAACCATGAGATCGTGTTTATGTTTATCATGTTAAGAGTTCTTCTAGACCAAGGATTCCCAAACTATTATGGGCAAGAGACCCCTTTTCCAAAATGAACTGATACCTCAGACCCCCATAGCCAAATTACTTTAAAATCCCTCTAGTTTTTTCCATATTGATAAAAAATACTTATCAATTTAAAAATTTTGCGATTGGTTATGTGAGTAAACTTCACATCATTTTCTCATCAAAATTTAACAAAATAAATAGAAATAAAATTCAGTAAATATCAAGTGTAATTAATAATTATTTATACAAATTACGTAAAAATACTTAAGTATAAAAATAAAAAAATAAAAAATTCTGTGTGATGGATGAACCTGGGGAAAGATGTTATAACTTCGAAAGACTCGATGTTCGACAATTTATCGATAGTCGGTATGTTGTAAGACTTTCGACAGTCGATAATTTTGATAGAATATCACTGAATTTTGCTGAGAGTGATGGGACAAGCGAAGATTAAAAAATGTATGTAAAGTTTAAGTCATTTGATTTAAATGTTACATTTTTTTTTAATTTATTCAATATGAATGATTTTATTTATTAATTATATAGATTCTTCAAACTTGAAGTTATAAAACTTGTAAGAATATTTCTTGAATTTAAAAATCAATAAGGCAGTACATTTTGTTGGGCATATCCATAATATAATACCGATATCTTAAAAATTTTCTTTTGTCCCAGTAATTAATTATTTCTTCGTCATTTTCATTACCCTCCACAAATAATATTATTATTAAAATTTATCAACAACTAGAAAGAATCCAAAAATGTCATTTGTGATAGGGGAAAATATTCGGAAATAATTTCGAAACAAGCAAAATCGTCTGTCGAACGAAAATCTTATAAAATACCGCCAGAGCGAAAATATTCGGAAATAATTACGAAACAAGCAAAATCGTCTGTCGAACGAAAATCTTATAAAATTACGCCAGAGCGAAATCTTCGCTTCAATGATCGCTTTCGACGATGCGAAGTTATAACATGTCGCCACTTTCTACCAATCTAGCTAAATCCGGTTCAGTATTGGCCAGGCGCGGATCTAGCATAGTAATTAGGGGGGGGGGGGGGGGTCATTTTACAAATTAAATCTCATCGAGCAAAAAACACAAAAAAAACAAAAAAAAAACAAAAAACATCCAACGCCGGTTCGCATGGCCACCGCAGTACCTACTGCAGTACTTGCTGCAGTACTTGGAACTAGGAAATCCGCATTAAGCGGTGCGGATGATGTGTCTTTTTTAGTATACTTTTTTTTTACAAAAACTAATTTTTTTAATAGAATAGGGTGCAAACTGCAGGAGTCATTCAAGCCCAACTTTTCTCAGTTTTACACACTGGCATATATAATATGGACATGGACTGCTCGATATGCTATTTCATGCGGGTACACAATTTTCTGTGTCAAAAATAGTTCATACGTCGGTGCCAACATTGAAAAATCCATTGGCGGAAAGTTGAAAAGTGAAACCTCCCGAATTTCTATTAACCCACATAATTAATTTAAAAACATTTATTTCGACAAACCCACTTATTTATTTATTGTTTACAGCCCTTTCGCAGTTCGCACGTTACATAGGAAAGTGACCAACTCAAAAAATGCAACCTTTCAGGAGAGCGGAAAAACGAAAAGCTGTACATAGAATTAATTCTAGCTTAACGTAGTAATTGTTTCCTAAAAATAGTCTGAACTCTTTAATTTGTTAGTAAATATATTTCTGAAGATTTATATAAAAGAAATTTTAAGATTTTGTTACCACAGTTGGCGAGGTTAGCTGTTAATCCAGCATCCTCTTAAGTTGTGTCGCTTTTCTTTGTTGCGAAATAAATATTTTTACAAGTTTTTTTAAGTGGCACAACTCAAAATACGATTTTTAAGAATTAAACTCCGTACTTTGAACTTTGTGGAAAAATGTCATAACTCATAATATAATTTGTAAGAAATAAATGCTGTTTTGTGGAAAAGTGACACAATTTAAAATAATACTGCTAAAATGTCGAAAACATATTTACGTTTGTTATGAAGATCGTCACAACTCAAAAAGTGACACTGACACACTGTTCTATGAAGAATATCTCTGTTCTTAAGTAACAGAAAAGTGACACTATCGCTATCTAGCGGCAAAAACAATCAGATAGAAATATGCCAATTTCATGGTGTAATTAACTCAAAAACGACAAATTTTGAGTTAGGTCACATTTCTATGTGACGTGCGAATTAGTAGTTGGTGCTTAGATCGAAAGAGAGCGCTATATAGAAATGAGCCCACTTTCTGCAGTGTATTTCTATGGACGTAGTCAGTCCATATTTTAAATGTCAGTGGTTTTACATAAGAACGCTGCAAATATTTTAGAATGTTAGGAGTGTTAGAGTGTGTGAAATTGCCATCAGCAATTGATTCAAATTCCTCAGTTAAAAACAAAAAGTATTTCCCATAGAACGACTTGGAACAAATAAAAGTATTAAATTTCAACCCAAGTCGTTTCAATAGAAAAAAGCCCCACGACAAATCTTACCTTCAGTAAGATTTGTCGAAAATAAAAATACGATATGTATGTACATATATGTATACCTACATACATATCGGGCGCATAAAATTTACTCGGTGAAGATTTAAACGATCAAGTCTTCCCCAAAAAGCCTCCTTTCAGCAAATTGTCGCGAGCGGCATATATTCTGGGTGCAACAATGTATGCACGATAGCAAGACGATGGTTTGATATTTATGAAAATATCAAATTTCATTTCAACCATCGTCCGCCGCGGTAGGCTGAACACTAATTGTAAACAGGTAAAGAAAATAGAAGTTGCGATAAGAAAAACAAAATAAACGTTTTGTGAAAATAACCATAAGAGGAAGTTTGTGAAAGACAAAGTTTGTGAACAAAGCAAAAGTAAAAAAAAAATATATATAAATAAAATAAAAGTGTGCGAGTTGTCTTAATCATAGCTTCCTGAAACGGCGTAGAGTGATTGCCTTCGACTAAGCTAAGCCCCGAAATATAACAGGAGTTAGGACTAAGTTAAGTTAGGGCTCTGATGTGGTAGCGAGGGAGTCTGTTTCGTGGCTTGGGAAGTGTTTCTCTGAGGTCCGAAACCCAAATTCCGAGAAAAACCGATACACATACATCACATGCATACAATAGCATTCATTGAAATAAATTTTTATTTTTTTAAGTTTCGGTATAAAGTTTTTTTTTAAGTTGAATTATATAAATAAAAAAAGTATAAAATAAAAAAAAATTATTTTTTCAAATAACTCAATTAATTAAATATTTTTTTCTCAAATTTAGGGGGGGGTCATAACCCCCACGACCCCCCGCCCCTGGATCCCCCACTGGTATTGGCGAGTTGCAGCTTTTTTCGACTAGGTATGATGATGGAAAAGCGATAAGATATTTTTCAGCACTGTTCCACAATACCGGATACTGTGCTTCAATGTTGCATTGCAACCAGAACTTCTGATAGCCTTGGTTGAACTTTTGCTTAAACTCCCCGTCTGTGCTGATGGTGATCCTATAGTCTTGCATTATCACATTGGCTTCTTCCATGGCTCTGATATTGTACGGATTTATTATCCATTGAGGAATTTGTTAATTTAAGAGATCCTCATACCTCTAAGTAAAATCCTTGTGTAATGTGTCCAAGTGAGTGACATATGATAAAATAACATCGTCTTGAAGCATTGCTGGTAATTTTTACAAATGCAGAAACTGTGAATATTTCTGCTTAAATTTTTGTTTATAAAGGATGAGTTTACCCACTAAGGCCAATATTATTGATTTTGTTTTAATCAAGTTGAGATCGTCACCCTGCCGCTGCAATTTAACTTTGTTCAACATAACAAAGATATCAGTCAAGTAATAAATAACTGTTTTACAATTGTTCAGATTTTCTTTCAAACTCGGATCTTTTTCTTGTAAAAACTCCAAACCAATTTCAAAAAAAGCTGAAAATCTTGCTAAGTAAGAGCCTTTTGATAGCCTGTGAACTTCAGTGTGCAGAAGTAACCGAGTAAAGACTTCGTCGTTTTCCTCACATAGCTGAGCAAATACCCGAGAGTTCAAAGAATTGCTTCGAATCTTGTTGACAGCATTTATAACATATTGTAAAGACGCAGTAGTAGATGAGTGTATTATCATTCAAGCTCCAACGAATTTCAAAACGCAAATGAACTTTCAACCTAAGTGCAAGCTTGTTATTTAGTTAAATATCAGGAGCATATTTGGACTTGAACTTGATCATGATTTCGTTCGTGTTAAACCGGGTATATGCGTCTAATACAGAGCAAGTCAAAACGTGCCTGAAAGACTTGTACGCTCGAACACATTATGTTGCACGAACTCGTCCTTGCCCAGTTTTTTATCTTGTACGAACTTGTGCACGCTTGTCGACTTGTTGAGTTTCTTAAAAGTACTATAATGATACTTCCTACTAAAATATTAATCATTCTTATAACAAGTTGGCACACGTAACAAAACTTATACAGTATCTGGAAAGTTTCAAATAAGAGCTTGTGTTAATAGGGGTCGATTTTTAGACCTCGTCGACCCCAAAAATCTGTTTTCTTTGGGAATCCTAGTTCTAGACGAAGAGAACTGGAAATCATCAAAAAGGTAACCCGGGCAACAAAATTCAATGATTTTTATCAACGTCAGCAATGAGCGGAAATTTAAATAAGAGGAGAGGTTACACCCAAACACAGTGTTTAGATAAGATGAAATTTAATCGAATATACGAAGATTGTATATGTATCGAACTATAGAGTGAAACGCAAGTGAAAATTTGTTCAAGTTCCGGTGGTCTAGCTTACCACAGATCTCACATCCATAAGTGATTATTGGTAAGAGCAACGAACGAGCCAGGAGCGGACGCGCACTTAGAGGAGTCTACTGACTGGAAGCTCACAATGAGCTGAGACCAAAATATATCTTACGTAGGATAGTATTAATAATCATTCCAGATAAGTGTGTCATTGAATATGACACCTAAGTTTCGAATTGAATAGATGTGTTACTAAGAATTAATGGGGAAAACCTGTCTTGTCCTATAAACAATTATGGCATTCGTTTTTTAAGGGTTATGCATAAGTCCATTTTGAATTGCCATCGATTAAGGCATACGAGATCCTTGTTAATTCAGCTTATACTGTCCTAAAAAAAACAAGAAGTCTGAAGAGAAAAAATTGCACGTCGTCAGCAAATAGATGAAACTCTCTATGGGAGATAGATTCAAAGATATCATTTATGTACATGAAAAAAAGCAACGGGACGAGAATCGATCCTTGTGGAACTCCACGATTGACACTGAGGTAGGAGGAGTACCTATCATTAGAGTATACTGTTTGTAGACAACTTGTCAAATAACTATGTAAAAGCCTAGCTGCATAAGGTGAAAAGTTGAATTTTGTAACCAGCTTATTACATAGAAACGTGTCAAAGTGTTAAAAGCCTTCGAGAAATACAGTAGAACTAAAATGGTTAGATTATCTGAGTCCAGGGCTTTCCGAATCTAATTTATTATTTTTAATAATTCGGTGATGCCGAAGTGTTTTGATCGGAATCCAGATTGAATAGAATGAAGAAGGTTGTTAAGCTGAAGAAAATTCTAGATTTGTATAGACATTAATTTTTCCAAGGCCTTAAATAGAAATGGGAATAAGATAATGGGTCGAAATTCTTTGTAATTGGGGTTGGATCTTTTAGCTATTGGTATGAATTTAGAAAGTTTCCAATATTGCGGAAATAGTGAGACAGGAATTAAATACATGAGTAAGGGGAGAAACAAGGAAGGGTGTATAAGCTCCAAAAACTTGGGCGAGTTACAATCAAATCCCGCGGAGTTCGACTTAATACTGCGTAAGGCAAGATACACCTCATTAGAAATTATGTTCGAAAAGTTAATACACTTCCTTAGAGGTTATGTTCGAAAAGTTAAAACTCGGACAAGTATGAGTTGATCTCAAGTTACTAATGAAACCGATGTCAGCCACAGAAGCCAATATATTTTGGGCCAGAAAATACAGATTAAGTTCACCTGTGGATCAATATCAAACTCACACAAACGCGAGGAGCCTACTCCAAAGTACTTAGGATTTTTTCAAAGCTTTCCAGCAGGCAAAGAAGGACTTAACTTCATAGAAAAATACTTCTTTTTAGCTTACTTAATAGTATAGGTAATTCGATTAAGAAGTTTTCTGTATTTATCTCAAAACAAAGATATCTTATAACGCTTCCAGTTGTAGTATGCAGGATTTCTCTCCTGAATGAGACTACGTATCCTAACAGAAAACCAATGCCGATCCCTATCACAATATCATTTAGGAAGCTTACCTGATCGTCAATAATATGCAGGTAATGTACCGCACTCCAATCAATGGTCTCCGATTCAGTAAACAAATCGAACAAGTCGACTGCTTTATAATTATAGTACGAAAAATTGCAAGATTCAGCGATGATATCAGGATGGAAATCGTAAAAATTCATAATTAAGTCATGATCACATATTCCAGGCATCAACACTTAGTTGAAAAAAAAGGACTTTAGAATTATCCACTGTAAGAAATATGTCTAGAAGAGTTGATGAAGGAGATGTAAAATGCGTGTGCTTTTTAATGTCTTGATGTAAATCTAAAGAATCAAGGAGACATTGAATGAAATTTGTCTAATAGGATGTGATTAGAAAATTAATTTTGAAGCAACCACAGAGAATAATATGTGTGTACGTAGGTACAATAATAACTGATGGGTGATATTCGATAGCGGCGTCTAAATGATAGAAATTTTAACTGAGAGGTTTCACAGCAGACTCATACCCTTTTTTTCGAAAATCTGTACACAAATTATCGGTAATAGAAGCGGGCAACTTGAAACTGTTCGATTTAAGTTCCTCGGAAACAAGTGTAACCAAAATTCGTACGCTCATGTCAACCATCTTTTCTGGATGTTTCATTAAATCAGAGTTGCCAGATTTGACGATTTAGCGGCAAATTGGCTCTTTTTCAATATGCTCGGATGTTTCTTTTTTACCGACAGCGCCAGGCGTTTTCTTGTATAACAAAAATGCCAAGGCGCTGAATTTTCCATTTAAAGCTCCTATACTTGTGGTATTAAGTAAATTTTCTAACCAATGGACATGCACACTATCCATATAACATTTAGATATATGTGTCTAACCACGCCACACTGACATGTATAATATGTACTGACTACGATCATAGAACTATACTGCAGAAAGTGGACTTACTTTTCTATAGCAGTCTCTTTCGATCTTTAGTGTTTAAAGTGTTTTACGAAAGGCAATATATGCATGAGATACTCAACAAAAATTCGAAAAGTTTTATTAAAACCACTTTTTAAGCTGCGCGTTAGCTTTTTCCCCTAATGATTTTTCTCAATGTCAACACCAAAATGTAAGTACTATTTTTGAGGCAAAAAACTGTGCCCATATGGAATAGAAGATCAAGAAGTCCATATTATAAAGGGTTTTCCAATAAGAGGTGTTATTTTAATTAGCCCGCTATTTCGGTATATGTCACCTTTGGAGCTGTCATTTTTTGACATTTGACAAGTAGAAACTACGCCATTAAAAAAATTGGAACGATGCACGATTCAACAATGCATTGCAATTATTAAAATTCACTATAAAAATGGTGTAAATGTGGAAGAGACGGTTCGTAAAACTCGAATATTTTTGGGTCGTCGTGAAGCACCTTGTCGGACCGCAATACAGAAATTGGTAGAAAAACTCGAGCTGTCGGGACAAGTTAGTGATGTGAAGAATAAAACCCATGCACGTCGCTCAAGAACAGCCGAGAATATTGCTGCTGTAGCCGAAAGTGTTGAAGAAAACCCAGGTTTGTCCATTCCTCGTCGTTTTTTGGAATTCGGCATTCCACAAACGTCATTACACCGTATTTTGCATAAAGATTTGGGTCTTAAGGCTTATAAATTTCAGTTCTCACAAGAACTCAAGCCGGCCGATCATCAACAACGTCGAGTCTTTGCTGATTGGGTTCTTGAAATGCATGAAAATGATCCGGAATTCCATCGAAAACTCATCTTGAGTGATGAGGATGGATGGTATTGATCTGGACAACGTTTACTTTCAACAAGACGGCGCTACGTGCCATACAAGCAACGAAACCATTGATCTTTTACGGGAAAAGTTTCCGGACCGTGTTATCTCTCGAAGAGGTGATTACAATTGGCCACCGAGATCTTGTGACTTAACACCTTGCGACTTCTACCTTTGGGGCCACATGAAAGAGAAGGTCTACGCCAACAGCACCGCGTCGATTCAAGACCTCAAAGATGGAATTCGTGAGGCTATCGAGGACATAGGGCAGCCACTTTGCGATTTGGTTATGGAAAATTTCATGAAAAGGATATGGTCCTGTAAGCGTGGTCGTGATGGTCATTTGGCTGAAGTTATTTTCCATTATTAACGGCATACCTTCCTCTTTATAATGAAATAAAGATTTAATCATTTATCTCAAAAAATGGCATTTCTCTTTGAATATCAAAATAACACCTCTTATTGGAAAACCCTTTTTATATCAGTGCACCAAGCAGGTGCAGTCAACAAATGCCATCCATTTAGAAATACATTTGATTGCTGTGTTCTTATGTGTACCTTCTTCTAGAACTCAAACATACTGGAGAGAACAAATTGTTCTGTAGATTGAAGCGAACTATTCATTCTGTTCGCTTCATTTATAAATCTTCTATGAAAACGTATGAGGCATTCTTTTGGGTATCTTTTGTTCTGCCCTGTTTTTCGGACACAAGAGAACACAGCTAATGTTTTAAGGCTGATTTTTTTTCTTTTTTCTTCTTTTGTTTTTTTAATCAATAAAAGTTTTGATTTTAACTTTGCAAAGTGTCAGTAAATAAATGTGGCTCTTTATGGCGCAATTTTAGGAAAAGATTTTCACGAATTTTTCTCCAGACCTAGTAACTTTGGACTCAATAAGCCGATTCAGTATCTCACAGACCATGGCAGTGAGCAGTACGGAAAAACTTGCTTTTGGAATGATTTTGTAAAAATTGTTTAACTTTAAGGTATCTTAACAAGTAAGTATACCTTATTTCTTGACAAATTCTTGCCACACATTTTTACACTCTAATATGTGTTTTATGAATTAGTATTGCGGAAAAGTGTATGGATGCAGTGACTCATTGTTTCACAGTGTATTATTTTGTTTGCTGGAGCATGAGGTCAGGCAAGATGCAACAAACAGCTAAAATCACTAAAGTGTTTCGATGAAATACTGTTAAGTTTTGTTTAATGTTATTTTCTGTAACATATGTACGTGTATATTAAAAATAAAAATTTCTAAGTGCCTACATATGTGGCTAAGATAGAATTTTGTTATATTATTAACCTTCAAGGTGAGGCTGACATGGGGATTGCACGTAGAGAAAAACGTTAATACGGCTACGAGAGTTTTCGCTCAATGCAGGAGAACTTCTGGCTGCAGATGGGGCATGAGACCGAGGTTTGTACACTGGATGTACACCTCGATCATTAGACCAATGCTTACATATGCATCCTCTATATGGTGGCAGAAGACGCTTGTGGGGACTGCGTCCTGGAAGCTGGCGGGACTGAAAAGGCTAGCCTGCTTGGAAATTACGGGCTCCATGTGATCTACGGTTACTGCTGCTCTTGAGATCTTACTTAATCTGCCAACCCTGGATCTTGCAATTCCGGCAGATGCCGAAAGGGCTGTGTGCAGATGGCGCTCATGGGGATGTTGGGAGGATGGCTGGACTGGCTCTTCTCATTGCTCTCTGGGCGTATGGGCTGAACCTGGAAAACCCTCTGGCCAGTATGATACGTGACGCGATGGTACCTGAACTTCGTTCCGGGCGTCGTTTCTCTGTGCGCTTTCCTGTAAGGGAATCGTGGACTGAGGAAAGTGCCTTATCGAGCCTTCCTTGGTCCGCTCGAAAAATTTTCACCGATGGCTCTCTCACCAATGAAGGAGCTGGGGCGGATGTCTACTTTTCTTAGCCTGCTTTTGGGATGGAGTTCTCACTTGGTAGACACGCCACAGTCTTCCAGACTGAAGTCTTCGCCATATCAATGGCAGCCAAATTAGCCTTTAATATGCAGTTCAAGCGGAAGGACATTGCTATCCTTTCCGATAGTCAGGCAACCTTGATGGCTCTGAGTGGCCCTCGAATAAAATCTAAGTTACTGAAAGATTGCAGGTCGTCTGTGGATAAATTATGTATCCACAACAATATGTGCCTTCTATGGGTTCCTGGTCGTCTGTGGATAAGTTGTGTATCCGCAACAAGGTATCCCTTCTGTGGGTTCCTGGTCACATTGGGATCATAGGGAATGAAAGGGCTCACCTTGTAGCTATGGCTGGATCTGATTCTCCGTTCCTCGGATCGGAACTCGCCGTAGGCATTGCCGAGTATCGGGTCTCTCATCAAAGCGGATGTTCATAGAAAGCATCAGCAAAGATGGGCAAACCTGAGTACTTGCAGGTGTACAAAACTATTTCTTGATGGGCCTAATGGGAGTATCTCCGATTTTCTCATGGGACTCGGAAGGAAACAATGTAGAACTGTGGTTGGCATCATCACCGGCCACAGCTCACTTCACGCTCATCTACCGAGGATATATCTGAGTATCTTTCCTGCCTGAAGGGAGAGCCGGAGACAACCGAATACTTTTTGTGTGCGTGTCCGGCCTTCGCCCAGTGCAGGCTGGATACTCTAGGGTCTGCCCTTCTATCTGTAGATGAGCTGAAAAAATTAAATTAAAAATCAATTCAGACGATTCACATCGAGTAGAACAGAAACATACAAAATAAATTCAATAAATAAAATGGCGTAAATAAAATGAAAATAAGATATACTCAAAAGGAAATTGAAAACCAGAAAAAATTGTAAATTAAAAAAAAAAACATCGGTAAATTTTTAAAACAGCTGTCTGCTATATATGAGAATAAAAAGCCAAGTATAAATTTAAATCTCTTGCTGTTAAAGTGAAATCTGAATAATCAAGTGCATTACACCCGACTGAATTTAATTGGTGGAATGTTGCCATTGTCCTAATTTTTCACGAATATTGTTGTTCCGTAAATAATTAGTTAGTAAAAGTTGTAGAAATGCTGTTAAAAGAGATAATGAGTCCAACCCATTTAAAGTTATGTAGGTTATGTTTGATATAAGCAATTGCAAAAAAATTCCATTCCACCCTGATGCCAAAGTTCTCTTAGCGTTTACCGACAAATAAATATTATGACATCTTTTTGGT
This sequence comes from Dioctria rufipes, assembly GCA_963924295.1. Lineage (NCBI taxonomy): Eukaryota > Metazoa > Arthropoda > Insecta > Diptera > Asilidae > Dioctria > Dioctria rufipes. Next base: position 25,011,711 of record OZ002740.1, on the reverse strand, counting down.
TTTACATCTAGAATTCTTGGTTCTTCTAACTGGTCAGCTATTTTATTTAACACACAGTAGACAGTTTTTGTTTAATTTTTTATGCTTTTTTATTAATTCAATAATTCATTTGATAATTTTCTTCATCTATTACATAATTATAGGTTTTGTTAATTATCGTAGCTTTATGGTTCAATTACCTCAATCTCTTTTTAGTTGATTTGCAAGAGTTAAATCTTTTTTTTTACAGTTATCATTTGTAACTCTTCGTATGATTGCCGAATTTCAATTTTTTGAAAATTCCTTTTTCATTTATTTTCAAAATATACGCACACTTTTACCTATACATTCGACTTCTCTATTTACAATGAAATATTCATTGTATTTTGGGTAGAACATAAATAATAATTTTCATATCAACAAATCAATGAAGTTTCTTTTCTTGATTCTCTTTTTTCCGTTATAAAATTTTCAAAATTTTTATTTATCGAACGTTAGTCAAATACTACCAATAAACAATTAATATCAATTCCTGTTATTTCTATTTCTTAAAACATACATCTGGTACGCTACAAGTCCTTTTTTCATTAAACCCTTTAAAAACAAATTGCACTTTTTATTTTTTCCAATCGCTTAAAGTCAAGCATAGAGTCGATCATGTATCAACACCTCTTAAAATCTTAGTCCACATATGTTTCAAAATCCTTCTTTAAATTTCATATCCTTTATGAATCATAAAACTGTCGTTCGTCCTCCATGTATAAAAGATAAAAACTTCCCTCTCATCAGAGTCCAGAGTATAAAGGGGATTTTCCTATCGAAACGTGGAAACCCAATAAATACAATGACCCATCAACCCCTGAGCTATTTCATTGCTATTTCCCTGATTTCCGGAAACTTTTCAGTTCAATTGGAAGCACTTAAAGTTTGGGGTTACTTTAGCTCTACCTCTACAGTAGTATAATAGGGTGGGCCGGTAGGAAGGGGGGGGGGGGTGGAAGAGATGAGAGTTATATTACTCAAGTAGTAGAACTAGGGTAGTAGAGGCAGGATTTGCTAAATGTCTGATTTAAAACATTGTGCGCTCTTTTTCCGGGTAATTGCTTCTCCAAGTATCAATCCAAATGCCAATATCGATAATTTACACTCGTCCAGTCTAGTCTTCCAACATTGGAGAGTTATTTATTGATTTAATGCTAACCTTAATCGAGTAGACAAATTAATCGAATTTCCTGCTGATAGAATTTATCTCCAATTGAAAATTTATATGTTTTCTAATTTGTTTTGTGTTTTCGGTTTATATTTTTTCTTCAAATTATTTGAAATTTACAATTTATACCAAAAAGTTTAGAAGAAGATATTTTGTTTGTATGCTTGTGTGCGCGTATTGATTTAGGAAAAATTTTACGGGATAAAACTTTGTTAAGTAGAGGATTTCAAAATTTCAAGGGGAGCAATTGAATTGCGAAAAGGAAGTTGGAGAATTATTTTGATTTTTAAGCGATTCCATCTTAATTTACACTTAATAACGTAAGAAATTGGTTGCTTTAATTCAAAGGGGGCTTTATTGAGACCGAGACTCTATTGAAGCGAAAGAATTTAGAGATCACAAAACTGAAGAAATCTTTGAAAGTGAAAATGGCTCCGCCGGAAAAAAAATTGTATTATGGTTTTTGGATCTTTTTTTTTTAACTTCGAAATAAGTTCTTTCATGCACCGATTTCCTTTTTCATCCTACCTCATTAGCGGTCTGTCGAATCCGTTCCATGGAAAAAATTTATATGAGATTTTTATAACATACTTGGACTAGACACGACTCTATCTACTGACAAAAATTGATTACGAATCTGAAAAAAATGTCTGAAGCAGATTGTGATTCTGGTGGGAAAAGCAAGGGGTTTCTCATATTTCAGATCCATTTTCCGTTCTGCATGATTATTTTTGCTGTATAGTGCCGACCTATGACAAAAAAAAACATTTTTTTACAAAAATTTTGGCAAAGCTTAGGAACTTTGATTCCGGAAGGAAAAGCAAAGAGCTGATATTGCGCGGATTTACGATTACTTTGGATTACAATTTTTTTTCTGGAGAATTTTAAATTTTTCTTCAAATTTCGGTATGTTTTTTCATACCAACTTGTAAAGTATTTTTTCGAGATCCAATCCAATACGTGATAAAAAATAATTTTTGCGAAAATATTTGGTAAATTTTTTGTAATATCGACACAAAAAATTCAAGGTTTCGGTATAAAAAAAACGTAAAAAACAAACTCTACGTCGGTTTACGATATTTTTAAGAATTGCAATTGTCATAGAATATTTGAGGCGGTTTTTGTCTGGTTATAGAAAAAAAAACAAAACGCAGAGAACTGGAGAATATTTGGAATGGAATTTTTGCGAAACAGGACTCTATCGGTTTCTATGGGGCACGATTCAACGTTCACGAATCTGATAGAATCCTTGAAGCAGACAGTGGTTTCGGTGCTGAAATTGCGTCTGTTTACAACGGTTTCAAGTTTTTTCTCCAAAATACATTACCGAATTCATAACACACCTCGCTATCCACAAACTTTTGTGTTGTATCTTAAATATTCTTTAGCAAATTCTGGTATTAAATGAAGAACTTTAGAGATAATTAGATCAGACCAGGGCAGGATCGACGATAAAATAAAATGAAAGACCAAGATATACTTAGTTGAGAGTAATTTTGACAGAAGCAAAATATTTACTGGGTTGATCCCTTCGAGAAATTAGAAAAGATTGCAAACCATAAATTATTAATTAGTACTCCTCTTTCAGAGAGCACAAAATTACAATATCAAAAATATTTACAAAAGAAAATCTTACTTTCTTCAAGTAGGTATTGCATGCACAGCCCATAGTAATCAAGCTAAAAAAAAAACTGTTTCTACCAAAGTTTCTTCATACTCCTGGTGCTGTGGATATAAAAAGTTATATCTTTATTAGAATCTTAAAATGCTCTAGCTCACCGCAGCACAGAATACCTTCTATAATATCACATGGGGCAAGAGTTCATATTGAAAGAAAATAACAATTTTGGTTCAAAGTTTATTCCCTTGCTGTTAGTGTTCATGTAAAACTTTTTACAGTCAAGACATTACCCATACCTCCCCCGCACCCCCATTCCCCCTTCAAGAGAGTAAATTTTTTTTTATAGACGAATTAAGGGTAACGAGATTTTAAAGTATCCACACGATGATAACAGCAAGAATTTCTTATGATGAAACCTGGTACGTTTTCTTACAATACAAAAGAAAAATGTAAATGAGATGTGAATAATAAATATTAGTCAAGAAGAAGAATAAAAAAAACAGTAGAAGCTAGAAGATACTCTGAGAGTGCATTATTCTATAAAAGTGAATGACCTTGGACTTTGTAAAGTTAATAGCGCACTTCCACAGATTCCTTTTGCATCCCAAGACTATTTTTAAAAAGTTGTCAAAAGGTATCTGCTGGGGTGTACGTAAAATCACCACATTTATGCTGTCTTGCAATTTATGGGCACTTTCAACTCCACATAGAAGTTTTACATGGATATTGGCGCTCCTGTCCCTCTTCAACAGTTTTATGTAAAGAAAAAAAAAACGATTTTATATAAAAATGTATGTTCAAACTAACTAAATTATTTTTCCATTTTTATATAAATAAAATCAATGAATGTGGTGTAGTTGGAATAATCAAGAGTAAATTTAGTTGGACCAAGATTATTATCTTTTGAAATGGTGAGTTTAGTCCACCTATTTTTAGTTGTTTTTTTGTTTTTTTTAAGGCAGGGGATGAGATATACCAAGAACGGAGGCCAGGGCGGCCCATAGCGAAATTTTGGAATTAGGAACTTAAGCGAAAAAACCCAATCCAAATGTCAAAATTATATTTTGACAATTCAAAAATTTCAGGTTAGATTTTGACTTTGACCTTATCCAAATTTAATGAGCCCAATATTTTATCATGCTAACTATTACTATCTATACACGCGCTCAATAAAATTATTTTTATCATATCTACAAACTGTTTCATTCTAACCTCAATTTTCTTTTTATTTTTTAGATTGTAGGAGATTTTGAGAGATTTTAAATGAGAATTAATGAAAATTGTTCTATTTTAGAAATAGTCTATAAAAAATTTATTTTAAGAAGCTAAACACTAAGAAAAAAATTTGTACCACGGGGTTTGTAACCACCGGTAAGAAAACCAGCCTTAAGATTCTCTTACTGCTCTCCACATAAAAAGAAAATCAATCATCATTTCATGGCAATACGCGTTTTCCATACAACAAGAGTTTGGTTACGTCATTTTCCCTCACGCCTAACCTTGTCATTCTCCGTTCCGAGTTCACCCGAGTTACACAAGTATGCAATTGTAAAAGTATATAGTTGAGTTTAGATGTTGATAATATATTTGATATTAAGTGATCACAGTTGTAATTATTTTCTAACACCCAACAGGATTCATTATAGGAGCTGGTCTAACAATAAAATATCGAAATTGGAGAATTTGCTCCATATTCCTTGGTCGAAATTCCACCTGCATTGTGCATCTAAATTCACAAGTGGAATTCTTATTGTAGTCTTTATTAAATGCTAAGCGATACCAATTATGTAGAGAATCGCTCCAATAGTGGAAAGTCCCAGCTTCAAAAACTGGACGACGAGGTTTCTTTTTCTCCTGTATTTAATAATTTAATTCAAAATCGAGAATTCAAAGCCTAGTATCGAGTTTGAGCAAAGTAAAATTTAACGCGGTCTCCAAAAATTTCACATTAAAATCGCTGGTAAAATTTTGACGTATGTTAATTTAGAAAAAACAAAATGAAAGATGTTTAAAAATTTCATCACTGAAAAACTTCGAATTATTTATAAAATTTAGATAAACGTTTTTACAATTTACAATTAAAAAATGTACTTAATTAATCTGAAAATTGCCAAAAGAAATTAAATCCTTCAATTAATTAACAAAAACAATATGAAAATTGTCAAGAGAAATTAAATTCTTGAATAAATTCAAAGAAACAATCTGTAATTGTCATAGAAACAGGAAATGTCAAAATTTTATCAGCATTTTAATGCTCCGTACATTAAAATGTTCAGTAAAATAAGTGGAGACATACAAGGCGCCATCTATCTTAAAATAGAGAAATATTCATTTCCTACCAGTGAACTTCGTACTGCACCAGTAAAATCATTAGTAAAATTTTTGCTTACGATTTTACCAGCACTAAAATTTGTATGGAAATGTCACATTTTACTCGAACTCGATACTAGGCTTAAGGATTTGAATTATTTGAAGAATTGTTTTAAACTGAGTTCACTTTGAACACATGTTGTTTTTATAGTTTACTTATTTTTTTGTTTTGTTTCAGTGCAGAACTAAGCGACTGTATAGACCTAGTTTAATTTAAAAAATTTAATAATAGTAGAAAAGAAATTTTATAAGGAAAAAAATTACTGGTGTTGAATAAAAATAACAAAATATATCACAATAAACGTATTTTAAGCAGACAACGTCTTGTTATTTACCGGCGAGTTACATGAGGCTATAAGAGGACGCAACACAAATTGACTGTCGAGTTCAGTGGATTTGCACAGTTTTTGCTGGTGAAGTGACCATGTTATACAAGTTCTTCACTAATGTGGCTTTGCAAAATCTAATGGAACTCGTCCAGGAAATGTTTCAGTTGATTCATCTAAATTTCGGTCTTACTAGAACATCGTCTCTATGGGGACCAAGAGTTTGAAGCAGGTAAATTATTTGATTGGCTTTGTGTTGACGTTGGCTAAATCTACGATTCATTTGTATTACATGAGTTTCGAAGAGCTATATCGTTGCTAAATTGAAGAGGCATTTACATTTTGTATTTGTGGCAACAAACATATTCAAGTGCACTTGGCAGTAGCTATTGTCAGTGCAGAACGGTAGGTACTCTTCTCTTTCGTTGGTGATAGATAACATACCTCAGAAAATTGAAACTTTAATCCGGGACATTCAGGATTTGAACTCGCTTTGGAACTATTACAAGTACTGTGGGAAGGACAATCACACTGTTACAGATTGCCACCTGGAGGAATGATGGGCCCAATTTGTAGAGGTCTACCATACTACAGGTCGACCTCACGGTGGGACCCTATAATGGAATCGAGCATTTTTCTTTTTGCCCAATTTATAGAGGTCTACCATACTACAGGTCGACATCACGGGGGGACCCAATAATGGAATCGAGCATTTTTTTTCGATTTTTTATTTTTAATTCAGGTTCCGTATCGGAGCTAAATTGCAAAATTGGAATTTGAAAATTCGTTCGTTTAGGAAATTATTTTTTATTAGGACATTTTGAAAACTTAGAAATTTTTAGAATTGTCCAATTGTCTTAAATTGGGACCGTTTAAAGTTTCAATGTTTGTTGTTATTGTTTTCTGTCATTTTCGTTTGCCTTAATTGTCCCAATTGATTCTTTATAACTTCTAGTTTAGCTTAACTACATCAACTTAGTTTTTAGCCGATTTTTGAGCTCTTGCTATTTATTTTAAGTCATTGTTATATAAGTCAACCAAAACAAGAGCTAAAAAAAAAATTATTAGGTACTTGTAAAATAAATTTGCTGATAGTTGTTTCAATAAGGAATTTTTCAATATCAAATAAAAGGTTTTCAAAAATAAAATCGATGGGAATAGTTGTTATCCTTTCGATCTGCAAAAAACTCATAATTGAAATTTCTCAATTCCAAGATTCGAAATTTTTCCTCGACTGGGATGCACACATATACACCGTAACAAGCCATACACATTTCTACTTCTTTCTCTGATAGCATAGATATTCATACACATATTTATGTAGATATATTTACAAGGTGTACCTCACCAAATGATCAAGACAAATGTGGGTGTAGTTAGAAATATAGAAAATTTAAATTTCAACATGAGGATCAGGCCACCACTATTTTTATCTCACATATCATATCATCTCTTCAACTCTCTTGTTTTTCATTGCCTTTTTATACCCTAGATGAAATCTAATGGGTATACTAAGTTTGTCATTCCTTTGTAATGCTTATGACAGACATGGGGTATCGATATCTTGATATTCAGAATATCTAGATTACAAAGCACCCCTGACAGACATAAAAGGGGATTGATCCGACAAAAACGTACTTGAAATTGCAATTCAGTTCACAGATCTTTAAGCGTAACAAATTTTGAAATGGAAGTGACAAATATATGAGCTTTAACGCAGGTTAATTGGCAACAATTAATTGTAAATATACGACAAATTCAAAAAATTGGAACGAAAAAAGAAAAAAAAACATTTTTATTTTCAATAAGATCCTGGTTGAGGTGTAAAATATATCGGCGGATTTGGTGTCTCAATTCAAAAGTTTGTGTAAAACGAAGAAAAGTGTGGTCGACGGTTTGTTTAAAAATAACAAAATTATAATGGAATAATTTATTAGCCCTGCGGAGTTCAATATTTGCTTTTTTTTTATTACTTTTCCCGGAAAACATTTGGTTCTTCTTCTTCTTATTCGCATTTTTGGGTAAGCACCGACACATTTTTGCTTAATTAGACACATTATCATATTATTATCAACAACAAGATGGCGCTGCGCAAAGTATGAAGTACCGATGATCAGGGTATACCCATTAATTTTTGAGGATATTGATATCTAGATATCGAGTCTATACCCACTAGTTTTTCTGGGTATATTAGGAGTATTTGATGGCACACATGGTTTATAAATGGGAAATTCTGAATATCTTGATATCGATACCCCATGTCTGTCATAAGCATAACGCACAGAAATAACGCAAGTAGAGAAAAATGGATTGAACACCCAAACATAAAATTAAAAGTTATTTTGATTTTTACATGTCCGTCTGTCCGCCCGTGCGCACAATAACTCGAGATCGCGTGTACTTAGAGAGCTGAAATAAATTTTGTATACGGACTTAAAAATAAAAAATGAAAGAAAGTTAAGTTTGAAAATGAGACAAATCGGGCAACTCCTTAGTGGGATTGCCATACAAAATTTTCGTTTTCCACTATATATTTGGACACTACCTAATTTTTTTCTATTTGCGTACCGAGGGGAGTAAATTCACACTAGTAACGTTAGCAATTTAAAAAAAATACATTGCAAATTTATATGTAAGCATATAATTAGGCACGTTTTGTATTTGTTAAGATAAAACCACATAAATAAAAATCTTTATATTTTTTTAATCTTACATTTTTTTTATTATTTAATTAAGCTAGCAGCAAGAACAGTAGACAGGAATGTAATTAGATAAATTTAAGAAAAATTCATAAATAAGACAAAACTTATTACAATTTTATTCCAGGCTCAAACCAACAGCAGACAAACATCAGAATCATTTTACATAACAAATACGATAAATTCATTGAAATTTCCATTTTTTATATTAAATGGTCGTATAAAAAAAAACAACAACATTTTAAAGAGCACGCTTCATGCAATTCACATAAAACCCGGATATAAAAGTACTCCCTGCAAATATTTTTATAAAAATTTATTTATCGAAGCTGTGGATACAAAGCTTATCTACCAAATCCAGGTAAACATGTGAAAACAAACAACATTACGAACACCAAATATATCAGGTCAACATCGAGTAAACAGGGAAATATTAATTTGAAATGTGTTGGGAATAATCAATTTTCTTTCTGCAGTGATTACCTGAGTTCTACTACAAAAAAAAAAAAAACAAAGCAAATCAGTGAAACAGTTGAAAAGGGCTGATTTACTAGTCGTGCGCTCAAACTGTGGCAATATATTTACATAACAAAGAGAGTTTTCTGAAGTTCCCCTTGTTTTGTCGGAACTTTTTGTCTTTTTGGTTAATGTTTTTTTTTTTTTTTTTAGTTCAGGTACTTTCTTACCTACTTAATGAGAGGAGTCTAAGCAATTTTATTTCCCAAACAAAGAGTAAACTCAATTATCTTTGATCATCAGGGGAAGGTGGTACGTGTGGCAATAATTAAGGTTCTAAAAGATTTCGAGACTAAATCGAAAATCTTCCAAAAACTACACAGGTACATATAGGTACGCGAAGGTATTGCGTCATTGGTTATTCAAAGCATGAAAAAGAATCAGACCAATTTTCTCTTAAGTCCGGGAGTGTTGTTCAGGTATAATTCAAGTGGACCGACCCCCCATTAAGTCAAAGCACGTGGAAATTTGAAGAGTTTCTTCAGACCAGATGATAGAATACGGAGGGGGGGGGGGGCACACACATAAAGACGAAATATCTAAATTGAAATAAATTGCAGATTTACACCGTATCCACACACAACTAACGCAATTTAATAGAGTACTTCTCCTCATGGTTTGGAGAATAATTAAAGTATTCATAAAGAGGATTCCACCATAGCAGACGACTTAAGGGTCGATGTTTGTAGGTGAGAAGTTTACGACGCATACACTATATTATATATAGGTAGGTAAGGATGTATAAAAACACTTAAAGATACAGTTACAATAGCTTTTGCGAAAGCTCTCCAGATAAAACTTAGCTATAAACGTATTAAAGGGAAATTCTGAAACTGCTTCATTAGTGCTACTCTGGGAATCTTGTTTCATAGATTACACCAGGCCCTTTATTATTGGAGAGCTTAAGATTTTATGAGGACAACGGAGACTTTTTCTTCTAAGGTACGTTCTATGTTTTCTAGGTAACGGAGAAGTAGTGTTGTTTGGTATTTATTAAAAATAAATTAAATCTTTTTAATGTTTTTTTTTCTATTCTTTTTAAAGTGCTCATAAGGAATTTTAATGTGATTTCTATGTGTCTGCCGTACCGAACGAACACCTTTTGAGAACATTAACTTTTAGTAAGAATACGTGGATTTTTCTTTTTATTAGGTTTTAAGAGTAAAAGCAATAAAATGTTTTTTTTTTGGGTTGTTTGTTTTTGGGTTTTTTAAATTTAATGAAGAAACAAGGTAAGACTCGATTATTCAGATACTCCTAGCAACTGGAACCCACTCAAGTTTTTTTTTCTTTTTTTTTTATTATCCAATAATAGCGACCCATGTGTTTTAATGGAAGGTCAATGAATGTCAATAAGCTGAATATAAGGGTATTTTGTTCTTCTTCGTGCACTCACTATAGTTTGGTCTTGGTCTTTTGATAAAGCGCAATAGATTAACTTAGTATACCTGTGGCGACACATTTATTTCTGTCCGCACTTCTCTAAACGCACGACCGATCACCGTTTAAATCGGCCATTTATTTTTTCGGAGTTCCTTGCTAGTAATACCTTACTGTAGAAGGGCAGAAATAATTTGGCTGGAATTTGTATTTTAAAATAAGGAAATTTTCTTAAAGAAGTACTATTATAACGTTTTGGATATTTTTTTCAATAAAGACGATAAGATTCAAGAATATTTGAACCTTGATTATTACTTGATAGCGTTATTACAGAAGATTTATGTTCATGCCCATTTGGATAGCTGCCCCTTTCTTTTCTTTCTATTTGCCTTCCAGATCTACAGCTGGCTTACGAATGAGAGAGGTATTGCCAGAAGCGGACATCTCCTTGCCTCTACCTTGAATATAATGCTGCCCAAGAAGTTTGGAACCACTGCTGGTCAGACTCGAACAGGCTGGGTAGTTGCTAATTTTTATTTTTAACGATTCTAAATCAAATTAATAAATACAAGAAGAAAAAACAACCGCCTCGTCCGGGGTTTGAAACCGGGACCTTCCGCTTGCCGGGCGACTGCTCATACCACTGAGCTAACGAGACAGATGATTTTCTCTCTTGCATTTATCAATTTGTTACTAGCCTACTAAGCCACGATTTACTTTCAGCTGGCATTAACCAGTAACGATGAAAGCGCACAAATAAATTGTAAATTCATTATTATTATTAATTTGATTTAGAATCGTTAAAAATAAAAGATCTTAAAATGCTTCTTTATCCATCATTGACTGATTTTAACAAGTGTACGTTCGATTCCTGTCCGGGAAAAAATAAATAGTTGTTAACTGTTTGTAGCAAATGCACCAGGAATAAGATCAATTGTGCATATTAAGTTGACCTAGTCAAAGCGCATGGGCCAGCTCGACATTGGGTCAGCTGGTCAATTACACTTTTTACAGTGTTCCCAAACCTGACTATAGCTGACTTCAGAAGGGGACGTTATTAGCAACGACATCGTCATTCGATGCTGCATTGACCTCTTCCAGAAAATACCTCTATGTTGGAGCACATCATAGTGTCGTCTTTTGAATGCATAATTTTATTACTATCGAATTTTCAGGAATTGATGTCTGCACCCGGACACTAACTCTCCAGAGGCAGTTAATGCTGAAAGTAGGCTCGAAGCCGCCACTCCTACACAATCTACTAGTTGAAACCTGCTAGTATCACTCACTACCGAACTATATTTCAAGATCTTCTTATTAGTCGGTGGATTTGGTAACCGGATTAAGTATGTTCAACGCTGCATCAAGTGTACCTGTACTACACTGCAAGACACCACCTAACATGATCCACCGCGTCAAGTTAACAAGTCTTGTGGACGCCAGACTTCCGCATGAATTCAATGCACATAATTGTACGGTTAATTACAACATAAGGTATATGATTGGGGCTTAGGTCATAATCCTTGGTACCCCACCAAATACCTACTATTTAACTCATCTTCTTTACGGACATTTTCCAGATCTTTGTTTATCGGCCGTGGGTCTGCTTTTGGCTACCCAAACAGCTAGTTTTCGTCACACATTATAGACTTTGGGAGAAAATAATTAAATTCGTACACTGGGAAAAGACTCCAGAGCTGAGACAAGCGAAGAAATTTATTATTATTAACTATTCGAATCGCAATAGACAATATTCCCCACCCTCAGCACGGAAAGTACTAAAGATCATAACGGACGGGTAAGGTCGACAGCAAGACCTATCGGTTCTGTATGGAGAATGACGAAACTGCTGAACACGATCTCTGCGACGCCCTGTGAAGCTTTTGACCGTATAAGGCTATAAAATGCATTCCCACTACCAGTGGATGTTACCCAAGAAGGTTATAGGTTTTGCAATATACTTCAAGTTCAAATGGATGCCCTAGGGCACTTAGGGGTTATATCTCAAAAAATGTCACCAGGTTACATTGACTATAGATGAGGGGCGGAATTTTTGTCTGCATTACTCATTTTAATAATAATAATACTAATTGTGGAGGATATTCAAAGAGCATTTATTTTTTAAATTTACGATATTTTTTATGACAACACCAACTCATTTTAATTATAAAAAATGTTTGATTTTGCACATAAAAGTATGCTAAATACAGAAAATACATTTTTTCAAATATTTTCCAAATTTACGATATTTTTTACGATATTTTGTATTTTAGGTATATGATATTATATTGAAGCGGTAAAAGATAGATTTTGTACATTTATTACCTAAAATATTATATTTTTAGCATGCTTAAAATATCGTATGACTAAAGCTACTCATGCTACCTTCATACACACATAACTATATGAAAACCCACACTCTTATAAATCAAATGAATAAAAATAAAACTTTTTTTTTTGTTAACAGAGAACAATCAATTAAGACTAAATACGAAAGAAATTTATTCCGAATACGTACAATACAAAAAATACGTGACTTAAAATCGGATTTGTCTGTTCTAATTTCAAATAAAGAGGCACCCGAAGTCTATGAATTTAGGAGGAATCCTTGTGAACTGTAAGGCATACTACGATTTAATAAAACGAATACCAGTTTAGGCATTTCCTTCTTATCTATATATAAATCTGTATGTATGTATGCTATAACTCCAAGTCAAAGAGGTTTTGTGCGCTTTATGGAATTTGTAATTTATCCTTCCCAGTTTTATTAAAACTCTCATAACGTATGAACTCTCTTGACATATTCTTTTACCACAAAAATGAATTCAATTGGTGGGGTTAACAAATATCAAGATGAAATGAGTTCTTTGACTTTAACTCCACTCTATATAATATATAATTTGGTTTAAAATATTTTCACATACATACACCTATATATATATATTTTTTCGAATTTTTCTAACGATATTATGAATAAGTTATAGGAAAAAGTACATTTCAGGTCCTGTAATAGACTAATCCCATCATAAGAAAGTCACGAACAAATATCTTCCCGTTTTCTTCCAGGAACCCATACATATTATATAGGCGCACGCTAAAGCTCAAACTTTGATGATATCTCTATCTTAGAGCGTATACTTCTGTCGCAATTTAAAAAAAAAATGAAATTGTATCTGCTCTTAGGCCCCTTTTCTATACTTGTTTCAAAAAGTAAATGAACGTTACGAAATGAAATTTGTATCCCCCGGAGATAGATATCAGAAGTCCATAAGGACTTTATTCAATGATAGCAAATGTAAAATATCTCGAGATCCGTTTTATTGCAGCTTAATAAAAGAGAATGAAATGGTTACAAAAAAAAAAAAAAAATACAACAACAGTAAAATAATAAAATTCATGAAAGCGAATTTTTTTCATTATAAAACTGCAAAGGCAAGGGATTCTTTGCCTTTATTTGTCTTTTTCTTCCCTAATCAAATTGGGAATTGTTTCAGGACTTTTTCTTTTGGGACTAGACTAGTTAATACTTTTTTTTTTATTCAAAGAGACAGAAATTTTAAACATTTTACTTAGACAGGCTTCATATATAGTTAATCTAAGGAAATTATTTGACTCCAAGACAGCATATTTTGCTTGACTGATAATATTTTGGATGATTGCTTTCCAGTAATGAAGAAATACAATTTAATCGGAGTAAATCGATTTGTAGGAAAAAAATAAAATTTTCATCTTAAGCAATTTAACCTCTCTCTCTCTCTCTCTCTCTCTATCTCTCTCTCTCTCTCTCTCTCTCTCTCTCCCTCCCTCTCTCCTTCTCATTCTTTCTCGCTGACACTATCGATTTGAACTATAATAATTTTTATTAAAATTTAAATGGGAATAAAAAAGATTTGCTTTGAGTTTCTTTTCTTAAATGATTTTACAAAATTTTAATAAAAACAAGCAAAAAATCTAGAATTAGTATAAGACCAATTCTTATGATAACCTAGATGAATACTCGTATGTCATTTCGTATGGTCACCCATCTGTGCAAGTTTGATTTTTGAACTGGTTCTTAGCATATATTTCTAGAGCGGTTCGTCGGACAGAAAAAATGTTTATAACCAATTTTATAGAATTTCATATCCTGGAGAATTTTCAGTACATGAAAACTGTATAGAACTTATCGTTTTCACAGTATATGTAAAAATCTTAAATATTCATATGGCAACAATAAGAGGGGATCCGATTTAGTGCATTTTTGAAATTATATTTACTATTTTAATGAAAACACTTAGTACGAAATTTCAGCTCTCTACGTTGTTGTGTCCAAATATATAATGAAAAACTAATTTTTTTTATGGAAACCCTACGTAAGAGTTACCCGATTAATTCCATTTTCGAACTTGAATTTTTTTTTTTTTTTAAAGCGTGTGCGCGAAATTTCAGCTCTCTACGGCAACGCGCTCTCGAGTTATCGTGAGGACGTACAGATGGACGGACGAGCATGCAAATATCAAAATAATTATAAATTGTATGTATGGGTGTCCAATCCATTTTGCTATACAATCATTATTTATAAGTGTTAGAAACGGGAAGGACAAACTTAGTTTACTGTATGATTTCAGGGTATACAAAAAATAAGAAAAGGCTCACATAACATTTTTTTAAAAAAAAGATAGCAAAAAGACATTGGTTTTTCTCTTTAATTAAAATTTTAAAAATTTTCGAAATTATTTTTCGAACATTACTTTTTTCGAACTAAACTTTCGAACTTCAATTACTTCAGATGTGATGGTGAGATTTTTTAATATCTAACAGGGCTTGTGTTCAGGATTGCAGATTAAATAAAATAAAATGTCAAAATAAAGAATCAATAAATTAGAGGTGGATATCATTTAGGCTCGTACTTAATCTTAATTAAGGGATTGAAGTGTCAACTAATCTCAAGTCCAACTTCTCAGACTGTTTACATATCTTGCATGAATTTAAATTGTAATCTGTTATTTACTGATGATGGCTCCTAAATAGTGAAAGGGAGAGAAAGAACTACCAAGAATCGATTCTTAAGAAAGAAATTTTAACAAAATATTACCTAATGTTCATTCAATGGATCGAGAAAAAAATTCTAAATTATCCAATTGATTTGAAATTACAACTACAGCAGATAAGTAAGTACGCCAGAAACAAGTGTTTTTTGTAATATTAGGCAAGTGCCACACCAGACCACTGATATGCTGATATACTGATTAGCTTATGTTCTGACTATCACCAGCACTAATATCTTAATGAGGTATGCTACATTATAAAATGTAGTGATGTACTGATGTGATACTGATCATCTGCTGATAATCAGCAAGTGATTTGCATATTGCTGATTTTTATTAACATCAGTTGATATTTTATTTTCAAACTAATTAAAAGTCGGATTAATATAAAATATTAAAAATGTGTGAAAGAAATTTTTGTTTCAAAATTAGTGCAAAGTGTTGAAAAACGAAGGTGCCTGTGGGAATCAATGTGTGCAGACTACTGCAAAAGGGATAAATTTGAAAAATCTTGAAGAGAAATTTCGTGGTAAATTGGAAATGATGGTATGTTTTCTTGTGGAATATTTTATTAAATTATACTTCGTATACTGACGAGTATTAGGGTTTCTGCCAATACGAAACGCTCTTCCAATCAATTTTTGAAGTTCAAATTTGCAATTGACAGACGGCATTAACATGGCTTCTTTCCTTCATACACGGAATATAACTCATCTTCCAGGAGACACTGGACTTCCTGGATTTTATCACTTATCATGAATGATAGTTGGACTTTATGGTTCATCATGAATGATGGCTCAATTTTATTATTGATCATGATTGATAATTAGAAATTGTCTTTTGTCGCTTATCATAAATTATAGTTAGTTTTCCTTCAGATTTAAGTGCCATCAAAAAATTCCGACTATATTAATAAGTGTATATTAATATATAATCCATCCCTTACAATATTTGCATTTATTTCCATTTTTTCTTCTATTTTTTTATGATAAAAGTAGCAGTGAATAATTAGAGGGAAAACGAAGGGTACACGATTTTTGTATTATTTAGTAAGTATAACTTGATATCGGATGTCATTTCGACAATTTATAAATATTGATGATGAGATTTCTCTTCTTATTGTTTTCAAAAATATTCGAAATTCGAAATATTACTTCGAATTTTCGTATATAAAATTTTTTTCGCATTCTTCTTTTATAATATATACCTAATAATGATTTAAAATTATGTTTTTTTTTTTTAACAATATTTTAAAACGCGTGCTGGCTGGCAAATGTTTGTCCTAAGTCCCTGCTACTCCCCTGTCATAACCTGAATTATGTTAATTGCACAAGTTCTGAAGGATTTCTTTTCAAAAGATCAGGCTATCAGCAAAAGTTTTTCATATTGCGAATTTAAGAAGCTTTACAAAATAATTTATCACACTCTACCTGTATTCAAAATGCATTCTTTTCTGAATTTTTTAAACCTATTAAAATTAGAATTTTTTTCGAAAAATATAATGTTGTTGATTTTTAAAAATAGGAGTAACATCTTTATCGGTTTACTGTATATAGAATTATAGACAGTTATAATACCACCCGGTCATCAAGGGGATAGTTGCAAGCAAAAAGGTAGGGAATTTACGGACATAATGTTTTCCTTCCCCGTATTTGATGTCAAATTACAAATTACATTTTTTAGCATCTTTCCCATAGAAATCAGTATTAATTTCGCATAATTATGATAAGTTTTTCTAATTCTTGCCATAACTTTTCGTTCGTTTCAATTTAAGAGATTCAGCTCAGAATTCATTTTTGTTCATTTTCATCCTTGTCCCTTTCACACCTATGTGTCTCTTTCGCACTCATTGGTGTAAAGGAGATTTCGAAAATTCGTGATTATTCTGTATTGTATATTGAATTTGTCGTCTCGTTTTGCACTGGGGTGACAGTTTAAACGTCGCGAAAATATGAAGTTCGCCGGTATATTTATACGCGAAATGTCAGCCGCGCGCGAGTTTTTTTTTTTTTTTTTTTTTTTTTTTTTTAAGGAAAATTTATGTTGTTTATGTGCATTCATCGTGGGAATTATGCATTATTGCCCAGGTTAGTATATAACTTTCTTTATTTCATATGATGATTGTGCTTAATTTTCTGCCTTTCACAAATGGCATAGGTACATGTCAGGGTGAATCTGTTTTGGAAAATCTCACCCAAGGTATCTATGCATTCCTTGTAATTGGATTATGTATTCGTACCTTGTACTTTACTCTTTGTGTATTTTTATGTTGTAGAACATAAAGTTTGCTGATCTTAGTATATTTATCATTTGAGTTCATATTTTAATTCGTTTTGTTTATTTCAGGTCGTCGTGGGACCCCTTGCATCTATTAATTCTCCAGATGCTGGCAAGATTTTTTCTTTGATTTTAGTCTAATTTTTCTTTTCTTTGTAGGTAAGTAGGAAAATGTAGTGGCACTTGACATTGCTTGCACTGCCACGTAGTCTCTTTTCTAATTTTAGGAGAAAAGCAAATACGGGATCTTTTTGGAGGGTGTTGCTTCGATACTGTAGATGGAATATTCTCGTGAAAATGTGCCCGATTTTTCGCCTGCAATTGAAATGGTGTATCGCTATTCGAAGGCCGTCCACGACATTTATAATCTGGCAAGGTGGTTTGTTCCAGTAATTCTTCAGCACTAGATAATCGGAAGGAAGCAATGCGTGGGATGGTTCTGCTGTTGATTTTAGAATGTAAGAAATGTGCATTATAAAGCGCAATATTAAATAGATAAAAACAAAACATTTTTTTATACCCATTTACATACTTTCTCATTATAGGGAAACACGCTAACAATTGATCCTGTTGGTCAACGCCCCCCATACCTTTATTATACTCAAGCACGCATGACGGTTTTATAATATTTTCTATACCGCCGACTTTAGTTTTTCTTCGTTTGCCTGTGTCTATCAAGTCAGAATTTGAATGTTTCGTGCTAAGCATGTGCATGTCTTTTTTATTTTACCATTTTAACGCTAATAAACCACTAAAAGATAAAACTTTGATTTCTCCGTTTTTTATTTTTTATTTATTTTATGTGCAGCAAGCTCCTTTGGAATATTCTTCCTATTTTTGCGAACGGTTCCAACAGCTTTCGTATTATTTTTTAGTAAGTTTAGGAATAATTGTGGTGAAGAATATCACCAATTATCCGTATACAGCGTGTAGCATTTATTTAAAATATGTTGCGCCATTTCCATAACTACGCTCTCAGAAGCAGATATGTCACTTCCCTGTATTTTATCCTTGAAACGAATACAATAACCTGATGCAGTTTCGCAAAGTTTATAAAACTTTATTCCAAAATCAATCGTTTTTATTTTCTTTTTCGTTATCTGTAAAATGTAAGAAACTTGAAATATCAAAAAATCTGTCACGTGGCATAGTGTTTGCAATAATAGGAATAGGTACTTATAATGTGCTTCTTTTACCAATACATATGTAGCTTTGGTTTCTTCATTTGGGGCATCATGATACATAATGCAATATATACTTTTATTTCATCTTTCTTTTTTTATCAAACCTTCTTTTTCAATTATTTGTCTCTTCTATTATAATATCCTAAAAGTCTTCTTGCAGGACTTCTTTCAAAATATTTGAAGCCTTTAGATTAACACCTAGTCTACGTAGACATAAAGAATTGATCCCAAGTATTTCACAAAATTGTTTTATATCAGCGAGAATTCCTTTTTCCTTCCAAATCCATACCTCTGTCAATTCTTCAAAAGAACAATTACTTGGTAATATTTCGCTATCATCACTTTCTAGTGCGCTATTGACTTCGAAATTTTTATCTTGTAATTCACTAAAGTCATCATCATTATATTTCTCAAAGTCTTCTCTTCCATTAAAACTTTCGTTATCACTTTCGTAAAATATATTAGTTATATCTGACATTTTGGAGCAGTCTATAACAAACAAGGTTCACTGAAACACTGAAAGAAACGTCCTCTTACAACTAATACCACTCACTCTTGCCATGAACACGATTGTACATGCTTAATTTTCTCCGAGTTTGAATGACGAATTAGACCCGTCATCCGTAACTTAGGCAAAGCAAGTGCATGACGAGTCTCAGTCGTCAAATGTACCCAAGGGGTTAATATGCACACAACCTATTGTGTGGGTTTGTTTTCTTTTTTCGTTGTAAAAAAAAACATATCCGGATGATGTATGTAGATACACACGAACCCTTTCTTTCCTTTATAAGTCTAAGAAATTTATTAATTTTAAAAATATAATTTAATTTACAAAACTTTATATCGATGAAAATTTCTGACTTGACACGGTGAAGTAACGGCGACTGAATTATGACACATTTTTTTATAGTTACTGAATAATATTTCGAATATACATATGCATTTATTGTATCAATTGAACACACCACAAAGTCTAATTTTAAATAATTACAAAAGGGCAAAAACAAATTTTAAAATATAAAATAAAAGCAACAAAAATCTCATAAAACAACGAAAACTTTGAAACTTCTTCTTGCATTTCAATCGCCAAACACAAAGGTAAAATCTCGATTTTACTTCATTGTTAATTATTTTCTAACCAAACTTTTGAAACCCATTAATTAATTTTCTTTATTTTCTTAATTGAAATGTTACCATTCAAAATCTACACAACCATTGTAAGACATTCCTTTCACAATGATGAACATTTATGAAAAGTTCTTGAGTTTTCTTGTGCTTTTCATACTAGATGCTTTACACAGAGAAGAGTTATTTTAGTATGGACCAAAACAAAACTTGGCCGCCTTCGTTATAAAAGCTAATTATGGAAAGAGAAAAAAGTAATTTCGAGTTGAATTTTCTTTAGAGGTTAGTAGAAGTATACACAACGAAATTAGAAAATATGGCCACGAAAACATAATGTTGAAAAGTTTATCTTCAATATTATCTAAGAGAAAATTTTAATATAGATTAAGACAGTATAACTACAGTTCATTATAGACAAAAGTCTATTAATCAAAAGTTAAGAAGTTTGCCTCAAATTTAAGACTGTTGTCAGCGATTAATTTAAAATTTTTTTTTTTTTGCCTTACTCAGAGAGGGAGTGAAAAAGCAAGAGAGAGAAGGATATAGAGAGAGAGAGTACATTATCAAAGGAAGGTTGAATTTTGGACAGCATTACATTATATTCATTTTCTTCAGGCATCTGCAAGTAAATTCTGCACCATAGGATATACATTTTCTAAGTCAAATCCCAGCTGTGACACACTTTTTTTTTAATTTTCTTGGAATTGTGCAATTTTTTTTTTTCGATTTGCATACGGTCAATGAAAATTTTCTCACTAATAATTGACTTACCTAATTTTTAATTATTTTACACTTTGCAGAAAAAGTCTAACTGAGAGCATGAGAAAGCGAAATTCTGAAAGTATGACTGACTGGATCACATTATATTCACCAATTCCCATGTGGATTTGAAATTTTGATTTTCTATATTTTTTCTTGTCGTAAAAAGAAAAAAGTCATAACTTAGGTTAGTGGTAGAGTGAACGAGGTGGAATTAGATGACTCATTAGTTCTTTCAAACCGCAGAAACTCCTTCATCACATCAAATTGTTTTTACACTTTTCTGTACATAGCAGAGCATGGCTATATTGCTTTCGATAATACGTCATCTATATTATATGTACCATGCCGAACTATACAAATCAGTTTGCACAAAAAACATGCCGCGTCAAACTGACATCCCATTTAATGCCACACAGTTGTCACTAAAATATGTTTCAATTGGCAGTATTGGGATTGCGACAGCGGAAATAGAAAATATAGCCAAGTTCGACTTCGACTGCGGGACATCTTGCCGCTGAAGTCGTATTTATACTCGTCTCTATTCAAACCCTCAGTTTCTATGAAAGTGACGCTGAAGTCAGTGTAGTTAAGCCTTATCTTATTTCAGGAAACCTCACAAAAAGAAGTCACACGACGATAAATCATAAGATCGTGTTGGATCAATTGATGTCGGCCAGTCATGATATTTCACATCCTAGAAATTATCACTGAAGTAAATTGATTGCTTCTTGAATAGTTTGGTAGATGGCGCCATCCTCTGGCGACCATAATTCCTCAAGATTCATGTCATTTAATTGGTGCCTGCCAAAAAAACTCAGTAATAAGATTTAGGTAATGAATCACAATAATCTTTTAGGTCACACTGAATGCGAGACTAACGCCTGCACATCCCTCCACATATCTTTGGTAATAAACAATAATCGGATTTTCAATCACGTCTTCAAGAACAACAAAATATAAGCTGATTTCGCCACCTATTTAAAGTTCACATCAAACAGCGACTCGTTGAATGTCCAATTGGTAATACTCTAAAAACCAACTTACGAATTGTTGACGACGCTCAGAATATTCTATGTTTATATGTCAAGGGAATTTTCAAATTCTAATACATTTTATTAATGGGATATAGAAGCAAAAGTTATACATTATATGAAAAAAGTAAAATAGTAGTAGCTCCAAAAAGTTCTGCTAGATACTATCAGCAAGAAGCCTCTTAAATCCAACCACATTCCTCATGCTCTCTAACGCAGATGGAAAAGTATTCCATATGCGTAGAATTTGAGCAAAGTAACCAATTAACTTCTGATAACAAGAATTTAATATTTTTCGATATCGCGCCGACTGTAAGAAGTGAATATAGTCAATAAGGTAGTCCAGCCAATCTGATCGGGAAAATGCACAGAAAATTTATCGCTTTCCGATTTAAAAAAAAATTGACAGAAAATCTCAATAACTTGCCCTTGAACGGCGAGGAGAGATCGCACCTCGTCTGAACAAAAACAAATCGAACGTAATTGTTAAAAGCAACATTTATTTTGCGCAGACATGCACTGTCTATTTTTGAAAAAAATAAAGCTATCATAAGAAAAGTAAAAAAGAGAAAATCTTTAACTAATTATGCTTTAGTGGGCAACATTAACATTTTAGCCGATAGCAGAGGCCTACGTGGACCGCAATAAACCTTACAGACTATAAAATCAACATATATGCAACACTTCATGGACTTTAAAGCTCAGATCAGTTACTTCCTCAACAAATGGTAGAACTAAACTTGCAAAAAACAGAGGAGGTAAGAGCCATACATTTGTACTTAAGTGAATTAAGGACGAGCTCATTTTGAAGCGACCCATCGTAATGTTTTAGCTAAAACATTATTAATTCTACTATAATAAAGCTGAATACCATCGCATAAAAATGAAAGTTAACATCCTTTACAGTACGACAAATTATTCATAAATAAGCTGAAAAGTATCGGGCCCAGAACGGATCCCTAAGTAATACCAAAGAAAGGCGGGAAGAAACTAGAACACTCGCTCGTTAACTTGAAATCTCTGCGATTTACCAGTCAGAAAGTTACTGATCAACATAGTGGCCAAACTTGAAAATGGAAGAAAAACAGACAATTTTTTTATACATATATATTGTGAGAACAGCTTATTAGACAGGGTAGGTATAAAGGGAAATATGAGCGTATGTTTGAAGCACAAACATCGTTGAATACATATGTGCAAAGAATAGACAGCTATTAGTAAAGTACGAAAGACGCAAAGATCTTACAATGAGCACCAACAGCTCACAAAATCAAAAAAAGCCCAGCATAAATCTTTCCAACCATATAACTACATGGTTACACAACATTTCATATTTGAATTAACCCAAGCAGCACAGAGGTATGAAAAATTACACCAACGACTAATTTCATACCTAATATGTCTATAGAAATAGTATAAATTTGGCGCAAATACTGGCTTATCGTCGTAATTAGTAGAAATTCAATCGGCGTGGTTAACGTTAGAATCGCCGACGCCTTCGACGTCCATCTAACGTCTGCCATGTCGACATTGGTGTTCCGAACTATTATTAACGAATTCCGACGTTGTCTGAAGTCAAATAAACCGACGTCGTTGATCTGAGCGCATATCAACCTAAGACCGACGTCTCCTCAAATCACTCACGGCGACGACGTTGGCCCCACCAACAAACAACCTAATCCCAACGTTGTTTTAAGTTAAATAAGCCGACCTCACTATTCTAACTCAAAATCAACCTAATGTCTCCTAGTCCAACTAATTTTATACTAAATGTATAACTCGAGATACGATTGTACTTTATTTGACGTTTATCAAAAAATACGTGTCATATTTTGTGTGTTCTGCTTTTGTTGTCGAAAGCAAACAATATTTAAAATGAATAATTTATGTGCGCGAAGACCATTTCAACATACAGCAACATACTATATGAAAGTGAAATTTTATATGAGAAACGCCATTACTGCGAAAGCTTTGCCTTCAACAACATTTTCATCGCCATTAAAGAGTTCATCGAAAAAATCCTTTCAATTGTCTCAAGAACAGTCCCCAATTTTATCATCAAGAGAACCTCCCATTGATTCAAATATTGTAGATTGTAATTTATCACCGAATAACATTTTTAATGATGATAATGAAGAAAATTACTATAGCGTAATCAGTAATGAATTCAACGATATAGATAATCTCGAAGCGCCTGACACTCTTGAAGAACAGCTGCCTTTCGTTCAAGACTTACAAAATTGGGCGCTGCGTAACAGAATTAAGCATATTGCATTAAATGAGATCCTTAAATTGTTGTCTAAATATGATATGAATTATCAAATACCAAGAGATGCAAGAACACTCTTATATACGCCCAGAATGGTGGACATACACCAAATGGAAAATGGTCAATTTTGGTACAATGGTTTAAAAGAGAGCTTAAAGAGGAGTTTGCCTTCAAATACGATATTAAATGAAATTGCATTGAACTTCAACATTGACGGTTTGACAATAAATCGAAGTTCGCAACATCAGTTCTGGCCTATTCTTACAAATATAGTAAATATGCCTCAAATTTCGCCAATGATTATAGCAATATATTGCGGAAATACAAAGCCACCAAGCGCACAAGAATACTTCAATGAATTTGTAAAGGAATTAAATACCATTTTAGTTAATGGAATTCAGATCAATGGTCGTGTCATCAATGTTAAAGTTAATGCTTTCATATGTGACACACCAGCACGCTGTTTCATAAAATGTAACTGAAAGTTTTTGTGAAGTATATACATAAATTTGAAATAAAACATTATTTTTTAGGTGTTCTTGGTTTTAATTCTTATAACGGCTGTCAAAAGTGTGAAGTTAAAGGAGAATATCATCGAAAACAGAAACATATGAGCTACCCACAAACAGACTGTCTAGTGAGAACTGATGAGAGCTTTAGAACAAGGAGAGACCCAGAACACCACTTAAAGTCCAAAGGAGAATTTGTGATCTCCCCATTAGAACGAATACATAATTTCGATATGATCAAAGATGTTATTATAGCCGATGATCTTCATTTATTTTATTTGGGTATAATGAAACGATTATTAAATAGTTGGATTCGGGGAAGCCAAAATTGCCAATTTAAATTCTTTTCCACGCAAATTGGTGAAATCTCTAATTGGTTACTTCAAACCAACTCTACAAAACCAAAGGAAATTCATCGTGCAGCTCGAGGATTAGATTGTTTTTCATTCTGGAAGGGAACTGAATTACGAACCTTTCTTTTATATTTAGGTTCCGTAATATTAAAAGATTACTTGACGTGTGAAATGTACCAACATTTCATTGTATTCTCTTGCGCTGTGACTATATGTTCTTCTAAATATTATATTAAAAACAAAAAATTGTTACTTCTCGCTGATAAATTATTCCTGGACTTCATAGAAATGTTTATTGACATATACGGAATTGATTCAATTAGTAGTAATGTGCACAATTTGTGCCACGTATTGGATGATGTAGAAAGGTTCGGTGCTTTATCTTGTATGTCTTCATATGTATTTGAAAATAGGTTGTACACTATAAAAACATTGCTAAGACATGGAAACCGACGTCTAGCACAAGCTGCAAAACGTTTAGCTGAACTTTCCAATCTCTCAGCAAAGGCAACCAAATCAAAATTCCCACTATTTAAACGTATAATAACAGATACAACAAAAATTTCACCAAAATTAGTTGGAGTTAAGTCATACAAAAAAGTTTATTTGTTTGATGGCGTTCTCTTAGATGCAAATGGAAAGGACGATTGGTTTTTAACCCAAAGGGAGGAGGTTGTTAAAATGTATAGTGCTTACTACAGCGAGAATAAAGTACAATCTTATGGAAGTAGACTAAAGCAAATATCTAACTTTTTTAACAGTCCCTTTGAATCGAGACATTTTCATATCTACATGTCGAACAGCGCCTTCCATGAACCAACTATATACTCTACTCAAGATATAAAATGCAAAATGTTTCATGTAATATACAAAGAAAAGAATATTTTTATGCCATTAATACATACGTTGGATTTATTTAATGAGTAGAATATAATATTAATTTCACTTTTATTTTATTATAAAGGAATTCATTCAATGTAGTTTTTTTTTATTATAATAAAGCATTTACATGGTAATTTCACTTATATTTTCTGCGTTATCGGAGTTCATTATATCTTCTATCTCAACAGCAACGACAGCTTCAACTTTTTCTGGTTTATCGGATACGATTACATCTTCTGCCAAAACGACAACGTCGGTTTCATCAGTGTTATCTCTCACTTTTTTTCGTGGAGTAAGTCTCGATTGGCCGTACTTCAAAACTTTGTTTTTAAAGAAATTATCTGTATCCGCAATGGTGAAGGAGCTATCCGCATTGTTTACAACAAGAAAAAAAATATTTAGAACTTCTACAAAGTCTTTGAATATCTCTTTTTTAACAACCAATCGACTGATCCCAGTCCATGAATATTTTGATAAAAGCTCTCTACAAAAGGAGGAAAATATAAAAATTAAAAACCTATGCATAAAAATTGTGCAAATGTTATGTACAATGAATTATATTTACATATGTATGTATACATAATTAAAATATGAAATAAAGCTAAGGTATTTACGTTGTAAATAATAAGCCACACAGCTTATAGGCGGCTATTTTTGCAGTACTGCCGGTTCCAATAATACATTTCCAGTATTCTAAGACTTGGCTTCTGTATTCTTTGTCACTAGTTAGCTTTTCTTCAAAGGACTTTAATTCTTTCACTGAAGTAAGTGGGAACATTTTCGCCCTATGTTGCGGCAGTTTATCTGATTCCCTTTCTTTAGGAAGTTTCGAAATTAGTTTTTCAAGATGATCTTGCTTTGTTCGTACTTCTGCGACCTGCTGTTGTAATGTAGTCATCTGATCCTGTAAAGTTACCACACTTGTTTTTACCTTGATCAATACTTCATATATATTTGAAATATCACACGCACTCACAAGTGTCAAGTCTGATATGGTGTTGTCGGCACCTAATTCGGGCAAATGAGCTGTATTATTATCTGCCTGTTGTGAAAATTCTTTGATTTTTTGTTGTTGCTTTTCAACATCATGTGAGGGTGATGGAGATGTGTTTTCCTCTGATTGCTGTTCAAAAAATTGTAAGTACGTCGACGTATTGCTTGTTTTCGTTCGCTTGGAAGATCTTGTATACTCTGCCTCATCCGTATCCATATCAGCGTACAAATCTGCTGCCTTAGCCGCATCATTGTAAAATTTTTCCACTGCTTTCACAACACCTTTAAACTTTCTCCAGTTCTTTTTATCTGGCTCGCTATGCACATTAGACTGCCACCTTCGGCATTCCTTCATCGTTTTGGGCCAATACACAACACCATTGTCCTCCCATTTGTAGGGAATTGGTTCTACCTCGTCCAGTTCCAATAAGTGGACTATTTTAAACACTTCCATTTGATTGACGAATTACTACACACAACACTTGATATGCCGTTATATTATCTGTCAAACAACAGGAATTATTATACGCATTTATACTAATGATATACAGTGTGTACATTTCATGTATATGGTCTCATACCAATTTTGTACAGTGTGTCGATTTTAGGTAAAATTGTCTGTACTAATAATACACACAGTTTGATGAGCTGGGTTTGGCAATATTTTTTATACCTATAACCACCTATAGCACAATTCATGTACAGTGTTGGTAGCATTCTTTATACAAACTTCAATCGAAGTGCAGTGTTGGTAAGGCTTTTTACACCAATTTTAACTACGTGTAGAAAACTTGTATTTTTATTTGTATAATATCAATTTCAGGTAGGAAAGAAGGTAGTTTAGGTAGCAATTATTAACGACGCCATATTTTATAGACGAATTGTAATAGTTGATGATTATGATACATAAAAACTCTTAATTTAAGGCATTTTTCCAATAGTTTGTGTTTCAAATGACCATGTCGATTATCTACAAACAGTTTCGCCTAGTATTTGACGTTTTTTGTTCATAAAAAAATTTAAATACAGAATTTCATAAAAATTATAAAAATATTTTGCATCTAGAATCAGCTATATTTTTACGGGGTTTCCTTATTTTTCGCCCTATTTCTTTAATATATATCGATAAAGTTTTAAGCGTTTTAATTTTATCCTAACAAAATACTGGAGAATTATATTTTAAAATAATTTGTTTTTCAAGAATCATGTTATTGTATTAATATGCCATTTCGAATACAAAATTTTGTACACAGTGCAATAAAGTATATAAATTACTACCAATTAATAAAAATCAATCAATTGGCCCATTGAAGTATATAAAATTTAATATAGAAAATGTAGTGTTCATCCAATGTAGTATAATAAAAGTATAAACCATTTATTATACAAAAGAGTCAATTTAAAATGTACATGTTCTTCTATACAACAAATAACGTAAAAATAGGTATAATTATCTATAATTTAGGCGACTTACATTGGTCAGAGGCCAACGTCGGATCGACCAGGTTTTGTGTGACCATTTTGGTAAAAAACCCAGTCGGGCTGAAGTGGGACCGACGTCAGTTGCAACTTAGTAGTCGTTTCGCCTATGTCGGTCCGACGTCGATCCGACTTGCCTGTGCTACTTGGGAAGGAAAGCCTCAAGGTTCTTGACACGATCAATACAAGGTTAATACCAGACTTTTCAATAAAAAGGTTGGGATTAAGCCGTTGTTAGTTACCCATTGCACAAAATTGTCTTCCATTATTCCGACGGGACATACAAATGAATTTTGCAGTACTCAAGAACATCAGATTATTAATATGGATACATGCTGAAAAGTAGAGAACCATGAATGGAGCCCTCGGGTATGCCACAACTAACTGAAAAGATGTCAGAATAACGATCTCTTAGTTTTACTTACAGTAGTCTTCCAGACAAAATTCTGTGGTGAATTAAGAATACTGCGGTCGAATCAGATTGAATACAAGGTATTCTCCGTACGAACCCATGTTTCACCATTTTATTTGCGGAGAGATATGTGGTGACGACACTTTGCCCAACTAATGTATAGAAAAATAGGAAAATATCTCTTTCATTCTAGGTCTAATATAGGACTTGTAGAGGAGCGCTTGATTTGAAGGGCTGAAATATTTCTTACACCTTTTCAGAAATCCAAGACAATTCGATGCTTCTTTGGCTACAGAGAAGATGCTGTCTGACCAGTTTAACTTACTGGAAATATTAATGCCAAAAATGTTTAGTGACGGTCAATCAGAAATTAATGCTCCATCTAAAGAAACGGATGTGGTTAAGTTATTATCTTATTTTAATGAGATTAGACAGCTTTGGGTCTTAGATGCATTGAATTCGACTCGATTCGCTTTGCCCAAGCGAGGATATTGTTAAGATCGTTATTCAATGATCTAATCATGAAATCTCGTTTAAGACATGTGGCATTCCCACTGGAGTCCGCAAGAGTGTCAAAGGAGTAAGCGAAATCAAGAGTACCGTCATCTGCGAAACTATGAATGGGATTGAAAGTAAGAGAAAGTAGATCATTAATGAAAATTAAAAAGAGAGTTGGAGAGATAACAGAGCCTTGAGGCACACCGGCATTTATGTGATGCGGTTCAGATGTAACGCCATCTAATAAAACACGTATTTGTCGACCAAATAGGAAACTTTCAATTTCCATAATAGAAGAGGAGGAGAGAGACCAAGTGCTTTAAGTTTGGCTAAAAGGGCTGGATGCCACACTCTATCAAAGGCCTTTGAAATATCCAGGGCAACGATTTTAGACTCACCAAAATTGTGAAGACTACGGTTCCAACATTCCGTAAGAAAGGTCAGCAAGTCTCCAGATGAGCGTCCAGCTCGGAAGCCATATTGGCGATAGTTGATGAGATGATTCTTCAATAGATTCTTCTTTAGGAAAAATTTGCTGAATCTTACTTGGCTCATGACTAGGCTTAATTTGCTGCTTTATTGTCTGAGAGCTCTTTGTGCTAGTAAGCAAGGCAAGGCTATGTGCCGCTTTATTGTCTTTGCTTTAAAAGTGCTGATCAGGCTGAAAAGCTGCTTTACGATCAGTGCAGTCTAAAGAGCCAAATTAATGAGAAGTGATAACAACGTTAGACGTGTAAATCAAATCTGACTTTATTTACCTACGCTTCGTCTTTATATAAGTAGTATTGCAATACGTAAAGTCATTCCATAAGCAAGAAATAGCAATTTCAAAAGTGAATTATTAAATTAGCAATTTCACTGCTTTTCTACTTATCGAATGACCTTTCACAATTACAAAGTTAATTGTTTACTGTGACACATACCCCCCCCCCTCTCCCATTCTACATAAGAGTTAAGAGATGTCAGACATCATCTGATCTCTTAAATTTTGTGGAAATTTTTTTTAAGAGATTTGGAATTCTAAAGGGTTTTCCAATAACAGGTGTTATTTAATTTATCCCGCTATTTCGGTAGATGTCACTTTAGGAGCTGTCATTTTTTGACATTTGACAAGTAGAAACTACGCCATTAATAAACATGGAACGATACACGATTCAACAACGCATTGAAATTATTAAAAATTCACTATAAAAATGGTGAAAATGTGGCAGAAACGGTTCGTAACACACGAACATTTTTGGGTCGTCGTGAAGCATCTTGTCGGACCGCAATGTAGAAATTGGTAGAAAAATTCGGGACAAGTTAGTGATGTGAAGAATAAAACCCGTGCACGTCGCTCAAGAACAGCCGAGAATATTGCTGCTGTAGCCGAAAGTGTTGAAGAAAACCCAGGTTTGTCCATTCCTCGTCGTTCTTTGGAATTAGGCATTCCACAAACGTCATTACACCGTATTTTGCATAAAGATTTGGGTCTTAAGGCTTATAAAGTTCAGTTAACACAAGAACTCAAGCAGGCCGATCATCAACAACGTCGAGTCTTTGCTGATTGGGTCCTTGAAATGCATGAAAATGATCCGGAATTCCATCGAAAACTCATCTTGAGTGATGAGGCCAATTTCCACCTCGATGGCTTCGTCAACAAGCAAAATTGTCGCATCTGGCGTTCGGAAAACCCAAGAGTTATTGTTGAAAAGCCTCTCTATCCTCAACGTGTGACTGTTTGGTGCGGTTTATGGTCCCGCGGGTCATTGGACCTTCCTTTTTCGAAAATGAGGCTGGAGCAACAGTTACGGTGAATGGATTGCGCTATCGACAGATGATTAATGATTTTTTATGACCGGAATTGGATGGTATTGATCTGGACAATGTTTACTTTCAACAAGATGGCGCTACGTGCCATACAAGCAACGAAACCATTGATCTTTTACAGGAAAAGATTCCGGACCGTGTTATCTCTCGAAGAGGTGATCACAATTGGCCACCGAGATCTTGTGACTTAACACCTTGCGACTTCTTCCTTTGGGGCCAATTGAAAGAGAAGGTCTACGGCAACAGCCCAGCGTCGATTCAAGACCTCAAAGATGGAATTCGTGAGGCTATCGAGGACATAGGGCAGCCACTTTGCGATTTGGTTATGGAAAATTTCATGAAAAGGATATGGTCCTGTAGGCGTGGTGGTGGTGGTCATTTGGCTGATGTTATTTTCCATTCTTAACGGCATGCCTTCCTCTTTATAATGAAATGAAGGTGCGATCATTTATCTCAAAAAATGGCATTTTTCTTTGAATATCAAAATAACACCTCTTATTGGAAAACCCTTTAACAAACGAAAACATCTGTCAAATATCTCTTAACATAAGAGCTGCTCACCGAGGTCCACTTAAATTTCTTATCGTAATAGTTGCAGAAATTGTTTTGTTTTAAATACCGAAATGTTGGATAAAAATGCTGTAAATTAAGTAGATATTTCTATAATTTGTATATATTTTATAAATATGTACAAGTTTGTGAAATATGAAAAAATTATACAATTTGAGCCATGCACAGAGAGGATAGTTCCGAGTAACATGAGATAGGACTTGAATAACTTTGCTATTTCTTAGGCTGTATAGAATTTCAGAATGATAAAATCTTTTGCCTTTAAAGTGATAGAAATGACATAGCCTTACGATAATCTCCATTACTCGATAGTATTATCGTCACTTTAAAGTTTTGGAACTCTTTACCTGCGATTTAGGTATTAAAATGATAATTCAATTATTATTACGTGCTGTGAATTTATCATACAATTATTAGTTATATCGATAATTGTAAATTGATTAAAGCCGCACACAATTATAGCTACGTGTGGGTTGGACATATTGCCATCATCGCCTCGCCAAAAACAATACTTCTTCTTCTTCCTTCTTAAAAAGTATACGTCTTTAATAGCTGGGCTGACTGAAAGATTCTCCACAATCCACTGAACCTCATAAAGTTAATATTTCTCCACAAAAATTTATGTACAATACTAATTCTGCTAAAATCTCTTACTTGCTAAATTTAAGAGGTTAAGAAATCACTTAAAAGTCTCTTCTGTAGAATCGAGAGGGGGGGGGATATATTTGTTACTCAAAAATACTTTGCGTCACTTGACTTACTGCTAGATTACAAGAATTTGCTAATTCTTATAATTGCTTCCTTCTTGAACTATTAATTGATGGGAAGTATTGCGAGTCTTTTTGTTTTGATTTCTTTTTGTTTTTGTTTTTTATTTTCATGCCTCATATTACATATTTACAAGCATGATACGGCACTTGCACAATAATATATGTGCGTACAATGATGTGCTTACTCATGTTATTAAGCGTTGTGCTTTATTATTATACATACTGTATATATGTTTGTACATCTGTGCATATTAATGATTAATTGAGAGGCACTTTCTTTCTATAATGTGTATACTACAGTGAACACACACAGTGGATGTCACAGCACATCAGCTGCAATGTGTCAAAATTTAATCCGAATACCTTGTATTCTCTGTACGGTGGATTACTATGAATTTGAGCGATTTAAGCGTAAAAAGCAGCGCTAGCTTTTCAAACCTGGCCGGCCACATCAACATTGACAGTTCTGCAGAATATATGAGATCACATTATCTACCACTCAATGGAAAAGTTGGTAAGGCGAGCAAGTTGACGCTGAACTCGAGTAGGTCTACTTTCTCCTCTGTTGTAATCTTGTAAACTTTGTTAACATTTGGTGCCAGCATTTTTTACGGGAACGAAACCAAATATCTGGGGGTAGCACTAGATAAGAAGCTTCCCTGGAATTCGCATCTGTGCAGAACATGCGGTCTGAAACCAAAAATGATATACCGGATGTACACTACGGTTGTTAAACCCATGGTCACCTATGAGGCCCTCCCATGGTGGCCAAAAATTAATCAAAAGACGGCTGAAGCTCTGCTTAAAAAAACCCTGCGGCTTCCCCATCTAGAAAAAAATGATGCCATGAGAACTTGACCTATAGTAACCATGGGAACCTTATTAAACCTTCCACCCCTATATTTGCAGGTGAAAAAGGAAGCGATCTCCAGTGCTATTAGAGTGCAAGCAGTTAAAAAAAAAATAAACTTCGAGCAAATGACCACAATATCTGATATAATAACACCCAGGATGGATTTTGTAAAACCATTCGAAGTGGTTCTGGGAGACCGAAAACAATGACGTTACACTAAACCATCCTTCCAACAAGGATCGATGGTATGGTATACACATGATTCAAATACGAACAGTGGAGTCGGACTTCGCGTATGCGGCCCCAATGCCATATATCAGCGGGTCTGGGCTCTACCCCTTCCGTATTCTAAGCCGAAGTATTGGTCATAGAAAAATGCACCAATACCTACATTAAAATAGCCATAAAGGCCTCAACCGTTAATATCCTCTCGGACAGTCAAGCTGCCCTCAAAGCCTTCAAGTGCTACAGTCTCAAATCAGGGATAGTCTGGGACTAGCTACAAACCCTCAGAGACTTAGTAAGGAGAAACACTATTAGGGCCATCAAGGCAATAAAATTGCTGATGTCCCAGCCAGAGTGAAGCGAAAACTCAGTTTGTCGGACCAGAACCATTTTTTGGTACCTCAAAGTGTTACCTCAGAATTGCCCCAAATAACTGGGAGAATAAACAAAAATCCCTATATCGGGAAAGACTGCAAGAACTTCGACAGGTAAAAAAATTTATCGATACCTCTGGCGGAAAAACAAAAGAACTCCTACTCCTTAGAAGAACAGAGCTCAAAATGATTACTGAGCTCTTCTCAGGCCATTGACCCTTAAAGTATCACCTAAACAAACTTGGCTGAGACTTCATCCTGCCGTTTCTGTCAGGAAGCTCACGAAACCTCGGCGTTGGGAAGCATTAGCCAGGCGGAGACTACTCCACCTCGAACATGCTTTTCCTCCACCTCGAACATGCTTTTCCTCCATCAACCTACGTGTAGAACCTCAATCCCAGAATGGTTCTAGACATTATTAACATTCTGAAACTAGAAACGGGGTAATAGATAAATAGATCTTTCAGGTCGCAGTGATTGCAAGGTTAACGCCTACAAACCACTTCACAAATCTAATCAAAGAGATTTAAAAAAGTATATATTAGAAATCAATTTAACCAATAATAATAATAATAATAAACAGGATTATCAAAAGGAATTTCACTGGACGACAAGAAGACGAATATTTTATGGCTATATATAAACTTTCGTTTCCAGACTCCCTTCATCTAGTGCGAGTTACAGGTCGATGCTCAACTAGACTCACGGTGATCAACAAGTCGACATAGGACCGACTTGAGCCCATACCTGCATTGTAGCCCGACCAGAGTTATAGCTGCACTTCCACTATAGATCGGTAGCCGCTTACACAGAGTTATTAAGTCGACATAGAGCCGATTTCATTCCCAGGCCAACATCAATTGGAAGAGCTCTGCCATAGCTCCTCCAACAAGCTACCAAATTTATAAAGAAAACCATCGTCTTATGTAGAAGTCGTCCAAGATCACAACTTTACGATAATTTTTCTAACGAGCTACCAAACTTGTAAAGGCAAACTCATCTTTATTACGAGTTTGGTCAGACCTGAAATATGTCTAATAGTCAATTACTGTCTATAATTTTAAGCTAAAATTGTATAGATTTTCGGTATAAGTCTTAACCTGGTTAC
The DNA here is from genome assembly GCA_963924295.1 of Dioctria rufipes. Classification (NCBI taxonomy): domain Eukaryota; kingdom Metazoa; phylum Arthropoda; class Insecta; order Diptera; family Asilidae; genus Dioctria; species Dioctria rufipes. The sequence continues at coordinate 24,977,100 of OZ002740.1, read as the reverse complement.
TGAGAATTATTTCAAGTTGAGCCGTCAAAGGTCACCCACCATCCACGAAGTAGACCGTGGTAATTCCAAGGTATAATATTTGGCCAATCATGGACTCCACACATAGCCATACCAGTCTTAATCTCACCGCTGGTAAACATATTCTCAATAAGGAGAAACGTTTCATCCCTCACGACCGGAGCATACTCCTGCCGAAAGGTCTCTCAACTCCTAACGTACATTAAGCCGGATATCTATACCGGGCAGCATCCAATCAGAAGACGCAATAATTGTGGACTCTTTTATCACTAATTTAGTACGGCAACATCAACCCCAAAATAGTAGTCCACTAAAATGGAACTAACTAAAGCCTCAAACACAGTTGCGATGATCAAAGCGGCTGATGGCCGACAACTATTGCAGTCGTAGGAACAATTGTGTTTACAGCTTAACGGAACGTAAAATTAGAATTCTGACTATACATTGTCATCTAAACTATCTATCAAACTAGAAGTAACTTTAAATGTAGCTATTCCATTACTGTAGGTGCTACAAAATCCTGATTGCCATTGCGTCATGATATTGTTGCTTTCCACAAATTCAATAATTTCAGCAAATACTAGCTTTTCGAGCACTTTTGCTGATTGGTCGAAAATCTGAAAACAAAGTAGCTGAGCGTTTTTCGAATAGGTATGAATTTTGTACTTAAAGGAGTTGCTGATCTTTTTTTAGTACTCATTCATGGAAGCAACGAGAAGGGGGAGGGGGCGAACGGGACAACCCTTCCCCCGGAAGCTCAGTTTTTTAACATAATTTACAAATTATATATAAAATGTAATCTGTAAATTATTTTTCCGACTCCTTTTGGATTTGGACACCTATGCCCCCCCCCCCCGTCAAGCCAAATCCTGGGTGCGCTACTGTGTACTCATTGATGATTGGAGCTCCTTGGAATTTAGTCTGTAAATGATTTCAAATGAACATTCTCTAGTTTTCAGGGATACTTTCACTACAATGACACATATGAGTTGGACATAGTTTTAAACATAAGAATGATGATAAAACCGTCAGGAAGAATGTAGTGGAGTGAGGAAGGTATTAAAAAATAATAAAAAATATCAAATTTAATAAAACACTCAACGATAGAAAATTCTCTGAATAGCGCAGATGGGTTCTAATTTGTTTAAAATATTTTTTTATTTTACGATCTGGCTACCGGACACAGCATTTCACCGCACACGGTTTGGAACACCTCCCAAAATTTAACTCACATATAACATGGAAATGAAGGTAATAAAAATAAATTCCAGGCTTGGTATTGAGTAAATGCCCAAAAAGAATGTCACGAAAATATTAAGCCTCATCTGAATTTATATTTTTGTCAGATGTAAAATTTTCAACGCAATTTTTATGACTCCTCCCAACAGATATGTGGGAAAAGAGATTTGGTAAATCGATAAATATTGATGCTTTGAAAAATGTTATTGGATTTATTATTTAGACGAGCTTATTGTGGTCGAATAAAAAAATATGAATTTTTAGAATTTATATTGTGGGTGCAAAAGTGTATACTATACACATACATGCGGATATGTATATGTAGAATATTTGTCTTGATTTTACTCCCTCAATTTGGGTATGTGGGTATATCAAAGAAAACAATTTTTAGACATGACAGAAAACTTTTAACAGCGGTAATTGTAAAGCTGTGAAAAATAAAAAGCACGGTGTCAAATGTTGACGTTAAACCATTTCAAGACAACTCTACTTTAATATACAACCACAAGAACAGAAGAGCTTTGATTCCCAATCCCATCTTTAAGTTCGTATTCTATAAAAATAAAATTTTAACTCTTTCAAAAGATTAAACTCCCCTGCCCACCCCTCTCCGCTAGAGACAAACAAATTTTTTTTTTTTCCGAAATCGAAATTCTATGTGCATTCGAGTAGTGGTAAATCCAAAGGACATGTTTTGCAAGTAAATCGTACAAAATGCAACAGGGACTAAAGGAATGAAAAATTTTCGCTGATTACAATTTGTTGGTTCAATGTGCACTCTGAGAATTAAACAACCCGAGAAATATAAAAACTTCTTCTTTCCAAGGATAATCAATGGGAATTGGGATTTTCTGAACACTTGCACACTTGCAAAATCCCATCCCTTCAGATTGGTGTGATGGCTCCCAAGTAAAATAGTCAAACGTTTGGGAGGAGAAAAGTGTTTTTATTTTTGTTCTGTTTTTTTTTTTTTTTTTTATTTTAATCCTTGACATTTTCCCTTCGTTTAGAGGGTGTCGTTCGATAGATTTTTGTCTGTGATGTGTGTGTTGTTTTTTCTCGTTGAGTTCTTACTCTATTTTATATTGCACTGCTGCTGTGCGCAAAGTATTATTAAGTCTGCACTTTAGAATCTGTACAATTTTTCAGTTTTTAACCCTCAATAAAAGGATCAATGTACTTAGAGTCGTAAAAGTTTTAAAGTTTTAAAAATTACATAGAGTGTTTTAATAATTTTTGTTCAAGTGTTTCATCCAATTTCATTAAAATTTATAGGCCCCCTTTCAGGATAAAATTTACAAATATATACAAGAATTACTCGTTTAATATTATAATCCTAGTTATCCGCCAAAATGAGTTTTTAATCATCCGCCCGCCATAGTTCTCCCAAAACCCACCTTAGATTAAGTTTGCCTGAGGGTTACGACCTAGGTAAATAACTTTTTGCCCATCGAAAATGGTATATTGACCTCATATAACCAAAATCTAGTATTACCCTCTAAAAAACCCCCGAAATTATATTTATATCCCCTAATTATGCTATAAATATTCGTTGCCTATTTAAATCGCTCTCTCTGGAACCCGAAAATGGTAGATTCATTCACACAAAATCCAGTATTACCTCCCAAAATGAAATTTTTATCAAACGTCCCTCAAATACCTCAACATCCTCTACAAATAAGCAAGAATTTCTAAATTAACTGTAAGTAAGTATAATCCCTAAAAACCCCAAAAATTAGCTTTAACAAAGTCCGAAACCAATTTAAACTGATCACTGGCACCCACACGAAAACTGTAGATTTTACCAAAATCCAGTATTACGCACTAGATACCTCGTAAATGAGTTTTTAGTCCCCCTTCCTTAAAATACTCCACAAATACCCATAAAAGTGTTTTCCCAAAGTAAAGTTCTATCCAGATCGTATACAAATATACACAATTTTGGTTCTAGCATGCTTCATGATCTACAGTTGTCAGCCTTCTCCAATATCAATAAAGATAACTAATAGGTTGTAAATTCGACTTATAAGCATGTCAGGCATCATTATACAAAATTCAATGTAAGTAACTTTCTTTTCTTTATTGAAAATTAGAGTAATTACATGACTGAAAACATTTTTAATAAATAATTGAATTTTATATTAAAAATCGACCCACCATTGTACTCACCATAGATCGTACTAGATAAAACTTAAAATTTTTTTCTATGGATTATAATTGAGCAATATTCTTCAGAATTTTAATATCAGTATTAAATTGGTAGCCGAAAATGTCCCAAAAGACGTGGATTGATTTGGATGTTTGCCTGCACCGCTCAACATTATTATAAGCATACAAAAGCGTTTATATTTTTCTTATTTTTTTTTTCTCTTCAGAATCTGGATATTAACCCGTTCTTAAGAAAATATTATTGGGATTCCTGTAATTTAGATCAAACACTTTATAAAGAAAGAAGTGTTTCCTTTTTTTAAGAAAACCATTAAGGCATTTGTTAGAGTTTTTCGTTTTTACTAATTGCACACATTTAAACGTCCGTTACTATAATTCCATAGTGCATGATTCTCTTCTTTTTTCATTTTCATAAATTATTTATCTATTAATCATTATCAGCTTTCCATTAAAATATAATTTGGTCTTTAGACTATGTATGCTTCAAGTTCAAGAAAACGTCATACTGACGTGGACATTATTCTCATTTTACACAATATTCCCAGTGGAAGTGAAGACGAAGATGGTGATTCTGAGGAAGAAGGAGATTTTGAATATACAGAATTATCCGAAGATCCGCTGCCTTCTAACGTCGAATAATTAATTCCTGTAAATGAGGAGGAGCTGCAGGATATTTTGGGTGAAAATGAATTCGTAGAATTAATTACAGTTGAAGATGAGAATATAAACGAAATTCCTAATGTCTTATCAGAATCTGCCGAAACTGCAAGATTGGATATTTGAAAAAAAAATATATATATATATTATGGAAAACAATTCCCTACAACTTTTAAATGAGCAAATGGAATTTAAAGGAAAAAATAGTTTACCGGAAGGCATAATAGAACTGGATACACCGTCCCAGTTTTTAAAATACAGTATTTCGAATAATCCAGAGAAACTAATAAAAATTACTCAAACTGAATTAGAAAGATATTTGGGCATAATTACATATTTTTGCAACTTTAGTAAAATACTCAAATTTGCGAGCATATTAGGTTAGTTCTATCGGTGCGAGCTTAGCGAAGAATGCTATTCGTGTAAACCTTTTTGAAAAGATAAAGCCAACTTTGCATTTTAACCATAATTCTACGCAAATTACCGATAAGCTCGATCAAAATTTTGCCAAACTACATAAGGTGCGTCCTGTGATTAACTCCTTAACAAAGAAATTTATTGCTGTACCTATAGAAGAGCGACTTTCGGTAAATGAGCAAATTTGTGCAAAAAACAAGGGTAATCATCTGGAGCACTATCTCCGTCTAGAGCCCCACAAATGTGGATACAAATTCTTCGTATTATGTGATGTGTCGGGCTGTGAGTATAGATTCAAAATATGTACCGGTCTTCAGAATAATGCGAGTAAACGGCTTCTGTACGAACCAGATTTGCCTGTAGAAATATTGTCGTGTGTCGGTGTTTTCCACAGAGTGTATTTCGAGAATTATTGGCAAAGCAAAGTATATGTAGGGTAGGGTGGGGCTGCAAGTGCCACTTTTTGAATTGTCATCCATATATCATAAACTTTTAGGTCAAATTATATGATAATTTTAACATACAATCTTTAAGGTTTCATGTACCAATATCAAAAAATATAAATTTTTTTATTATTTTACGTTATTAATTGATTTTAAGTGTGGAAGTCGATTGGTACTTTTTACCCCTCTTGCGGGTAAAAAGTTCCACCTGTTGCAACCTAGTAAGGAAGAATAAAAAAGCGTAATCTATAACGTTATTATCGATATTTATTCATAACCTCAAAAATAATCATAAATATTCAACACAGACGAGCATTCCAATTTAATATGATAGTCTAACCTTATTTTAGTTGCATCACTTTAAAATGTTATTTTTATATTTACTTTTTGGATAATATTTGTAGCCGCATTGCAATTTAGGTTGTTATTAATATTTAAACAGGTAACTATAACCTTTAGTCTTTGTTATCTGCCTTACAACGAAAATTTACCCCCACGGTACTTTTTACCCCGAACGGTACAAGAACATGTTTTTAGATAGAAAACAATGACAACAAAACATTTATAGTTTTAAGTAGTATCAGAGTGCTCACAAAGAAAATAGCAATATAAAGGTCCTTACTTGACTTAGCCATGATGAGCACATTCAGAAATTAACTAAAATGTCCGACACGATGTTTTTTTACTTTTTGCCAAATTAATAGCACTATTACATGTGCGCTTTTACCTAATACCTGGCAGCGACTGGCTATGTGGTGAAAATTACCCCACACCAAATATATTCCTTGCATGTACGTTCTTTTTTTTCCACCTTTTATACTACGAGATATTAAAGCTGGAACTTCTTATCCGCGGCACTTCTTACCTCACCCAACCCTATATTGCCTGGGAACAGTTAGACGAAACAGAATACCAAATTGTAAATTAGCCACTGAACATGATTTAAAAAAAGAAGATAGAAGAAAGTCTGTAGAATTTATAACTGACTTTGATGGAACGGACAGTTTGGTATGGAAAGATAACAAATGTGGCACTCTTTTGTCAACGTTTTTGGGAAATGATCCTGAAAATAAGGTTACTAGATATGACAGGAGACTAAAATCGCATATCAAGATAAATTGTCCTGCTATAGTGCAGGAATATAATAAGTATATGCGAGGAGTAGATCTCCTTGATAGCTTTATTGGAAAGTGGTATCACATTGGACTGCAAATGGTCTAAGTGAGGCTGATTGCAGAAGTCCACGCGATGGCTGCCACTCTAACCTAACCTAATAAGAATAAATTTTATGAGATCTAGTTTCAAGCATAAGGTAGAAGGGTGCCGGTTTTAAAAAGACAACTCAGCTTTTATTTCAAATATAAATTTTATTATTAATTCAATTGTCCTAACCTAATTATCACAATTCAATTTAATAAAACTTGAAATCTACTAGTACTACTAATAACATAAAATTCAGTAAAATCCATAAAAATTCAACAACAAAAAACAAGTTAAAAATTCAAATAAAAATTCGATATCCAAAAATCCAATTCAATTTAATGTTGTCGCTGTTTCCTTATTACTGGAAATAAGAAGATTCTGTTAACTTTTCGGAATTAAACTTCACAAAAAAAGGGAAACTAATTCTATCAAGCAGAATTATACTTCTGCTACAGCGATGTTGAAGCGTGTAGGCAGAATTATACTTCTTCTCCAACGTACTGAAGCATGTAAGCAGAAATATACTTCGCTTATAGCGAATGTTGAAGCGTGTAAGCAGATTTATACTTCTACTACACGAATGGAAGTAAATATTAAATTTTCTGTGCGATTGAATTTTTTGTAGAATTAGACTTCTACAACAATAGAATTAAAGTTCTATTCATATAGAAGGAGTAAACAAAATTAGTCTTTTGTTCAAAGGATAGAAAACTCAGATTAGACTCTGGTGGAAGATGCTTTCAGATTAGACTCTGATAAATGAATGGTGATTTCCTGCGGTTCGTCGCTTTTTTATACACGACGTGGACTATGGTTTTATGATGTTTCCCTGGCAAAGCTTGATTTCGTTTAGTCCACTTCTGATTGTGGCGACACCGGCGGTGCAAAGAGTAAGTGATGCGCAGTGCTGCCAAGGGAGGATACAAGCAAAGGAAAGGCCGTGTATATGCTCCGTGTTTTGTATGCTGAACAATTGCATACTCTGATTCCTGATGATAGTGCATTTTCATAGTGAATCCTGCATGTATACGACTTAGTACGACTGCTTGGAATTAGTACTTTGGTAGCTCAAGACTACGGGCTGTAGTCTCAAGCCTCTACTAACCTAAAGAGCGGATCATAACCTTCTCGTGGTCCACTGCTGTCACTTATTTATAAGTTATAATATGATTAAGCCCGAACGGAGTTACCACAAACGTTTAAGAATCTGCATGAAGGTTCACTGGGAGTACTCATGATCATACGATCATGTTATATGAAGCCATACCAATTGTGTAGCCAACATTGCTAACTTGGTACTACGGGGTTGAGGAGCCCAGAATAGCGCTGCTTTTAGTAGCAATATTCGCCTCAACATGAGAAGGCCCCCTTTTGGGAGCATCGTAGTGGTTCTGGTTAGCACACATGCGGGCAGAGTGAGATTTCCTGAGTCTGCATGTCTTAGGCGAACATTCTTCTCTAAACAGAGTAGGTTGTTCTTTTATCATAATTGCATACTGCGTCCGTGAATTTGAAGAATGGCCGCTTGGTAATGTATGATTAGAGGATTGGCTCTCGGCGTGTTGCGCTAAATCAACCGGGTGCTGTGACCCACAGATCGGAAGAGATTTTAGATAGGTCTCACTTCGACCAGTAAGTCCAATGCCAAGCATGCACTGACATAAACTGGTACTTCTGAGACAGAACATAAATTATAGATAACCAGCTTTCTTGTTATTTATTTCAGCTTTACTTTTGTAATTTTGTATTTTCCTTAAAAGTTTTTACGAAAGAAAAGACTTTTGAACAAACTAAATGTATTACTCTATGCTTTGGTATGAATAATCAAAATTTTTAAAAATTAGAAGATTTTGATATGGAACAGGGGCTTGGTGCTGTCACACTTATATAAATGTACTAAATTATGTAGGCCCTTCACTGGAGGACTTAGAGTAAATTCAACATGCGTTACATTATTTTCTTGCCTTACTTCCATTTCTACAGCCTCTTCACTAAAATCTCAATCACACCACGCGCCAAATTTCCAATTAACACCAACCACCAACACTATGTAACAATTCAATTCAATTCTAAAAAGTCATTCCACACTTTTTTTTCTTTTTCTTTATACCGAAGTTGCAGGAAAACAGTTTGCGTACTTTTTCATACTTTATACATACTTACGAAGCCTAACAGGTCCTTTCAGCAAAAAGGACACTTCCATTCATATACGTAAAGGCAGACAACGTAATGATGGATAAAAATCAACAATTTGAAAGAAGATAACAAAAATAAAACATTTATAATCCTAGATAAAAATTGTCTTCTCTCTTATCAGTTCCTGTACGTACATACAACAAGAGAATATACAGACACTGATAAGCATCTGTCAAATACCTAGATATATCAGAAGTCTATGTCATCAGATATCGTAGGTGTACTTCTTGTCTTATCCGAACTTTTATTTTTTTCTTTTCAGTTAGATGGAATCAGTGTCAAAAGAAAACCAATTCCTTTTCCAGTAGAGATTTTACCACAAAAAAAAACAAACATAGTTTGGTTTAATTTTTATAACTAAATAAATATTATAGCTACATTAACTATATATAACAGTTAGCTGTCATAAGGCACTTAAGGACTAAACGCATCATCTCATTAAAGTATAAGCAATCCACATCCACTCGCCACAATTCTCATGATTTTAAAATTCATTGTTTATTTTTTTTTGTTTTTTTTTTTGTGTTTTTTCTTAACAAAATAAAATTTGTTTACATCTCACGTCCTCCTACAGCTTACATACTCCGAAATTCCTTACTCATTCAGATCCTGTGTAAGCGCCAAAACCAAATATACATATAGTTGAATATTTTTGTACTATTACCATCCAGAGAAAGAGATATATTCAGGAATGAATTGCACTTTTTTTTTTTAAGATAAAAGGACTGAGTCAGGGATGATAAGGATCAACATGAACAAGAAAAAGTCAAAGTAGGATTCTATCCAAATGTGAAGATACTTGTAAAGGTTTACATCAACTACGTGTAACGAAAGGACGATTTTCTTCCAAGCTATTGGTTTTACTCTACAACATAGGTTAGCTTGAAAAGAGTTACAGTTTATTATGGAAAATCCTTTTTTAGCTTTTGCGGAAAGTCTTTTCTACGCAAAAATTCTTTTTAACATTGCTGGGTTGTGTTTGTTTTTTATCCCCACATCTTTTGGCAGGAATTTGAGAAAATAAAAATTCCAATAAGAATAATTCCGGAGCCAACTTTTATATGACTTTTTAAATTTTGGTAAAAAGAATTTGTCCTTTTGTGAATTATATTAATTGAGGAGGAAAAAAAAAAGATTACATAAATATTAGGCATAGATTTTGTGGAATTTTTAATAGATTTTTTAGGTAGATTTTTACTAAAGGAATAGGGATCTATACAGAAGCATGTCTATGACGGGAGAAGGGGAGCGGTCGCTCCCGAAAACCAATACCAAAATCGAAAGATGAATATATCTTAACAACAGTGGTTTCTCGGTGCCGACTTTCTGTAGTTAAGCAATGATGTACACGCTTACATTTAACTTGTTTATTGAGTATTTTTGTAATATCTCTTTCTATAGAGTGCAACAACTCCCCAACGGGAAAGAAAAGTGCTCAGAGACGAATACAGGAGCGCTTCTTCGGAAGATCTGAACGCTTCACCATCGCATCGTCGGTCGTTCATATCTTTTAACGTGTGCATGTCCACAGTGGGAAGCGTTCACATGAAGCACTCTTGAAACGCTTATAGAAGAAATAATAAACATAAAGATGTCGCATTTCTATGCTTGGGTCGTAACAGAAAAATGCTTCCTGGAATTTGTTAGCAGAACCCATACCACACCTTCCCCGCTGTATCACATTTTGAAAATCATTGAAATTTAGCTAATCTGATAAACACCATGTCTTAAAAAACTTGTAACTTTTTATAAATTACTTATATCCAAAATTTATTTCCAACAATTCCTCCGTAAGACAACATTTGTTTTTATTTATACAATTTAAAGAATATAGACGCATGCAGTAAGTTATAGACGTATTCAAAATTCAGGTTTTATCACAATTTCGAGAGGAGGCGCCTTAAGGACGCCACTGCACACATCGCTCTATATTTAAAATTTCTCTCTTTAGACAATGGCACAAATTAAGGTATATTTTATCTCCAGTCGGCCACCAAATGTCAATAAAAATTCTGCTGAAGCCTTTTCTGTAAATTTTTAAGAAGACATGATGCTTATTGATCACCCTACGTGTCACGCTTATAAAAATTCTTACCTTCACAAGCACCTGTTTTCGCCCTCCAATAATGCTTAAAAATTCTAAGGACAAAATTTCCAGTAAATTTCTAAGAAAAGGTTTCCAATGAATGTCTACGAAAAAATTGAGTCCTTTCTTACTTCAGATCGAGACATCGTTGATTTTTTATTGGAGCGAGGCATTGCTGAGTTTTGTTCTCCATGACCATGCGCGTGTTCACTGCCACCTTGCTTAGCGTAGGTAATCATTGTCGAATACGCTCGACCACAATCCTGACCGTAGTCGAATATAGTCGACTATTTGGTACATTTAAAGTGCGTAGTGAACGATAGTCGTAGTCAAGCGCAGTCTTTAACTGTCAAAATTTGGTGGAGTGAACGCTTGGTAGTGATTATTAGTCGACAAAAAGTTACTATTTCGGTGGCAGTAAACGCGCCCCATGTCTAGCTTTGTAAAGATTAGTTTGCCTATTAAATAAATCTATAAATGAGCCCATTGCCAAACCACAACACCACCTATACCCATCTACATTCTAGCTTCATATACGTGACTCTCGCACCTAATTCCGCTGGCTATTAAAAGATGTACGCGCATGCATATGTATATGAAATATGGACTTGCCCAGAAATGAAAAAAGAAAACACTTTCAGCAAAATTGACGCACAGAGAGATCTGACAAAGCTAAGAACTATCGGTTCAGTGGTGCAGGTATTTTTTTAAAAGGGAGCACCTGGGTTCTATTAATAAAACCCTGTAACGAAGTTACAAATTTGAAACAGAAATAAATTATTTTTGGCCGCCACTGGGTTATTTAATTGAATCCAGAACTTAAGTTTAAGTAACCACGCCACTGTTGAATGCAAAGGAAGCTGCCATAGCCACATGCTGCATGACCTGCCCGTCATCAAATGTACAAACCAAATACAAGAAACCTCTTCAAAAGAGCTTGAAAACTTGCCTTGGTATAAACAACTTGCACAAGTGGAAGCATCAGTCACTCAGCTACTGAGAAGCTCTGGCCTCCAGCTATATAAAGCGTGACAGTCGAGCACAGAAATCAGTCTGGTCAGCGAGCTCGACGATTTAGGTGATCAGACAATTTTTACTGGGTTACAAGTGATGTGGGAATTTCCCGCACTAGTGAAAACCTAGTACGCTGTGAGAGTAATCCATGCCATTTTCCTAAATATAGTATTGAGGTTTGTGCGTAATATCCCGCCTCAATAATAACTTGGTACGTCGTGTGATTATTCTCCGTACCATCTGTCGTGTTAAGGTTAGCTTGTACTAGCCTGCCATAACATTTCCTTGATACACCGTGTTATAAATCCCCATAGCAACCGTCCTGATCCAGTTTCCGTGTACGCCGAGTGAGAAATCCCCGTACCCCTCTTAAAAATAGCGATGTCTGTGCCTCCGCAAATATTTTCTTTTTGGTGTGTCACCTCGTCTCCCTATCAGGTCATCATTGTGGTAAGCCGTGTGAAGTTCCCCTTATCACGTTGTTATCATAGTGGTCAGTTGCGTGAAGCTCCACCTTATCATTACCTAGTTTCCAGTATAGGGGGAGTTAAGGGGCTCCTATACAAGATCGGCTGCACTGAACAATTGCTCACTCGGAACGCTTGCCGGTGGAGCGCTGCGGGCCAAATCTGTCAATTTTTCGTATTTTAATTTAGTTTTCCACCATTCGAGAGGGTTTTCATCGAGAAAAGCTCGTTTATCTTTAAGATAGACATTCAATTGAGCTTTAATTTCACAATTTTTAGTGTCTCCAGATATTACATCCGAGCCTTCGTTTTCATTTCAGGAATCTAGAATTCCTGCTTTTAAGACTTTTAGCAGAACTTGTTGAAGGCTCATCAATGTTGCTTATTCTTGTTATACTATTCAACCTTTTAGCGCCTGCAGCTAATCGCCGATTATTATCACCATCCCGGTTAGACAGACTTAGAGCAAATTCAACAATATCAGAGTGAACTTTATCTATTACAATATCTGGGAAAAATTTATGCTTGTCTCGTGGGTCCAGATATGTAGAGATTGTGAACAAAGAATCATCCTCCAGGTTGCCAAACTTCTTGTTGTTTCTAAATAATCGGAATCACGGATCGAATTAAAGCGTGTGAGCTGCTCAAGTTGAATGTAGCTTCTTCAAACGGCTTAAGATCTGTTTCACAATACTCCATAGCTTTCCATTCTTCGGAAGATATGTTGGAAATGTAATGTAATGTAATTGTCGTAATTGGCATACAAGCACAAAGCATCTTTTTGTTTTATACACCATTCGCATATATAAAACGTGCTATTACATTTCGTTGAACTGTCCTTTATAATAGTTAGTGAAATTTGATCTGGATTTAGCGGCTATTGGATTTTGGATAATTAACCTTTAGCGTAGTGGAATGATTAAAATGAGCGGTGATCCTCTTATATTTCTGAATCATATTCACTAGAAACTGTTGAGAATTCAATCCATTTTTAATATTTGTCTGTAGCTTATGACCAGTACAGTCTACATCGTTAAGATCGGCCAATGTCATAGCATGCTTCATATTTGAGCTCTCATCTCTCACCATGCAGTGTACTTACTCGTTAGTTATATTCCACTTACTCAGCATTGACTCAAATTTGTTTGAATTAGCATCGCTAGTGTGTCTGCCTTCGAATTCCTCGCACTTTAAAACAACGTTTAAGCGATTGAAGTGTGCCGTTATGCCGTGACAGGTTAGGCTGAGAAGTGATACATTCGCACTTGGGTCGTGAGTTACATATATTTGAAATCTGCTTACAGAACTTTGATGTTTTCAGCAACTTTGCTGTACAAAACTTCACAGGTATGCTCAGTAAAAAAGTTACGACATTTTACAGTATATTGGGGCTCGACTAACTGCATCAGTCTTCGAAATCCTACGCCTTCAACGAAGTTAAATGTCAAGTCTTGTAATGCTATCATTTCACTTACTCCGCAGTCGATTTTTTTGCGATAATTGATCTTAGGTGTCCGATTGTTTCTTTTTCGTTAGAATTTCTTCAATAGATAACTGTTTTGTTACCTGTTTTAGTGGAGTTTCTTGCGGTTTATCCAGTTTTGAAGCCTGGGCCTCCGATTCAGTATGGATCAGCATTTTATATTATTTGGAATGAACGACTTTCAAATGGATTCGCAACGCAATGCAAAGGGTTCGCGACGCAACGCATTTTGCGTGGTCTCAATCGATAGGCGTAAAAATTCGTCACCCTTTACTTTTTTTTCCCCGGTTCCATAGGAAAAACTGTCAAAATAGCTCAACACAATTCTAAACTCACAAACTACTTGTTTATTTACGTAATGATTAGTTACAACTGAGAACTGAGTGACAACTAAAACAAAACCAGCCAAACTAACCAAGTAAGCAGCGAGACAGAAACGATTTCTATTGGTCAAATGGAACACGTACTGCGCGCATTCTGCACGTACAAGGATCGTTCAACAGCGCGGACGTCGGGCGAGACACGACACGACCTGTACACATTCGCATTCGCATCGCTTCATGAGAATAGGAATGTTTAAAATGATGCGAATCATTCGCATAAGCGAATGTGAATGCAAATATTCGTAACATTTTTAGTGTAAATATGTAAATATTTACGCACGCGACCCGCTAAAATTTCTAGGGCGTTTTTAAAAATCATTTTCAAATTATATAGGTAGATGTACATATGAAAAGTGGAGGCGACGTGCAATGACTTTTAATTGGACGAATTTTAACAAGTTTTTTACGTATTTGAAATCAAGTCTATACAAACATCAGTTCCCGGTGCATTGCATTTGATATATAAAAGTGACGGCAATTAAGGGGTAACGCCACTGTAAATTTTTTTTCGATTTTGTTTTTATTGGCTTAAAAAATAGTTTAAATCCTCTAGAATAAGAAAACAAAAGATCCTGAGCCAGCAAAATTTTTTTTTTCTTTGAAAATGGAGGTCGCCACCAAGCGCGTCAAACCCCGAAACGACTACCTGAAGCCTGAAACACAATTGGAGCTTTTCAGCCACCTTTATCGCCAGCTTTCTTCTAAAGCTGACGGAAAAAGCCGAATTGAACACAACTGACCTTTTTGACATTTGCAACTTTAACTTGTTTAGCGGCAAACTTTTATTTTTTACCTTCATCTTTTTTATTTTTTCCAATAAAAAACTATTCTCAAAACTTTAAACGCGTTTATCTCGAAACACGGTTTTTCAAAATGGCACGCAGCATAACTCGAACAATTTTCATATTTTCGAATTGAAATTTTGACCAGATGTGAACATTAATATTATCTAAAGAATGCCGTACGGGATTTTCAATAACTTTATTTGTTGATTTTTTATTAACAAAAAACCTGCCGTTTTTTTCGTCAAAAATCAAACTTTTTTTTCAAATTCGCGTCAAATTTACAAAAATTAATATTTTTAAAAATCCGTACGGCGTTCTTTAGCTATAAGCCACTAGATTAATGGCTTTTTTTGTTTTGGTCTAGATTCAAATGTGCGCCAGTGGTGCTGCGTGCCGCGGAGCCCTGCAAGCAAAGCATGTCCCGGGCAGATGGCTGTGGAGCCGCCATTTTGCTTTTTTTCGCTGTCAAAAAATTTATCAATAAAGTTCAATGTATGCCCGATAATAGCATTAAAAGGTTTTTTTCAAACACCTTTAATTTCGCGAGAAAAAAATTCGTGAAAAAAACCTTTTTTTTTTGCCGTTACAGTGGCGTTACCCCTTAAAACAGTCTGAACATCTGACGAACTTATTTGAAGTCAAGGGTATAAAACAAATTCGCCAAACCAAGGAACTCTTATAACTTTAGTCCTAGTGGCATCAGTAATCGGGGAGGGAGGGGAAGGATATTACGTACCCATTTCAATATCCTAATGGAATTTCAAAGACCACTTCCGCAAGACTTTTCAAATGTGGCGAATAAGAGTAACTGGATAAATTCAGAGCACTTTGTCCAATTTTTGCACATACTTCAGTCAAAATGTGTAAGCTTCAGTCGACACTCCAGTTTTTGCTCATATGCAATAATTACAAATTGCACTTGTCCATCAGCACTGGTCTCAACTACTATAAAACCTTCAATAATAAAACACATCTGAAATCGAAGTCACTAATAGAGCAAGAGGAAACCATGGTTGGAAATCAATTTTGAAATCTACGAATATAAATCATTCGTTACAATGAAACAATAAAAGCACATGAAAATCCAGGCTCACTTATCAACCAAGTAATTAAAAATAAAATAAAATAAATATAGGGATCTGGTAATTTCTCTGTTGTAGGTATACATCAACTAACGAGTGTCCATCATATTCATCACAATTGAAAGTATTTATTTATTACCAATCATATATCTGAAATAGTTAGGACCATGATAGTAAATTAGGGTATGAAGGAGGACTTTCATGGTTTCGCCTTGAAATCCCGCAGACCTTATGTACCAACAATTGTCACTAGAATGAGATTAATCATATTCATTGATTTGGTGGATCAGTGCTACCTGGCTGAGTAATTTGGACAATATCTGACCAATTCAAAAGATAGTACCGACCATGATACAAAGATTAACAAGTTATGGTCAGAAAATCTGACAAATGGCAGAAATTTGTTCGTCTCAATCGTACTTTCACAGTGAAAAAAATTTTCTATTTTTAAATTCCCTTGCTTTCCCACTAGCACATACTTACTTTTCCTGAAGTGATTTAAACGAAGAAAATAATATTTTGTTAAATATTTTAATATATTCAAAACGTATTTCAGTCAATAAAATATGAAAAACCTCAAAACAAATTCGCTGAAAATAACAGTAGGCACCTCATGACGTAGCAACACAAAAAATTCCTCTCGAATCGGCCATACCTTCTTTGTATCATGATACCGACGATAAAATAAAAACAATCATCAAATAACCTCTATGAGATGATGCACTTTAATAAAAGTCCACAATGAATACACAAAAAAAAAAGTGAATAAAAAAATAATCATTTTTTCAAAAAAAAAATTCAATCGATAAAAGATAACATCAGCCGCTTTAAGGAAGTACGAATTTAATTACCAAATATAGGCGGCTACACACAAAATTTCAATTAAATTTAAAAAGAAAATTCCCTGAAAATTGTGATGGCGATGGTTAACCGAACATATACAAGATCCATATACATACACGTACGTACATACGTATGCATACCTATATCACTCTTGAAATAATTTGAAAGCCCACAAAATATTTTGACAATGATGAAGGTTCAAGCAGAGTAGACACATCAATCATCATCATCAACATCACAAGTGGTTATGGAACTTTTTAGTAGAAATTGTTTTCGTAAAAAACACGACGAAAATTCTTGTACAGTGATAGGTGGATGTTATACAAGGGTCTGTGTATTACGAGAATAGGAAATCCTTCAATATAATCCCTTACTTGTCACTACATCGAATTAAATAAATTTATTTTTGACTAAAAAAAAAAATTGATATTCTTTTACATTGTCTTTTTGGAAATTTGCAGTCCATTAAGCACTCTTAAAAACTCCATGGGTGTAAATAATATTTAATTTTTGATAGACTGCAGTTGATGTCGTCAATGAGAAGAAAGCACTTAAATATTGAAATTGATTTAATGGATATTGTCAGGTGTATTAAGGCATGTCTTAGAAGGGTATCAGCATCAACTGTGATTCATTACATAATTTTAATTTCATTTGTGGAGTGCTTTAAGACTAGATGAATATAAGACAAAAACGTTTAGACATTTTTCATATCCTCACTTCTTAGAGCATGGCCACAACATCGCACCGCACCAAGCACCGCACATCGCATCGCACTGAACTTGCTGTGCGAAGATAAAATTTATACCTTATCTCAAATAGAAATGGCCACAGTGGCGCACCGCACCTGGCATCGCCCGCCCGCACCAACTATTGCACTTACCCTAGCACTGCACACCGACTGGGGTGAATTTAATAGATTTAATGATGTTTTAGTAAATTTTCTTCTGTGAAGTACTTTGGTAAAATTTATAGCGAGTAAATTCAGTAGATTTATGTATGACAGTAAAATATGGATCCTCTTAGTCCTGCTATCTCGGATGCTGAAAAGGAAAAACTCCAATACCTATGTCAAAGGAAAATACTCGCCAGAGGCGCATGGAGAAATATATAGATGAAGACATCACAGTTTTTAATAGCTTGCTACTACTGGCGTAACTAAGGACTCCGCAGGCCCCGCCATGCGGGGGGCCCATATTCTCTAGGGGGCCTCGAAAAAGCTTACAAAATTAATATTTTCATATGAAGTGATGAAACTTGAAACAACATAAAATAACAGCGCTGGATTAATAAGCAGTTAGATTCATTCAATTAAAATTCCTTTGTTTCTAAATATTTACAAGACCCAGCCATTGATATATTGACAGCCACCTCAATGCTTCAGCGAACTCAGAGAAACATGATGGACCTGAGACAGGATTTCCCGGCAGTTTTAAAAGAAACAAAAGAAATCGCCACATCTTGAAAAGTAAGTCCAGCTTTAGAAAAAAAACATTCCAGCGACATGTGGAGGAAGTTTTTTATATGAAATGGCTATAGATGAAGTTCTACAAATTCCGAATTTTTATTTTTAACGTTGTCTGGATATCATAGCTTGACGGAAAGATTTTCATTGTTTCAATCGAAATATCTCGACTTTTCCGGAAAATTTACCCAAAAAAAGTTTTATAATCTATGCGGCATGATTTTTTTCCGTCCTACTGGCATCATCTTCAACAATCATATAAACTTGCATGAAAAATCGAGGAAAATTCATGTAAATTTTTAAAAAAATTTCATGGTAATAGGAAAAGTCTGTGGAAAACATGGAAAATCGGGAAAATTCATGTTACATGGGATCATGTTGGAATACAGCTAAAAAGCGCTGTTTAAAACATAATTTGAAATTCAGAAAACCGTTGCAGTACTTCAATGATTTGATACTCGAATAAATTTTTTGAAAAACTGTTAAATCAGTGTGTTTTCAGCCGTCATAAAATTGTTTTAAAATATCTCCATGCAGCACGTAATAACAATTTAGTTAACGTGAAAAAGGCAGAAAATAAAATAAGTAAAAAACGAGTTTTCAAACAAAACTGAGGCCAAGCCGCATGAAAATGTAGAAAATAAACTTTTCTTCACACACAGAGGTGGACTCAGATTGTTTGATTGCGACATTTCTCTTGAATATTCTTTCTCTTCATGAATCAAATCAATTCGCTGACAATCACCGATATATTTCAGTATGATCAATTAGAGGTAATAAGTGATTTGATTCATGAAGAGAAAGAATATTCAAGAGAAATGTCCCAATCAAAAAATCTCAGTCCACCTCTGTGTGTGAAGAAAAGTATATTTTCTACATTTTCATGCGGCTTGGCCTCAGTTTTGTTTGAAAACTCGTTTTTTACTTATTTCATTTATTAATATCAATTACTATAAGTATTAATATTTGTGTAATTTGAATAAATTTTAAGAAAATTGGTATCCGCAAAGGACAAATTCCCCGATTAATTAAAAAAAACGAGATGTGTTATTGAAAAGACCGCATCCAAGTGCGGTAGAAACTGAAAATCCTTGAAAAAGTGCAAAGGAAAATGCTATCAAATTAAATTCTTTACCTGAAGTGGAAGGTTCAAGTTCAAATAAATAGTAATGAAAATCTTTTGGGAAGTGAAAATAAAACAATTACGGATAGCTTAAGAGACTTGTATGTACGATACAATCCATTAAGGGAAAGATTTGAAATACTTTTAATAAAAAGATTACTCTTTTGGACTTTTTATCGGGTTAAACTTAATTTTGTTCTAGAATGAGATATCCCAAAAAATTCTTTCTTGAACAAAATTAAGTTTAACCCGGTAAAAAGTCCAAAAGAATAATCTTTTTATTAATTTTTCCTCCTGGGCTTGTATAGGAGTGTTATTTCCAAGCTGCACCGATGAGTGTAAGGCTTTCTGCTGACACGAAACGCTTCTTCTTCTTCCTTTTCTTCTATATTTTTCAGCCCACTGCGTGGCGTATACAGGTTCGATTCGCTTCGAATGAATCTGTTTCTTTAAAGAATTTTTTAAATTTTTTTAATAAATAAAAAAATTGTTTTTTCTATTTTTCGCAAACTTTTCATTTCTTTCTTCTTTTTTTTATTTTTTCATTTGTTTTTTAAATCACGCAATTTCG
Organism: Dioctria rufipes; assembly: GCA_963924295.1. Classification (NCBI taxonomy): domain Eukaryota; kingdom Metazoa; phylum Arthropoda; class Insecta; order Diptera; family Asilidae; genus Dioctria; species Dioctria rufipes. The sequence continues at coordinate 24,957,456 of OZ002740.1, read as the reverse complement.
CCATTTGGGACCTGTTGATGAGTCAAACCAAGACTTGAAACTTGTCACCAAAAATTAATGGATTGTGTGATGAAATAACAAATTAGAACATTTTTTAGCTTTTGCTATATACCGGAGATATCCCATAACTTCTTTCTTGAACAAAAAAAAAAACAAAAAACAAAAAAAAAATACTTTTGAAAATTCTTCGAAAAGATAACATAAATGTTCCGATGTCCTTGAAGTATGTTTAAAAAATCTGAAAAAAAAACAAATTTTATTAGAACTGTTTCGGCCGGTGAATACTTTCATGTTGGTATTCAAAAGCAATTAGAGAAAGTTTCTAACATTTTACGTTCTTATAACGAGTTTATATTAGACATCAGAATTGATGGCCTTCGTCTGTATAAAAGTTCTGGCCTGAGTTTCTGGCCGATATTAGGATGTGTCGAAAATGTTACAAACATAAAGATTTTATTTTTATTGGAGCATGTCTTGGAAAAAAAACCATCTAATATTGATAATTATCTGCATCATTTTGTACACGAGGTAACAACTTTGAATATTTATATGGTTTGAAATTAGAGTTCAAAATCAGAGCTTTTATATGCGATGCACTTGGCCGATTTTTTGTTTGTGGAATTGTTGGACACAATTCGCTAATTGGATGCTGCAAATTCACACAAATTGGTACAAATGTAGAAAATGTGTCGTCATATGTCAGACATCATTTGGAGCAATACGCACAGATGATGATTTTAAAAACAGGAAAGATAAAAACCACCAACAATATTTATTTTCGTAGTACAACAAGTTCATTTGAAATAAAATATGAACAGGAATGGTTTTACAGTTTTCTATAGTTCCAATGCATCTAATTTATTTGGGGAGAACGAATAAAATTCTTCTTTCTTTAGTACATGAAAGAATATCGGCCAATAAATTGAGTACTAACGTCAAAACAGAACTGTCAACACGTTTAACTGCTTTAGTCCCGTTCATACCCAAGGAATTTTCCCGCAAGCCCAGATGAAATACTAAAATGGAGGCAACTGAATTCAGGCAATTCGTTCTATACACCGGCATAATAGTTGTAAAAGATATTGTAGATGACGAAATTTATTATCATTTCCTTCTACTTCATTGTGCTTATCGATTACTTTCCTATCCGATAACTTACGAAAAAAATATCAAAGTGGCCATCGATTTAATCAACGCATTTTTCGAAAATTGTCCTGTAGTATATCAAAGCAAAAGTGTTACATACAATATTCATAATTCACTTCATTTACCTCAATGCGTAAAAGTAGTGGGGTTCATTAATAGTTTCAGTGCTTATTATAACTTTGAGAACTTCATGCAGGATTTGGAGGAGAGCATTAGAAAGCCTTCGAAAATTTTGCAACAATTGAATTATAAATTGAATCTGCAAAATTTAATGCGGGAAGAACAAAAATTGGATTTAAAAGAAATATCCATGGAAAAATAATAGGTAAGGCATACATCTCCTCTGCATTTTTTGAGCTTATCACAGCCGGATAATTTTTGCTGTATTTCACCCTTTATACCAATAAAAATAACTGGTTTCGTTGAAAATCCATGAAATTTGTTTGAGCAGCCGCCAAAATCTATGCCTGATAGTCTTGGAATAGTTTTAGTAGATAAGACTTTAACAGAAGATGAGGAAGCTTATGAACTTGATAATATTGCCTTCAAATTTATTTGCTTGCCACTCGAACACAGTTTTTGCTGATACTTCAACTTTATGAGATCATAGGAAAATGAAATCTACCCAAAACGAAAACTTCAATGCTACAAATGTACCCCGAGAAATTAAGAAACATAAATTCCGTTTACCAAACCAAATCCCCGGTCAACTTTCTCATTCCGATGCGGAATTATGCATCCAGATTCCAATAGCAGGAAATGTAGATGAAGAAGGAAAAGGTGGTTTATTGTAGTCGTCCCTCCAAGAACTGAAAAGTGAGTACAAAATATATTTTGGTAGAATATATTATAAGAGTATTAATAATATTCTTTCTACTATTCCAGATTCGCTTTTGAAAGAAATAAATTCTCTAAAAGAAATAATAACTAATATGAATACAGAACTGATGGAAGTAAGCGCAACTAATACAGCAATTCTGAAACGGCTATTTCATGCAGCATGAAATGACAACCAGATTGCCAATTAAAACTAATGAAGAACTTCAAAAATTAGAGATAGATATTCAAGAAAATAACATAGATACCGTGTGAGTATTTTGAATTAATTGACGGCCTACATCAAAAATTTCTTTTAACAGCAAACGCCAACTGCAGCCAGGAGGATTAAAGAAAAACCTAAGTAGGATATTTTGTATTGATTTAATTATAAATTATAATTATCATGGGACAAAGGTTAAGGAAAATCTAAAGGAATACAAGAAGACAAATGACAAATGTCTTGTTACTTAATAAGTTTATTTAGTTTATTTAAATTTACTGTTTTTTTTAGAAGCTCTAGCAAAAGAAGGCTACACTAAAGTCGATTTCGCGCGGGAAATCAGGGAAAGTTTCCACGTCCACGAAAACCGCCGCTACTTCAAGCAACTGAGCATGCAAAAACATAAGCAAAGACAATAACTAGTATTAGTTACAGCGACCATTCATGTTTTTTTTTTCTAGATTAAGTCACTTGAACTTTTATCGTTTCCATATTTTATTAATCGACTGAAATATTTACATTTTTATTTTATTTTTATTCTTGAATTGTTTTGTTTTTTAATAAAATTTAAAAGTATTAATTATCGAAAACTGTGGAGTTTTCAATACACATCCTCTCTTCTTTAACACAAGGAATTTCCATTTGACTATAAACTTTTCTTTTCTCGACGTTTTCACAAATTCCCGCTCATTGCTGAATACTCCAATTATACTTTTTCATAGATGTTTTTCTCAATATCAGCTCATTGTTGAATACCTCGATTACAGCGTAATTTACAAAGTAGACATAATTTCTCATCCCTAAAGCCCGGTATTGTGTTCATTTAGTGGATAAATATTTAGCAGCAATCGAACAGAGACCTTTTTATAGCCTAGATGAAATCATAGGGGTATACTAAAGGGGCTTTCGGCAAGCACTGTCTCAGTGAGACAACTGAGACAAAACTTTGAGCAATCGTCTCAGTTGTCTTAGTTCAAACCAATCAGCTGATTTGCCAATTTTGACATTTAAATAATTTTGAACACAGAATTGGATAGTAATAAATTGAGGAAAGTGTTGTTAGTTTATTCAAACAGCTCACTAAACTTTTATTTGTAATTAAAATCACAAAATAACGAAACTGAGTCAACTGAGACAAGAAAATTCAGTTTCACTTGTCTCAGTTGCTCAGTGGTTGCGTTCGAAATTGGTAGCTCAATATGGAACTGAGACAGTTCCCCGAAAGTGCAGTCTCAGTGAGCCAACTGAAAATATCTCACTTGTCTCACTGAGAATGTGCTTGCCGAAAGCGCCTTAAGTTTGTCCTTCCGTTTGTAACACCTCGAAATAATGATGGTAGAGCAAAATGGATTGGACACCCATTCATAATATTAAAAGTTATTTCGATTTTTGCATGTCCGTCCGTCCGTCCGTCTGTCCGTCTGTGCGCACGATAACTCAAGAACGCGTATACTAAAAGAGCTGAAATTTTGTACACGGATTTTAAAAGAAAAAGTAAAATTAAGTTCGAAAATGAGACAAATCGGGCAACTCCTTCGTGGGGTTGCCATATAAAAATTTCGTTTTCCGCTATATATTTGGACACTGCCTCAGAACGCATCGACGTAGAGAGCTGAAATTTCGTACATGACGTTTTTACTATATTAGCAAATAAAATGTCAAAAATGGACTAAATCGGGCAACTCCTTCTTGGTGTTGCCATATAAAAATTTCGGTTTTTTACGTATACTTTGAAAACGATCAGTCCAAGATATTTTTATTGTACTAAAAACTTCTGCAGAATACGAAATCCTATAAAATTGGTTATTACCATTTTTTCTGTGCGACAAACTGTTCTAGAAATATATGCGAAAAACAACTTCAAAATCAATACTTGAATAGATCGGTGACCATACGAAATTTAATACGGGCATTCATCTGGGGCATCATAAGAATTGGTATCAGACCAATTCTAGCTTTTTTACTTGTTTACGTCTAAAATTGTTCATTGTTTTGAACTATAGGTGGCTGCTTTTGACATATAGGTGGTGCATTTGTGATATTATTTCTTGTTCTTTTAGATTGCTATTGCAATTACCCAATCTCGAAATAGTAAGGAAAATTGTATTTATACTTACTATTTTAATTTCTTCTCAAAAGAATTGTCTAAATGAAGACGGAATTTGTTGTCAGAAAAAAATAATAAAAATACACTGCCACTCGTGTATTCCAATTTCATTCAACTTCAAATGTCAAAATCTTAGCGCGGAAAAAAAGTATTGAGCAGAAAAATCTGATGCTAAATATATATTTGTGGAAATTACTGCCATCTACTTGTCAAAACTAAACAAACTTTTAGCTGATAAAACACAATACCACTTTCTTCAGCTATTTAGCTAAATATTTCGCAACTAAAATTCACCGCTAAATTTCCATACAAAATTTATGCATGAAATTAACACAATATCAGGCTTAAGACATCGCAATATTAAATTCATCGGAGAACAAATAAAAAAAAAATGAAATTATATATTATCTTCATCGGTGATAGCTTCGATATAGTCATGCTTACATTTCCTACTGGGATGGAAATGCTGAATTTTCTTTGCTGCTGGAAAAACGTGTATCAACCGTGTATAAATTACGTGTACCATCGGCTGATACACATTCGATACAAAAACCGCTTTTTACGTCGTGTCTCGAGTGTGCATCATCGTGTGTTAGGGGACTAAGAAAAAATTGTGGCCTTTCCTTCATCGGGTCCAAAAATCGTCATTTTATACTCTCTATATATTCTATATGCTCTTACGTATTATATCTTGAAAACTGTTCAAAATGATACAAGTGGACCCATCTGACCTTATAATAGGAATGCATTTTCGCAATCCTTATGTATTATATTTTATATACAAGGGTTGAACGTTAATTTGGTTTCTAAATACGTACACCCATGCATAAACTCCGTAAAAATTCATGAACGGCTATTTCCATTCCTAGATCGCACTAAGCTTAGCTTATGCAATATATGCGGTCCAAACCAGCAAAGTGTGACTTAAAGGTTCCGTGGGCTTCTGATGCTAAAACCTCATATTCATGGCAAGGTCAAATATATATATACAGCACAGAGTTGGTGAATAGGGTATAAAGATACTCGTCGAAATATTGTTATGGCCATCCCAGACGAGTACTCTTGATGGAGTATGCAAACCAGTTTTTTAAGGAAGAGATGAAAAGACGCAAATAGATATTTCACCTCTTCCCGGTTTGCATACTGCATCCCAGAATACTCGTCTGGGATTGCCCATTGATCATTTTTTTTTGCATCACTCCCAATCGCATGTTTTTTAATGGCGTGGAAGTTATCTTTAGTGGGCACACTAATTCTGCCATCTAATTCACGCAAAGTTTATTCCACCATTTTTGGATTTAATGAAAACATAACTGTTTCTACATTAAAAAAAAAACAAAAAAACGAAGTGGTCAATATGTTCTCCATTACAGAAATCTCAGATCGTATACTTCAAAAACGGGCAATAATAGAATATTATAACAGGACGAAAGGATAAGATGTTTGCAACATATTTTACTAAACAAAGAACACTGCGGTAACCAATGGCTTTCGTCTATAATATGCTAGAGGTTGCAGTGCTGGATGTATAAATCGTCCTTATGGAAAATAAACCCAGCAACAATAACAAGCCGACTGATTCCTGCCGATATTTGAGGAATAAACTGGTATTCTCTGCTGCGCTCAATAATACAAAATATTTATCGGAATATCAGCACTGGAAATTGGGTCGAAAGAATTCTGTGTTATCCTATAAACATACCAATTTCATCAACAACAGGAGCAGCAATACCTGCATGAGATATTTCAGGTATTCTGGCAGTAAATGACAAATTCCATGTATACATGTCATCACTAAACAAGAGGAATGTATTTAAAAACGCGAAAGTCATGCTTAATATTATAAATAGCACAATAACTAGATGTCGCCTGCAATACAAGAGTGGAGTATACAAATTTTATATAGCCATTCTGGAATAGACATTTGAATTGATAGATACGTTGTGTGATTCATAATTTTCTTGCATCGGTCATGTCAAGGGATTCGATCAAATATATGTATATACAAAACTGCCTTTAAAGAAACATTTGCTCTCAGCACGCACTAAGGCATGTTCTAATCCATTCCGGAATGCACTACCAATTTCGCAATCTGTATAATCTGCCTTGATATACCATTCGATATCTAGTTCTTATGCCATCTGTGATAATATTCAACCGTCCAATTTGCAATGTCCATACAGTAATATCGAACAAATGTATACCGGATTCAACGAAAAGTAATTTTTCAAATTATTTTAGAAAAATAATCAATATATTTACTGATTGATATTTCATAATTACAGATCCCGTCACAACACCAAAGTCGAACAATCGATTCCGAAATCAAACCTAGACTTATACATAATTTATACAAATTATCAATTAATACGTATAATTTACCAAATCAGTTAATTTTGTTTTTAGTAAATTTTCTCCAGCTAGTTATGTACGATATTCACTCAACACTTTCTATTTCAAATCAAATATTTATAACGGCACTTACATATAGGTGATGAGTATGCCTTTTAGTGAGAAAATGTATAATAGCAAAACTGGTTAATCGACTTAGAGTTAGTACTTGATTTGCGATTAACTTAACTATCCAACTTCAAGAAAAAATGTTTTTCCTTGTGAATTCGTGTAGAAGAAAGTTCATGTACCTATGTATGCCCACAAGAGTTATACAAAAAAATTCCAGAAAATATTTAATTATTGAAATATTATACGTTTATTAATTAATTAGTTGCATAACTGAGGTATTGTCACGTGGCATAATAGCCATACAATAAATTTATTTATTCAATTCTACTTTGGATAGGTAAAATTACCATAGACAATTAATATCTTTGAACAAGGTACCAACAAATTAATAATTATTTTCAAATATATTTAATACAAAAGTATACACACTCGCTATATACTACTAATTAATAAAAGTTGGTTTATCCCGTTCAGTTTTTATACATTTTTAAAACATATTTTATTCTATCAAAATGAAAAGTTTTTCCGCCTTAAGTTATTCTCCAGGGAAAAAAATCCTTATAAAAATCACACCGCAACTACTTTTTATTATACTTAAAAAAAAAAAAAAACAAAGCCCCTAGAGACTGTGTAATGTGTTTTTATTTGAATTAAATTATCATAAAAAATAAACAAAATCCTTAAATAAAAAACAAACAAAAACATAAGAAAAGAAAAAATCACCAATCAGGTCAACCTAAGTATCCTTCTCTCTCTCCCGCTATCTCTCTATCTATCTATCTCCATTCACTTGCAAATTACAAAAAAAAAAACAAATAAACAAAAACAAAAAAAACTATTCTCAATCTTATTTTAGATAAATGATGATAAAACAAAAACCAATAAATAATGTTATCCTAGCTCTTCTATCAAGTCAAATCTAACTAATCTCGATGTCCTACATTCATCCTGTAATCCACTGACTGAGTAGATACAGTATAAGTTCTGATGGGAGTATACAACATAATTACCGGAAAGACGACAAAATTCTCTATTGAATCTATTAAGTACATCGATATTGTATTTTGTGATTAATGTTATAACAGTACCTAAATAACTTACTTTCAATCTGCCCCACTGCACTTTGGATGAATGACTTCAATTCTAAAGATTATTTATTATTTATCCAGAAAATCGTAATCCGAAAATTTTCTAAATCTCATCCAAAAGATACAAAAAAATTACATCACAATTTTTTCATAAACTTCACTCACTTCTTTTATATATTTTTGCGCAAACTAAAAACACTACCGAAATTTTATATAGGAGGAGACATCTAATATACAATTTTACTCCATTTCACTTTTATTTAAATTAAATTTAACAAATGCACTTTATTGTCATTCTATAATAGAACAAGTAAAAAATAATATAAATCACTCAAGACTCAACTAACTAATCACTTTGCACCATCATCCACCCGAGAGCTGTGCAATGTTACCTTTCTTTCTAAAATATAATTTAACCGAAAAATTTCACATCACCTAAGGATGGAAATTTTGAAAATACTTTTTTTCACAAAAACAAAAGAAAAATCATCAAAGACAAAATTCGTATCTGGAAGCCACGATATTTAAAAAACAAAACAGAAAAACGACTTAATTTTCCGAACCACTAATTTGCGGCAGTTATTCAATATCACCACACGACTTTACACCGAAAAGTTAGATAGTCTTCTGCCGGCGAATTTTCATCTACTGACTGACGACAGTAAAAGCGATAATTTTTGAACCAAGAGATAACAAGATCACAGCCAAGCAAAGTTTGATGATGATGATGATGATGGTCCATGCAGCATTCCTAAGTACGTACTGTTGGTAAAGAAGAAAGCACACACCCACATCGATTCAATTCTTATTGGTGAGATATATGAATATGATAAGAAATCAACAAAAAGAGCTTCATGAAAGCTTATCAGAATGCATAAAAAAAAAAAGCTTTTCAGAGAAAATATGATATTCCATTTCCATTCAGTTCGTTTTCTCGTAATTTTGTTGCTCTGTGAATTTAAGAGAATCATGAAAGCTCTTTTTCTTGTTATGTAGAAAGAGAATTTCAGAAAGGAAAAGCTTTTTCTTTTTCAATGTGTAGGTAAATATATGCGCGTCAGCCAAGAGTGTGTGAGTTATGTTTGGAATTTTGTTATCCTAGCAAAAAGGCATGCATTCATGTCGAGTCGAATAGTGTCAAAACATGAGCTACGGTGACAAGTTCATTATCTCCACATATTTTTAAGGACTCTTAAGGATTTTCTTTGGGGTAGTTTTTTGTAACGTAATATCCACAGAAGGTATATATCATTTTAGAAAAATTTTCGCAACACCATAAAAAGGGAAGTAGAAAATTTTCGTCCTAGCACTCTTGCTAAAAGAATTGAGTTGAATGCCATTATTATTATTACTCACGTTCTTAAAGCCACCCCCCACTCACCCAATTTTATTGAAGATCCATTTCCTATAAGTATGTACTGGAACGAAAGAAGGTTGTAAGGCCGATGTTTTAACAAGATATTTATACATATATAACAACTGTTGACAGGAGCAATTGATGGACTTCTATCCGCTCACAACCAACTCCCCTTTCAAACACTCTCCTAAACGTACATTATTACAGTAGAAGCAATATCGTGTGTTGTTAAAACAAAATGAAGTCAAAAGGCGAGTTGATATTATTTTCTCAAGAAATCCTCTCGAATAAATTGAAATGTCCACTTCCTTAAATGTCATTAGTTAGAGTAGGTACATGGCGATATCCTTCCAATGGCAATCGAGTTCAATTTTGGACGAACCTTTTTTTTTCCTCCTCCTCCCTGTTTTTGCTTTTATTTTTTTTTTTTTTTTTTTTTTTAAATGGGATTATAACAAATTTCCTGGACGTGATAGGAAACTCCTAATTGCGGGAACTCTGTCAGTTGTGGAGAAAGAACTAAGACGGGTTGGTAAAAAATTGCAAACTAAGGAATTTATTTAATTGGTCCTGATGTTATGTCTGTGTGTTTCTTCTCAGACTTATCTCATGTTTTTATCCTATCTTTTTCTACATACATACATATATACATATCTAATCAGTGATTTTATCAACCCCCTCCCCCTCTTTTTTATTTGACTTTACTGTGAAATTTTAAAAACCTCCTTTTTTTCTTTTTTTTTTGTCTTTCTAATTTGATAAAAGCTCACCATGAGATTGGCGGTGTTTCTTTAATTGATAAAATCATGTCAAGAAAAGGGTAGTGATGACGAATTTTTCTGTGTTTTGTTCTGTTGTGGTTTTGCTAATTACTTAAATAATTACAGGTGGGTGGGGGGAGGGGTATTTAATTGTGGAGTGTAGGAAATATTAGAAATAAATTGGAGGAATTTAATGAATGTAAGTCTATTAATAACCAGCTACTGTCTGGGGAACAAAAGCAACCCTGATTTAGTTCCCGGTCACGAAAGAGTAGATAGAAATAAAAAAAAAAGCGGATGATCTGGTTAAAATCGGAGCTAACAGTTCATATACTGGCCCCTAGCACCCTACCCTATATGTGGCCTAACAAAAAGCGACTTTAGGGGAACTACAAATATGACAAGGCATAGGCAACTGGATCTATTCTGGAGTAGCGCGTCCGATATTAGGGAAGCGAGGAAACTTTCACTCGCCTCCTCTTCTCTTCAGATGCGCAAACTAATTTGTCTTAGGAGACAATCGCGCAGGATCAACAGCGAATTTCTACATAAACAAACCAGGCAGTTGCCCATAGGAGCCCAACTTTGCTGAATTTACCAATAGGCAGAGTAGAGCCGCAAGTTTTTTGAGAGAGGCAAGTTTATGGGGGGGGGGGCGGCAAGTTCTCAACTGATAAAGTAAAATGAGATCGAAGTCGCACTATCCAGCAGGGACGACTTCAGAGTTACCGTTTTCAACGTCATTATTGACAGGTTGATTGCAGAACTACAAAAGCGTGCGTCTACTTACGATAACTTGAGTAAAAAGTTTTTACTTTCATATGAAAATACATAGCTTGAAATCTCAAAATATCCGCGAGGGAGCACGGAACTTGAAATCATATCTATGAGATTTTTAAACAGGACTTTGAAAAACGAGTTTCTGTACCTATGAGCTCATTTGTCGTCCGCTGAGGCAACATGTGGAAAACAATTATTAGCCCTAGAGTTCTACAAGTATTAAATAGAAAAATGCTTTTTGGACATTTATCCAAATATGAAAATAGCACTCCGGATGTTACTGTGTATACATCATGGTCAAACTGCTCGGCAGAACGATCGTATTAAGCGCAAAACTTTTTAAGATCCACCATAGAGAAGATCAGGCTAATAAAGTCAGAAATAATGCGGTATTTGGACTATAACGAGGTAATCCGTTCCTTTGCAGAGTAAAAATTTCGTCGCATAGTAATCTAAGCGTATGCTTACACGTAACAAACTATCTTTCCACATATGTAATTTCGTACTTATTTGTGATATTTTTACATAAATGAAAAATAAGGGTAACATTTTTGTTTTATTCAATACTAAAGGGCCCCAAACCTTGTTAAATGCCTAGGAGCCCTCGGTCTTCATGTTCAGCTCTACCCAGAATGTTTATTACTGCAGTAACTTGTCGTGGCTTCTTCCGTTATTTATTTTCTGAAGAAGATAGGCAAATTCACAGCACAATCTGTGTCGACTATGCAAAAAGAGGACAAAACCTTAAGCTTCAATGATACAAATCACAGGTGAAACATTTATCATTCCATATTAAGTTTTCACTTTAACATCGAAGGCAATAATCGAGCTCGTTATGAGCCTAGATTTAGCCTAACGTCTTTGGGGGAGGGTAATAGAGCAACTTTGATAGCTGTGCTAAAATGGTGCTAGTGACTTAATTGCCCCTACGTTTACATTAATCGTATTAATATGGTGCCTTTTGATTAAGATGCATATTCGTGCTTGGGTATTGAGACGCAAATGTAGGCAATAAAACAAAATTCCGAAAATCTTGAAAGCATTTGAAATTGAAATGGAAAAAAAATTGTTTTGAAGAAATTTGATTAGAGTAAAAAAATCAAAAGAACTTCAATGAAAATTTATGAGAAGGTACCTTTAATGACGAAAAACAAAATGGGATTCGTGTTCACTCCTACACACTTAGAACTAATAACTTCATAATCATCATCCGAGTTTTCATTTAGGTGTGGCTCAGTCAAACAATCACATACTGTTGGCTAGGTTTTCAGTAATAGAAAGATGGGGAGATACTCCTTAAGGATGGAGATCATCGCATATTTTCTTCAAGTCTTTAATCTTCGGTTATCATGTAAACCCTTAAGGGCTGAAATTTCTCTGAATTTGGTCGACTTCTCGCAGTAGCCTTAGCAAATTCCCCTTAGTAATCAATTTTATAAAATACTGTGAGGACTGCTACATGAACTTCCGAAAGTAAATATTTTACCAGAACTGCTCTTAGGTACTTTTAGTACATCTGATAGCATCTCTCTTTCTTGCTCTCTCTCTCTCCCTTTTTCTATCTATCACACTCTTTGTCACTCTATCTCTTTCTTCTTCCGTCTCTCTCTCTCTCTTTCTCTCTCTAACCCTCCATATGTCTATCTCTATTACACTCTCTCTATCTATCTCTTTATCTCTTTCTCTATCTCTCTACATCTCTCTCTCTGCGCTTGTATAAATGTACATTCCTCCATTACTTGTTACCACTATACCACAGTGATTCATAAGTTCTAATTATTATTAATATTATTACAGGTGTTAAGCTTGGAGGGCCGAAGATCCAACGTGTAAGTACTGCAACCTGAAAAATATTTTCTGCTACGTCTCTACCGTGTTAAGTCCAGTCCACTCCAGCTCTTTTGAGAAATATTATTACCTCATTAGGGTAAGTTTTCCAGACAACTAATGGATTTATGAATCTCTTGTCCAGACATTGGCAAGCAAATCCTACGCATTCTCGGAGTACATGCTCTGTAGAGTCTACCTCATAGTTACAGAATTGGCAGTTATCATTTGTAGTTTTATCCATTCTCTGATGCATTAACTTAAGTCAACAGTGGCCAGTCATTAGAGCAGTTGGAAATATTTCTGATAAACTTTTTCTCATATCTTATTGTTAGTCCAGGAAGGCTGTGCAAATGTAGCTAGTGAGCCCTTTCAGTTTTTGATATTACTTCTCCTGCTATGTGCATCTTTGGAAGACTACATAAGGGTTCCGGTCTGGTAAATGGAGATTTTGTTCCTTTTCTAGACAGGTGTCAGCAATCTCATTACCTTCATCATGCCTCATGTGGCCTGGTACCCACGTAAGGATTACTTTATTTGCCTTTGATAGTAGATGTAAGACCATCTCTACCGTATCGAACCAGCTTTGAAGTGAAGACATTTAAATTTAATGCATTTATCCCAATTTTTTACATTATTGGTAGCTCGTCTGCTTGGCTGTTGTTTCCCGTCATTGCTCGTTTATTGCTTTGATAATAACTGTGATAACCGCCAGATATTTTCAAGTATTGCCCCCCAAACTCCTCAGGTAGGGATGTATTCATTATCAATAATCTCATCTATACCCATAATATGCTCTTTCCCACCAATCCATCGGCTCATTAATTATATTATTAATAATGAAGATATAAGAAAAACATAGCACACAGATGATTTCCTTCTTCTTATAAAAACATTTCTTAGACGTCTACCTTATTTAAAACAAATTTAGCAAAGGACTCATCCTGTCACTCAAGAAAGTTTTTGAGCACCTGCTGTGAAGCTATACATAGGTACTATATACCAGCAGTAAGGTGATACTACTTAACTCCATCTCAAACAAGCATATTCCCTCTTCGCATAGAAATGTTTGAAAACTTGATCGCAGGAGGGTTCATCTTCAACATACCAATCTCAATCTGAACTGATATAGTAAATTGAAACCGGAGATAAGAGTATTTTACCTAAACACCACTTCATTTTAATCTTACCACATGTATCTTATCTAATTTATCTAAATATCTTCCATAGATGCATCTGAGTCTCCATCCCTTCCCCCTTAAAACTTTTCCATTAAATTTTTGTTTCCTCTCATTAAACAATTTTCATCCAGTATCTTTTTGATTACATGGAGCTTATCCACCCAAAAATATATTTACCATTTCCTGCGCTACCATTACACTACTACTACCATACTATACTTTTAAGTGAATATGAATTTTATGCATTTTCCCGGAAAATTTCAACATTTTCATTTACGCGCGCGATAAATTAATGAAAACTTCATACCCCGTGTCGTTGTTACGAAAACTTTTCATCAGAATTCATAGATTTCAAGTATCGAGTTGAAAGTGAATCCAATTAGCGTTTCTGGTGTATTTTAATTATAAAAAAAAACCCCTACTATTATTAATGAGGTTCCCCGTACATATCCAAAGCATATGAAAATTATTATTAATTTTTATCTTTTCCATTTCCCATATATAGATGGGGTTAGGTATCGTATGTGGATACAGGAAAATATTTACATCCAGACATTTAAATTAATTATAAACTTTGGCACAGTTCATACCACTTGCACGCAATAACTATTTGCATTGATGCGAAAGTTCAACTGGAGACTATTAGCAATTATTCAGTTATGATGAAGCTTATTGCTTAGTTTGTATAGGTGTGTGTGTGTGTGTGTGTGTGTGTGTGTGTGTGTGTGTGTGTGTGCTTGAAATATCATTTTGAAAATATAATTGCAACGAAGCTAATTTAGGAGTTGTCGGAACTAAGTTCTGATGACTCAGTCTCACTGACTTTTTGTGAAGGCTAACAAATATTTCTAACTAAGAAAACTGAATAAAGTTTTAGCAGCTTTGACAGTCAAGTCAAATGTTGTAATTTGAAAATGTTTATGAATGTTTCATACAAACTCCATCGTTTTTGATTTTATTATAATAAAATAAGACTTTTGGATATATGCATGAGCATTTAATAACCAAACTTTACTAATTTTGAAGTTATTGATTAAAGATGTTTTGAATCTCTATAACTTACTTAAGTTATGATTTCTACCACTATTTTGTTTGGTATTACAGTAAAAAACATGCAAAATAAGACAAAAACTTACCATTCACAATAAATAGAAATTATCTGAAAATAAATTTTAAATAAAAATTAATATAAAAGAAGAAAAAAAGTTTTAAAAGTTATAAATAACTTTTTTATATAAGTATATATAAAAAATATTCAAATTAGACAAGCCATTGCTTGCATAAAGAAGATCAAATCAGCGGTTCAAAAAAAATGCATATGTGTGAAAAAAGTGCTGTTGGGAGATTTCCTTCCATTGCATCTTATGGGAAAATAGCATTTCTTAACGTTGAAATCTTATAGCATTCAAATTATACGTATTACAATATAATAATGTTAAAACTTTTTCAGCTGCATTTGTAATCTTTTCCCACATATAAAAATTTCATATGTCATATAACAAATTTTTAGAGTTTCCGGCGTTTTATATGAAATAAAATGAATGAATTCACTGCAAATAGTAATTAATTTCGGCACTTGCCGGGCGATGTACTTATGCGAAGAGCTAGTTTAAAAATTTTAATGCGTGTCATGAAGCAGTTGTAAAGTGCAAATTAGTGGAAAAGTTTTGGTAATGGCAATAGGCTCAACTATAATAGACGTAAAGATGTTACGGATTTCAGCGAGACTGAGGTTTATTGAAAAGATGAAATGTGAAAATAATAACCCTTTTTCGTGATTCCATCTCAGTGTTGTTGAAATTCGTAACGTCTTTACTGCTATTGTAGTCGAACCTCAACCACACTAAAGCATAATAAACAGCTGTAAGCGCACGGCTTGAAACATAAGAAAATCTATTATCTGTATTCCGACTGATGGACGAATGGGTTGAAAATAGGTTGAGTAACTTGGGATACAATACCGAGCTAATATTTTGGTGCCGTCCTAAATATTATAGTTTCGACATCACTGCGAAACTTCAACACCCGATTACATATTTAGCTTACAGCGTGTAGATCTCGATGTACCATGAGCATAGGAGAGGGGGTCGGACAGTAACAGAGACAAATAGATAAATAGTGCACAGCATGTTAACAGGGGCATTTAGATTTAAGCAATAGCGGTAACAGAGAAGACCAAATAAGTCAGCAAAACGCTCTCTGGATTCACAAATTTTCCCGGACAGAAAAATTTTTAATTAGATAGATCATGTCGAAATAGAAATTCGTTGAATTGATTTATTTATTTATTTATTTCGCTAAAATGGTAAGTACAATGGTCAAAAAACAGTATACAAGTAAAAGCTATAAAACAGAACAATTTTTAAAAAAATCTCTTAATTGGGACTTATTGATGTGAAAGTCAATCGAATGAAAATTTAAATTAAAAGTACAGCACATTCTAGACATTGACTCAAAGTGTCCAGAGTTGGTGCGATGGGAGCACAAGTAAATAAAATCACTTGATCGTAAGTGTCGAGTTCGTGAATTGAATTTAATTTTATTAAGCATCAAAGGCATGTCGATGTCACCCGTCATAAGTTGAAAAATAAAGCTTATATCAGATATTTTCCTACGAGTTTCTAGAGTAGGAAGGTGTATTAAATTTAATCTTTCGTTATAAGGAGGAAGATGAAGACTATCGCCCCATTCGAGACCTCTTAGGGCAAAAAGTAAAAATCTCCTTTGCACGCTCTCAATACGTTCTGTGTGATTTTTGTACGAGCGAGACCAGACAGGACTGGCATATTCCAAAATGGGCCTAACAAGAGTGGTAAAAAGAGCTTTAGTAATGTAGACATCATCAAGTTACTTTGCCCAGCGCTTTACAAAACCCAACATTGAGTTCGCTCTACTAACAATGTGGTCAATGTGAAGGTTAAAAGTGAGTTTAGAGTCAAACAATACCCCCAAGTCAGATATTTTATCAACTTTCGAAAGCAACAAACCACTCATAACATAGACATCATTCGAAGGAACTCGATTACGAGAGAAAACGGTTAGCTTACATTTATCAATGTTCAAAAAGAGAGAACTCTTAGTACACCATTCAACAAGTCTGTCCAGGTCCCTCTGCAATTTAAGACAATCAGAATACGAATCGATAGATTTATACAGTTTTAAATCATCTGCGTAAATTAGTATATCAGATTCGTTGACTACATAAGAAGCATCATTTATGAATAATATGAAGAGCAGGGGCCCTATATGGCTACCCTGTGGAACACCAGAGTAAGCTGTTATTTCCTTAGAAAGAGCAGAAAGAAACTGTATCCTAAGCTTACGATCCTTAAGATAGGATGATAACCAATTCAACAACCAAATTGGGAAATCCAAGGATTTCAGTTTAAATAAGAGGAGAGAGTGTGGAAAGCTTGTCAAAATCATTGCTGCAGTCTGTATAAATACAGTGAGTTTCGCAACCATGCTCAAACGATTCGATACAAGTAGATGTAAACTGAAGCAGATTTGTTGTTGTTGATATTCCCTTCATAAAACCATGTTGATGAGGACTAAGAGCTCTACTATAACGAAAAACAAAAAATAAAAAAAAAAATAAAAAAACGAATAATCTTAAACTTGCTTCCCACGCCACGTGGTTTCACGAGCTAATTTTTGTACGGTGCCTAATTTTTACAAAATATCCATTCCAAAATGCCTCATGAAGAAATTATCGCTGTTTCTGCAGCCGCTTTTGTATAATAATGACACGCTTGCTCGAGCCACCAAGAGCCACAACACGAACGCTCGCGCCGACTAGAAATGGATCGAACGCCGGGCGAAGCGCGTAGAATCATAGGCCGTGGGAAATCAGCTTTAGAGCAAAGACAATTTTAAACTAATAACAAGTTAGGACACAGAAAAGTTTTGTGATTATTTTACATTTAAAATGTCTAGAAAAGGAAAGAAAGAAGAGAAAAAAATAACAAAAAAATCAAACACTCAAACTTGTACGAACAAAGACAAAAAATGTGAAAGCGTAAATTACTTCCAACCAAACAGAATGGCAAATGTTTCATTTTCGTAAATAAATGAGAATGGGCGGAGTTTTCAGATTTTACTCTCATAAAATTTTCCCGCGTTTTTGTGAAAACTGCTTTTCTCTGAAATTTTCTGAGAAATATCCATTGTTTTTTATAGCAAAACCAATGTTTGTTAGTGTAATTCCTATGATATTTGAGCAGCACCTTCTTTTGTGTACATTCGTTTTGCTCTGAAGAGATTAAGTGGGAGAAACTCATGCTAAATTCCCTGATATTTTCAGGCAAAATGAGAATTCATTTGAGAAGAATTTTATATCTCCTGTCAGCACCTTGTCCAAAGCGAAATTTATCTTTTTCTTAAAAAAGTGAGATAGTGTGACCAGATGTATATTATTATGAATAGTTCGATAGGATTTTAAGCGATTCAATAAGATTTTGTCGTTCGGGTAATCCTACACGTTCTCTCGATTTCTGTTTTTAACTCGTTGTCTTAGTCGCACTACAATAGTGCATAATAAAGTACTTTTCCCCCATTCGTGCAAAAAACGAAAGTATATAACATTATTTGTTTCATTCAAAAAATCACGAAAAATTTCCAATTTTTTTCGGCTGTGTGCTATCTTCTTATTAGATAATCTTTGGCGAAAGCCAAAAGTTAACAAGAACATAATAAATGAGCGCTTGGTATGATAATTTCAAATAAAAATCTTTCTGTCGGCAATTGAAAGGCACGGAGTAGCAACATTCGATGAAATGTTTTTAATAATCTAATTTCTAGTGGTGAATTGTGGTTAAAAAACACATTTAAGTCAGGCTAGCTATTCGCGTAAATAGTTTAGCATTAAATTCAATTTAAAAAAGCATCCTGAAAATTTTTACAAAATTAGCAAACACTATGCATAAATTCTGCACTGCAAGTGTATATACAGTGTTACTTCATAAACTTAAATAAAAGATATAATATCACTCCAAAAAGGTAGATTCAGTAAATTTCATCAACAACCAATATTAATTCCCTAAATGAGTATGTTTGTTTACCTCTTAATTACCCACTTAATGAGTTTTCCAAAATTCGAAAGTTACAGCTAAATGGACTCAGTGATCAGAAATTTTTGAGCGTTGATAAAAAAGATCATTTTTTCTGCATTTTCAATGCTTTCTGAAAATTCATTCAAATCATCTTCAGTGAATTTCAGTGAATTAGTTTTTACTCCTGAGTTAAGTCTTAAATGACCTTTTCCAAAATTTAGACATATCCAGAAATCTCATTTACGCATCCAAGAATCGTAGATTCAGTCTATTTCCAAAAAAATTTTTTTTTTGTATAGTAGTAACCATAAGGTTTCCATTACCAAATTATATAACTTGGGTTATATAGACTAGTACTGGAAGCTTCTTTGTGACCAATATAAAACCCTAATAGAACTTCAATAGAAGATTATATAAAGGTACCCTGACTTGATTTAGATAACGTTATATAAATAAAGGGTTTATAAAATGACCGAAAAAATATTTTAGTTACCTTCATATAACTTCTTATATAACCCAGGGTACTATCGATTAATTTATTTCGGTCATAACAGTAGTTGCAGTAATGTTACCTTTATAAACTTTGTTTATAATGATGATGGTGACGTTTCCACAACGCTTGGAATTTTCTCAGATTGATTTTTTTAGTGATTGAAATGTTAAAATTACTTTTCGTTACTTTTATAAAACAATATAATGCAAATATTTAACCATCCATCCATCCATTTTTTTTTTGCTTAATAGTTTTACATCTTAAAACTACAATTTTTCGGCATATATGTACGTAGTGAAATTCAGATGCAATTTGTATCTTACTGTGAATATCATCATAGATACTTCTAAAAAATAGAAATCGCTCCAAAAATAAGCAATATTTAAAAATTTGGATGCAATATGACAAAATTTTCAATTCTTAATTAGGTGATATCAATTCATAAAAGTAACACTATATAATTCAGAAATGTTAAATACCTAAAATGATCTAATTTCTTCATGTAAAAATAAAAACGGAAGCGAAATATCTTTAATTTTAAAAATTTTGCTTAACCGACATTTTCTTTTTTATCAGCAATTCAGAGATGATAAAATGGCTGCTTGTACCTTAATGAACAAATTATCATTATAAAAATTCAAGTATTTTTATATAAGCTCTGACTCTATTATATAAATTGAATGACCCTTATAAAACTTCTAGAAAAATTATGTAAACTTTTGGTGATGAGGAGTTTCAATTGAGAAAACCGCTATCACCTTTTGAAGAAAACTTCATTGAAGTCAATGGTTCTCAGCGAGCATTCTGACCAGAGGTCTTGAGTAATGTTGTCTTGATTGAATTGCAACGTCCTTGTTCGGGGATGTCTGAACTTTTCTCCGCGTTGCAGGCTGATGTTGTCATGAGAGGGGTCGTTTATAACGGCATCTCTAAAAGCGGCTTAAAGCAGTAAATGACTGATACCTGTAAGGCTAATTTGAGTTGATGATGTTAGATGCGGACAACGGTGTATTCTAGTCGATATGAGACTGCGAGTCAGAACAACTGAGTATCAAATAGTTCGAGAATCATCTAAGCCACTGGCTAGTAGAAATAGAGTCCCTTTTCGGCCCCGTGCTAGTGCTATCCCAATGATAACTCGGACGTATAGGAAGTATAGGCGTACTATACGGCGTCTTGAATGACTGTTCAAAAAAAAATTTTTTTTTTTTTTCATTATAAATTTTCCAGACGCCTACCTAGCTAAAGCTCCCTTGGGTCGTCAGCAAGGTAAGAATCTCAAGGTATTTTATAAATGCGATTTATTTACAGCAAATACAGCGGCATTTGCAATCAATTGAATGTGCAGGAACGAAAGCGTCGCCACAAACTAAAGCAACTATATACCATACCTTTAAAATGACAGTCACCTTCGTTACTAAAATGCCATAAATAAATAAAAATAGTTTTATAATATAATTCGATACTAAAAGTCATTTGTATTTATTACGGTCACCGTAGTTACTGCAGGGCCACCAACAAATTTTACGATATTCTATAGTTGGTAAATGTATTACCGTAAGTTCCCAATTTTTATTTAAGTCACCTACATTACTGCATGTTTTCGGGTTATGAAAGGGTAACCACGAATATCTTGTTTACGTGAACTTTCGGTGTACTTTAAGGGAAACCACTACAGTCATGTTTTATTTTTATATTAAAAAAGAGTACAGTCATCTTGTATAATGAATTGCGAGTGTACTCACAACAATGTGAACCCACTATTGACAACCTTAGATGCTTCGGTTTCTCAAAATAAAGTAAATTTAAATTTAAATTATTGACACTGAACAAAAGGGGAATGCCCGCTTTTCATACAACTTTATGCCCGACATAAACAGACATGAGAGACGTCTTAAACGATGCATTATGATATTCTGAACACACTTTATTAACAAGGTTTATTTCAAAAAGTGGACTTTTACTGGAAAATGTTTTACTCGATAAAGTTTTCTGAATTGGGAAAAAAGAACACCACCCGATAGTACTCGGTGAGACCTTTAATTTAATATGTAACATACCGTATTGGAACCATCTCCACACCCCTGCCCCCCCCCCCCTTCCACGAAAAAGGAGAAAGAGAAAGAAATTTCCTTCCACGAATTATAGCTAAAGCGAACTGTGAAACTTGTTTTCCGATCGGACATAACTAGCTAGAGCCGATCTGAGGTTCGAAAAATTTAATATCTCAGTTCGAAAAGAAAAGAGGGAAATAAAAAAGTGAGTATTGGCATTGCTATTTAAGCCGCCGAGTAGTATAGGAGTGTGGGTACTAAAACTTCTTTTTAGGACCTCGGTAATTCAATTACTAGATTACTTAATTTTCTAAAATGTGCTAGATAAAACTGTGACCCCGCCCCCACTCAAGCCTTAATTGAAAACAACCATATTAATAAAAAAAAAATCAGAGAGAAGTTTCAGAGTATCATAATGCATAAATTTAAGACATCTCTCATATCTGTTCCATGTCAGGCTTAAAATAGGTATTCCCCTTTCTGTAACTACACCTGGGGCTGGATTCTGATTAAATTAAAATGAAAAATGACAATAACATCGTGACTTTTCTTCGAAAATTCGATTCTTGTACCATGACTTCATCAAGTGACATTTAGCATTAAAATGTGACTTATTTTCGATATGCCGATTTCTAAAAAGCTGAGTGACATGACAAATGATTTTTTTTAATGAAAATTATTGCAGCCGTAGTCACTTAGGCCTTAACGCTGTGATTTTTGTAATATTCCAATACAAAAGTTACAAACGATACCGCCACGTAGTAACAACATATTTTATGATATTTTGTAGTTGGTAAATGTATTACAGAAAGTACCAAATTTTTATTAATGTCACCTACATTACTAAATGTTGTCGGGTTATGTAAGGGTAACCACGAATACCGCAATAAACACTTATTACCAATTAGTTATATAACGTGGGGTCATAAAAACAATTATAAAACTTCCTTATATTATATTGACCGGTGATTGAAACATTTTCATCACCAACTTATAAATTCTTTAGTAACTTACTTCCACTATAACCATTAGAAACCTTAAAAAACCCTAATATAACTACGTCACCAATTGGTAATATTATAAAACTCTTATATAACCAGTCAAATTCTTGTATAACCGAGTAACCATTATATACCCCTTATAAAACAACCCATCACCTTTAGTCACCAAAAAGTGGAAAAATTGTTTCTTGGGATTTGGGTTGGATCTAAACCAAGTATTACCTTTGATTACCCTCAAAAAAAATTTTTATCCCCTAGTTATCCACCCCATAAAAAAGATTTTCTAATGTCAATATTTATCTGAATTACGTTTATGCACGCGAAACGTCTATTGCATTAAAATTTATTCATGATTACCCTCTAAAAGCCCCTAGAGTACATCCTAAATGAGTTTCTTATCCTCTACTTACCCCATCCATACCCCTAAAATTAGTTTTTCTTAAGTCGATATCGCCTTCCATATCGCCAGAAGCGGTAAAATCAGCATATTTTATCAAAATTACATCCTTAGTACACCGTATTAACCCCCCAAATTCCCGTTTACATTGTAAAATTTACAATTAAGTATATATATATATATATATATATATATATATATATATATATATATATATATATATTAATGAGAACTGCCAGCTTATAGTACCTATCTGATAGAATCAAAGAATTAGCACTTTTAAACGGGGTATATGTACAAAACTAGTAATTACTAATTAGAATGGAAAACACTCTTTGAATGAATTTGCTAGAATCATATTTTTGGACCTACTATGCATACTAGAACAATTTTCCCCGCTTTCCGCTTATAACACAAGTTCATTGATTTGTCGGTTTTTATCGATTCTTAAAACGAATTTTATAACTTTCTTTTCAACTCGTAAATTTTTTTTTTCCATCACCACTGTGGAGAAGGAAGCTGTTTTTTTATCAGGATTGCTAGAATGTCTTTACAAAATTATCCATTTCTGCAACACATTCTGATGAAAACTTTTTTAGTAGATACCCAATCTAAAATTCCAAACCTTTCAAATCACAGATTTATGTATACATTTTCAAAAATAAGTGGAAATTGAATTGATTTTGAAAAAGCACGTAGCACCATCACCACTATAGAGAAAAACAAACTTTTTTTCCCCCCACCTAATTCTTATGCACTTAATCAGAGCTAAAGTGGATTTAGGTTTAAAAATTTCGTCATAAATTCTAATTCAACTCCGAACAAACAAATCAAGTTGTGAAGGGGGGGGGGGGGTGAACTTGACCAAACCGAAACCTGTGGTAGCTCTGGATTTAAATCTGCATACAATCATACCAATTTCGTAGAAAAGTTAGTGTACATTCTATAGATATATGGATTCAGTTGAAAATAACATATCCCGAACACAAAAAAGAACAGGATAAAGATTTTGAAAGTGTTTTTCCATAAATTCAACCGAAACCTCTTGTTTTTCTCTCTGTTTCGAACGTTAATGTTCGTTTGAATACAAAAAAAAAATGCATCTCGATGCTTTTCACCCTTTCCTTAATAAAGTTCTCATATTTATGGAATATCCTCATACATATAGGCAATTTTTTATACCAAATACGAAATGTAGAATTTTGTCAGGAAGAGAAACTATATGTAAATAGGCTCAGGATGTTAAATGAATTCGCTGTGGGAAAGAGGGAGAGCTTAATTTATTCATTTTATGGCCAGACTATTTTTTACAATTTTTGGTAATTATTTTTATGTTATCTGTGGCATAAATCCACGGAAAGTGCTTACAGATTGCACGATTCAAAACTACTGCAGACTTCTCAGATAAATATAATAAAAAAGTAAAAAATAAAAAAATAAAATTAATATTTTATAAACTTATAGAGAATCCCTTTCTAAACACGGGCAACTTAATTTTATGAGAACCTGAAATTACATTCGATTGCAATAACTATGGCCTTACAATTCTATTACATACAAGAAACTTATTCATAGAACTCGAATGACTAAATATCTTTGTACCTACTGTTTTCAAAAATCCTAAATGGATACGGATTTTTATAGTATGGAGAAGAATTAGAGAATTTAAGCAATATAAGGGAATTTATCCCCACTACTATGTCCAGTAGTAAATAATTAT
Source organism: Dioctria rufipes (assembly GCA_963924295.1). Classification (NCBI taxonomy): domain Eukaryota; kingdom Metazoa; phylum Arthropoda; class Insecta; order Diptera; family Asilidae; genus Dioctria; species Dioctria rufipes. The sequence goes on along the minus strand of OZ002740.1, from coordinate 24,932,991 downwards.
AGAATTTTCTATTGCCATTGCAATAGAGAGATTTTTGATAGTATTGGGATTCTATGAACAAAACGGAATGATATAACGTCGTCTGAATACTGTTTTACCCCATATGCAAAAATGTAGTTTTGAGTTAAATGCAGTTAAAGTTGAGGCCTTTATTATGAAAAAAACTGTACGATAAGTTTTTGTTTTTAAATTTGCTAAAAACTCAGCTGTTTTCCCTTTATTCATATCTTGAATTATTTTTGTTGTTAATGGGGCAAAACAATTTACTTATAAAGTTAAAAGAAATATTTTATTATTTCAACATCAGCTTTGAATATTTTCTTGTTTATTATTTATATTTGTTCAAGTAGGCCTTTTTGGTACTCTTCGGTATAAACCACTGACATATATAAAATAGACTGCTGATACTACTGAAATTGCTTACATTATTTGACATTATTATGGGATCACTTTTCTATAGTTGTCTCGTTTTGGTTTAACTACTTTATTCCGCGGAACTACAAACAATAAGTTCTATACAAAATACACCATAGTCCAGTTTCAGTTCAGTGGTTTTCCAAACGAATATATAGAATAGAAATAGATGACAATACAATATTTGTAATCCTTTCTCTGTCACCCATAGCTACTTTAAGGGGCAGGTAGACAAGAATTGCTTAATTTTATTTCTTTAAAAATCATGTTTAAAAAATATTTGATGTTTTAGGAGATAAGCTTCCAAAAATAGAAATAATTTCGAATGCATCTGTAATTTGCTGAACTTTTAATATGCATATTAAAACGAAAGTAAAACTTGAAATTAAGATAATTGTCACACCCTGCCAAAAAAAGTTGACCCATATGAAATAGAAAATCAGGCAGTCCATGTTATATATGTCAGTGGTATAAACGAACCATAAAAAAAGGGAATTTTTTTATTTATTCTATCACACAATCATTTCATTTAGGACGACAAAATTTCAAGTCTTGGCTCGACTCATCAACAGATCCCACACAACAGAATTAAGTTAATCGAAAGAAAAAAATAAATGAAAATAGGATAATGCAAACAAAATTCTCCATTGAAATTTTGCTGCCCTAATTAGAATAATTGTGTGATAAAATAAATTAAAAAAAAAAATCCCTGTTTTGCTTTTCGTTTGTACCGGAGAATTCCAAAAAGGCCTACTTGAACAAAAATTATTTCATTCAGTAAAGTTAATAAAAAACAGGAAATTTAAAAATAACAGAAACAAAATAAAATATATAATAACTCAATAACACTCCTTATTTGAGCATTAAAACTGATTGATAATAATTTCTATTTGCATCTAGAAGATAAACTAAAAGAGATTTTATATTTTTTGCCTTATCTTTAAATCCAGCTTGGTTGATTTTAATTGGTACATTGTTTTGAAATAAGGACTCTTTCAGAAAAAACCGACCTCCTATCCCCGCTTCCATAACTCATCACCAGGTAAACAAAATTAGGAACCGCTGATAAGACTGCACTTATAATTGCAATACTTTAAATTCAAAATTCTTATGCAGTAAAAATGGAACTCAGCCCAAAAGAACAGCACGAACTAATTCCTTTCACCCATATGGAAAATCCGAATTTGTTTCAAAGAGGAGCTAAAAAGTTTAAAATTCCGAAGCCGAATATTCTCAGTAAATTTCGAGAATCTTATAGTGTTCAGAAATAGTCCGGGTCAGGAAGGAAGGTTCGATAGACCAAAAATTGGCCAAAGAATTTGTAGACAACTTTAAACTAAATGCCAAAATGTCATCCCCCCCGAAGACAATTAAAAATTAAAATACAGTAGATCTTCTTATATTTTCCTAAAAAATTATTCACTGCGCAGTAAATCTATTCTACTGCACTTTATGTGAAAAGCAAAATAATGTCTGGAAGCGTTCAATTTGATAAGTTTAAGAGCACAGCCCTTATGGGTAGCGGCTTGGTCTTTGCTCTTCTTTAGGTTATGGCTTTTAAAGCCTGTAGAGAAAACAGGAAGTGCTGATACCTGTAAAATTCGTGTTTATGAGCGTGGCATTTCTCAGGGCGTTTGAACAGGGCCTATTCGGGTAAAATCAACGGAAGATTTGTTTTAATTAATAAGTCGATAAGTCATCTATGTAAAGACGGCTTGTTAGAACATTTATATACAGGGTGTCCCTAGCCGTAACTTCTACCACCCATATTCTACTAATTTTGGTTTATTGCTCTGAAACATTACTCTGAAGTAATTTTTTTTCTTGGAATCATATGAAATCTGATTTAACTATTACTTTACGTAAAATTCATGATTAGATAAACTCATTAAAGGATTACTAAAATTAATGATTATTAGAAGCAAACAGTTTCTTTCAATTTATTAACAACACCCTTATCAAATACATTAATTTCTCTTAGATGTCGATGTACGTTGGCGAAAACCGAGCGATCTGGCTGTCTTCTATTGGGAAACCTTCTTCTGTACTCCTCACATGCCCTCCTTTCATTTCCATGACCAGAAAATCAAGGAAGTATTAAAAAAAAAATAAGAAATTAGGAACTAAAAAATAAAAAAATATTTCTGTTAACTTTCTTTGCTGGCTGACCTGTACACACTTTTCAATCGAATATTGAAGATGTAGAGCAATGCAATGAGCTATTTAAACTATCAGACGAACTCGTAAAAGCAACATACACATGTGACTCTGATATGAGTCAGTGACAGCGAGCATAATAAATAAATAATAAGTGAAATAACATTCTTATGGCTTTTCAGAAATAAAGATTAACTTCTTTTCAAGACATCTGCCACAGGGGCTAACTCAGAAATTAGTTTGTTTAGGTAGGGTACCTGAGGCGTACTTTGCTTTGGGGTTTTTGAAACCGTTGATTATAGGTAAATGATTGTCTCGGGAACTTAAAGGGTCATAAAATGAAGAAGTTTTTCCCATACTTGCGCATCCCATTCTTATAAGAAATTTCCAAGAATTATTACTTTCAAATTGGAGTTTATTTTGATCTAAAGGCACGACGGCACATTCCAAGTCAAAAATAAAGGAAGGCATATCACCATGGAAAATTTTTAATAAACAGTTTAAAAGTTAATTTGTTGCTCTCAAAAAATTACTAAGCGCGATTCATTTCCGGAAAGTATTTACCGAGTTATAGGGTAAACTGTAAGCTACGAAGCGGATTCTAACAAAAATCAGTTTTTCCTTAATAACTCCAAAACTACGCAAGATAGGACATATGTCCGTTTGAACTTTTCTGTTCCTTTTTCTGTCAAGTTTCCATGGGTGCAGTATGGTGGTACCCTTCCGGGACACTCTTACGCACCATAAGATTGGCTCCCAACCCTCTTTACCTGCTTCATGCAATTCATCCCGGAGGTGTGAGCCAAGAAATCTATAACGTTTTCCTGAGAGAGCCGGACAGTGACATGTAGGGTTATCAACCAGTCCTATCCTATGAAGGTGACCTCTGAGAGAAAAGTGTCCAGTGAAAATAGACACCAGAATTCTCATGGTATAATCTTTCACAGGGTGGTAACGTACATCTGAGCGATATGTACCTACATATATTTTATAGAGACATAACCTCCAAAAAGGAAAGCCTCTTTTCTATCTACATATAACTCCTGAAATACATAAGCATATGGGCGGTTTGTATTTTTAACAAATGTATAAAGACTACAAAAAAAAACAATCTTCAAATAAGATTAAATCGAACAAATTTTTATACAGGGTGTCTCAGACTAATATGACTATATTTTTCCAAACAATTACTCTCATCCAGACAAGTATAAAGTGGGCAAAATGTCACCCCAACGAGTTACGTGGTGATTGGTAAAAGATGTATGAACGCTTCAAATTCAAAATTTCGGTTTTTTAATTTATTTTTAAAATGACGTGTTTTCAGTTCTGAAGGGAACAAATTATCTGTGACCTGAATAGGTTAAGAGCTAATAACTCCTTAACCATCACAGAAGAACATAAGGTTAAATTAAAGAGGAGACTCTGGGATTTTGAAATATGGTAACAAAAATGTATGTTAGTTGGGGTATTTTTAAAAAAATAACAATAAAAACAAAATTTATTAAAAAACCGAAAATTTTGAATATGAAACGTCATAACTGTGGAGGGGGAGGGGTACGGTAGTGGTTTAACATTCGTAGGAAAAACCCCAAGGTTTTGCATACAATACCATAAAATAAACTATATATCCTGTACTTTTCAAGATATCGGGTGTTTAATGAAAAAACAGCATGTTTTACTAATCACCCTGTAACTCGGTAGGGTGTGTCAATTTACCCCCCCCCCCCCCTCCGCCTTCCATAGGAATCATTTGGCAAAATATAGTCATATTAGTGTGAGACATATACGTAAAAACGTCATCGCGGTTCGATATCGCATTTTCTTTTTCTACAAAGTCATCGTAAAAACGTATTCAATATCGTAATTAAATTTCACGTTAGTAAATTATTTCGAATCGGTATCTAATCCTCTGTTACACCTCTTGCCACAATAAAATATATCTTGAAACTTCTTACAAGGTGTTCTACATTATACATAAATAGTATACAACTGTGGAACCGATTCTTAAAATAATCGAGTGGAAAGTTATCGATTTTGTCATCGTAGTAAGAATTTTTTCCCATGCATTTTTCTCGCTTTTCATGAACAGCGCGCATAATGTGGAAAATCTAATAATATGCTGTAAGAACAGAAAATTGTTTTTTTTAACGTTTTTTTTTATTTTTATAATGTCCAAGCAATAATTCACGGTTGAATGATTCCACTTTAGGTTGGGCGCAGACTCAGCCACTTCTTACAACAGAAAAGATAGATGGGTGTGAGTAAACACTCAGTGGGCTGTGTGGTCTAGCTACAACTGTTACTCTAATGCTAACGGGGTATGTCAGCTCTAGCTACAAAGAACTCCTTGGGTCGTAACATACCGGACCCAGCAGAAAGACAAATAGTACTTCTTTCTCTACAACATATGCAGAGAAGGAGAAATAAAAAGACACAGAAGCCTAATTAAGGTTTGTGTATAGCGCGTAACATACCAGCCCATGCTGAACATACCAGGCTATCACACTCACCATCTCATCTCACTGTCACAACTCTATTGATCTAAGATCAAGATGAGAGTTTTCGTGTGTTTTTTAAAACCTTGGAAGTATTTTCTGTATTTCATACACAAGATCAATCCAAGGTCAGACTTAAACCCACGACCATATCCATATTCACTGTCTAACCAAGGTGACAATTTGCAGCTATCATTTTCCCCCATAGAATCAAGATTAAGTTAAACTTTTTCAATGCTTAGCTTAATATTGTATAGCAAACGCTAACTGTTATACACTGTTATATAACAAAGCTAAATATCGTAATAAAAACCTTCAATAACAACGAATAATCCATGAATTACTGTGTATTCGTAAGTAGGTAGTCATAAAAAAACTTTGCTGTTTTTTCTCGTGGAGTCGCATTTCAAGAATTATTTTCAAAAAAATATGCTAACAAACTGTCATATATTATGGATGCAATGGTTACTCTAATATTGTTCAGAGATTTATAGTAAGTCAAATGCAATAACTTCAATTTCATGGCTTATCCGCTTGATTGAAAACAAGCTATGTTGCATATTATGACGTTTTTTTAAGAAACTATGGCCATCTAGTTGCATTTTCACGAACTTATAAGTAAAGTTACGAGGTTTTAAGTATTCTACTGGGTGTGTTTTGTGGAATTCACTGTTTGCACTTGATGGAAGTATTTTTTGTTTGCTTAATATTTGGTGAAATAGAACACTTGAGTAATACTCCACGGAACGTTTAATTATATTAAACTAAATTAAAATAAATTTTTAATCGAGGCCGACTATTTTCGTCTAACTAAGACATTTTCTAAGGCTACACTGATATTAGAGGTTTACATATGTACAACATATTCTGAGATACCTACTTAAAAAGAGAGAGAGAGAGAGAGAGAGAGAGAGAGAGAGAGAGATAGATAGAAAGCGAGATAAGTATTAAACGGTAAGTCTACATATAAATTGGGAGTTAAGGAAAGAGCTTCTAACAGTGAAATCTAATTGATTATTAATCAATAAACAACCATCGTCTCTCGCTTTCCTAATTTCTGGGATTTCATATTTATCGAAAATCGGATCAGAATTTAATCTATGCAAAATTTCGAGATCGTTTATAGAACAACTGTTTCGTGTTTCTTTCAGATGTTTTGAGAGGGGCGAAAGAGGGTTAGCGGACTTAGGCGATCAAATGTGCTCGCTGAATCGGATATTAAAAAATTTTCTAGTCTTACCTACATATATGTATATGTAGCATCACAATTATTACAATTTATTTTATATATCCCACTGCTTTCATATTTATCGAAGTTAAGGCTTCTTTTGTTGTTAAAAATAACATTTTTTATAAAAATTTTATTAAAGTAAGTTGGAGATAATTATTGCATATTTCTCAGGAGTTAAACCGATTTGTTGATGTATGGGATTCTCTTCAAAGCATTGGCAATGTCAGTTTCAGCTCTTTTAAAAGGAAAGACAGACTTCACAGTAACTTTTCGTAATTTTACCCGTATTCAATTAGGGACTAGTTTTATTCTATATCCATTACTGATAGCTGTTTTTAAATGGTTCAGTTTTATATACACGTAGATCAAAATTCATTACAGATAATTACAAATTTGAAATACTACCACGATGACGCAGAGTTTAAATATCGATTGCTAATATGCTCAATTAATGTTATCGACTGAAAATTGCATCACTGCTACAAAATTCTACAGACTTTTAATGATTGTTATGAGTTATACTCCGATTATACATATGTATTACAGTTTGTAGATGACAGCTGTCAAATCTACTCTTATCATTTTTTTTCTTTTTTTCCCGGACGGGAAGCGAACCTACACATGTTAGAATCCGTCAATGATGGATAAAGAACTTTAAGAACGATTCTAAATCAAATTAAGGGGTTAAACAACTGTAATAGCCTTTGAAATAGCGTTTTTTGGACAAGTTTTTTTATGTAAATAAAGGTAATAGAATAATAATATTCATTGAAGTTATTAAGCATATTTTTAAGTATACAAGAAAAAAATTATTTAAAAAAAATATTAGTAAATGGTGACACCAGAGCCATTCTCGCAAGGCTTGTCGAATTTAAAGCACTCAGCGGCACGCAGTGTAGCTGGTGCAATTTTGAATTTGGAGAAAAAAGAAAAAAATCGCTTAGTCTACATGCTCATAGCTAGTGAAGTACGTAGGAGATTTTGAAAATATTCGTTTTTGTATGATTGGCGGGTATTTAAATGAAATCGTTCAATTTTCGACACAAAAAACGGTAATCATTTGTTAATAAATAATGTCTAAAAGGACGTATCGAAAATCCCGTACGTATTTCACTTCAAAATGTTATTTTAAATATATTGTTAAAAATTCAAATGAAAGGAATGAAAATTGTTGGAGTTATGCTGCGTGCCGTTTTGAAAAATTGTGTTTCGAGAAAAATACGTTTAAAGTTTTGAAATGAGTTATTGACATGAAAAATTGGACTGTTTAAATTTTACAGGTACTGACGCTAAACTAACGTACTTTGCTTGAAAATGATTTTAACTGAACATAAACACTTCCTAACAACATATGTTACTGTATTAGCGTCAGTAAGGTAAGAAAGCACTTTTCCAGTAGGGTTTGTTTGACGCAGGTAGTCATTTCGGAGAAGACCGACGGGCTCGGGGAGGAGCCTAAAATTTCAATGATGAAAATTCCTTTCAGATATAAATCTTTATGCCTCATATTCTAGAAGGTTTAACGTATCTTTTAAGCCAATAAAAAAAAATTTGATTTTCTGAAAAATTTACAGTGGTGTTACGCCTTAATAAATACAAGAAGAAAACGCAACCGCCTCGTCCGGGGTTTGAAACTGGGACCTTCCGGAAGTTCCCGGTTGCAAACCCCGGACGAGGCGGTTGTTTTTTCTTCTTGTATTTATTAATTTGATTTAGAATCGTTAAAAATAAAAGTTCTTAAAATTCTTCTTTATCCATCACTACGCTTATCAGTTCGAAAATTTCGCCAAATTTCAAATTATAAAACAATTATCGGAAAACTTTATACAATAGGAGTCAAATTTTAATGTATCAAACAAAAATAAATCACCACCAATTCAGAAATCAAAATTGCTTTCATATCTCAGTGTTCAGTATTCCTCGAATTAAATCTCAGTTTCTGGAATATTGAAGGGGATATTTTATGGGATCTCTATTTGTAATACGATCTTTTTGCACGATGGGTATCTTAATTCTTAACACCAAAGAAATTTGGGTAAAGAGAAAGCTGTCCAACTCACTTAGTTCGGCTCTTACGCTTGATCCTTTCGGCTAAATCCTAATGTTAGCATTAACATCTCAGTATAATATATACACAAGGAAGATCAAAAGCTTTGTCAGAGGGAAGATTTGATAGGTGCTCAGAGCCAATTTTTAATTGACCAAAGAATCTCTTTCGAGGCTTAAAACAAAACAGATAAGGATTGTGGTCAACTTATGTTTACCTGCATATACTAAGATTAAAGAAACAACTAATAGAGACTAGTTTCTTATTGTTGGTCCATCGAGCGACTACAGCGATATTATATCATATCTAACTTTGTAGGTTACTATTTATTGGTTTTAACAAATACGAAGAAACAAAGAAAATCATAAAATAATGTCATCACCTCTATTGACTTTACCAAATCCCTTTACCCTTCCAATCTAACCTATTTCACCTCCTACTCTATAAATATATTATCTATCGCATCGGTGACAGTTTCAATCATAAATTCTCAAGAATTGTGTGAAAGATCAAAAAACATAATTTCCGCTTGGTCCATTTCAGATATTTCCTCAATCATTTACAACAATGCCTTCAACAATCACAACAATATAGGAACATATACACATATCCATACACAATTTGAAGAGGTGGTGGTACCAATTGCCAGTTCATTGAACAACTTTCTGTGTAAGTCTGAAGAATTAATTTTTCCCCTTTTCAGATTTGAACTCCAATTCTGGATCAAATAAGAAAACACATTCCTAGGAATCGCAATTCATCATAGGCTTTCGTTTTCAATTTTTCCCTGTTTTTTTGTATTGAACAAAGTACGTGTGATAACCAGAAATGGTGATGGTGGTGTTGGCGGTGGTGGTGATAGGATATAATTCAAATGACGACTCTAAATCAAAACTCCCACTAAGGGAAACAATTCGTATTTCAAATGATTCGAACCCCTTTTTCATTCAGCATCCTGTAAATTTTCAGTTGACCGCATTCTCCTTTTATCTTATTCATGTGCACTTTGACAGAGAACTTCTCAATTTGGTTTCAGATATGTACAAAGATCGATTTGTGTGTTTTTTGTGTGAAGGAATAGCATTGAATCCATTTGAATCTCACCTTGTTCTTCCTTCAAATAGGTACATATATTTAATTTTTACAATTTGTAGGGAATTTTTTTGTAAATTTACCTTTTGATTAAGCAAAATTTCAAGCTATATCAATAAAAATTCAGAGGGAGAAAGCGGTTAGATAACATAAAAAAAAACAATAAAGTTGCTTAAGGTGCGTAGAAATTATTGTAGTATTTCCTTAACAAGTTAGGTGCTCCAGGTAAATGCACTCACCAAATTAAGGCAAGAAGAAGCACAGCTCACCTGATGTAATCTTTTTTAACATTCTGTACAGTATATACATTAGAATGTTGTCAAATACATACATATGTGCTGTGAGATTCAGAAAAAGGTGAAAATGGTCGTCGAATACGAAATCAACCATAACTAGACTTGATGAACTAACTAACTAATGTTCACACCCCAGTGAGCCAAACTGGAGATTGTATTTAAAAAAAAAAAACTACGAAAAAGCCCCGAGTTCATAGCCAACAGTGCCATATTTACGCATGGGCCTGCTGGACTTTGGCCCAGGGCCCCGCAAACTATGGGCTACTTAACCCATGCGATAGGAGACCAACTGATGACCAATTTTTCAACCTATTACAAGTTAGTTTAGCTGTTCAATTTTGCCTAATGATTTGTTCGAAATTCTATACAAATTTTAATACAAATCAGCATAAAAAAAAAAAATGCCATTGTCATTTTACAGAGATAGTCTTTGCAACTCCATTTTTTTTTTAATATCCTGCATTTCTTCATGGTCAACTATATTTGGTAATCAGTGTAAGTTTTTATATTGTTATCCATATTAAAATAATACTGCCAATTCCGTTTGGCAAAGGTTATTCCCCTAAATCATTTGATTTCAAAACAGCAAAATCGACTCGCACGATTAGACTTTCACTTTACTCCAAATGCAAAATTCGGGCGGGAGTTCCCCTTAACGCCGCTTTATGTTATCTTTCTTCTTAGGACTGAAAATCCATTTATTCAACTTTGAATTTGCCACCGGTGTGTTTCCCGTATTGTGTTTGCTATTATTCATGTTCATAACCCAAACTAGATTAGAAAAGATTTTCTTGTAGCGAACACCCATATTCTAAAGTGCCCTTGGCCTCCACGTGGCTAAAGACAACCATGGTCGCCATCGTCATAATTGGCCGCCATTAATTTTGTTTAATTCATTATCTCCTATTGTATTTATTTCAGTGGTGCATTGGCTAAAATTGCAAAGTGACTCCATTTGGTAGTAGTCCCTTTCCGGAACTTTTGTTTTACAATAGAAGACGGCAGTTTTCGTGTTACAATAAAAAAAACCCAACATCTACTCTTTTTGGTACATTTCAAACAAAAAATATTTTTCCTGCTTCAACTCAAATATGGAGTGTACCTGCTTGTAAAGTAGGTTCCAACATTTACGGTTCAGCCGCCTTATTCGACAAGAGAGGATAGTGGGCGTCTATTATAAGAGAAAAGTTAAAAAAAATTCCTTCTTTTTCATAGTTCGTATAACGAACACTCTAAGTAAATGAACAGTTATAGCAGCTATCTCCACTAACTTATGGGATTCCCTGTTTAATTTAAAATGTCTGTCAGAAAACTGCCACCCGCATACAAGATGAATTTATTTTTTGAGTGACCACAATTATGCAGACATAAATCTTGTGAGCTCGAAGACTGCGTACGACTTTTATATTCAAAATGCTAGATGTTAGTTGGAAAAATAAGTAAACCTGGCGGCATTTCCATCGTAGTGTTACCATATTCAAAATTATCTTTTACAGCTATATTTCTGTATACTGGTTGAGACGTTTTGAGAAAAAGATCCCAAATTTTCGGTGGTAATTACATTGAAGTTGTATGGACTAAATCGGGTGATCCCTTAGTAGAATTGCCATATATAAATTGCGATATTCTAAGTATACTGAGAAAATATTATATAAATTAATGCTGAAAGTATCCCTATAATTTGTTATCAGAATTACTCGGAATAATTAGGATCCGATACGAGTTACTCGGATCGAGCTTAAGCAAAACAATTAAAATTCCATCCAGATTGTGTTTAACTTGGAAAATAGAAATGAAATAATGCATTCTGAAAGATTGAATTTTTATGCATAGTCGGGATCCGGATAGCTGGAATCCGGATCCGGTTACCAGGTCTCAATTTCAGGAATTGGATAGTTCGCAGATATTTGGATATTAGCAAATCTGGATCTGATTTTCAGCTTTAGTATAAATATGTAAGACCTTAGACGTATATATAAAAATTCAGGAAATATAAATTTTTCATTAAAATATCTATGCACACTTGTTTGCCAATATTAGTTCAAAGGGGAAATTTTCAGATTCAATAATATTGTAACAAAAGTCGTACTTAGCTTCTCCTGTATTCAATGTGGGTATTTTTATATAGAAACCAATGTGCAGTGCTTACTTCTATTGCACTAGAGTATGATGCTACTGCCTGCACACCGCTCTCACGGTACAAAACAACAACCCAGGATGCGTGTTTGGCTTGAAGTGGACCACCATGCAAGTGCGTGATTGAATTCGTTGTCGCATAGACGTGCGCTTCTTGTTTGGATTTTAATCAAGTTGTGGACAAGCCGGCGAAAAAGACACGCGAGCGGGTGTTTTATTACAAGTACGATACAGTGATCGCATAGAACAATAGTCGTGCGTGGGCAAATTACAACCTGTCAATAAGGACAGGTGTAATATTCAAAATTAAGTGTGATTCGAGGTGTTTGTGTTGTGTTGAAGGGATAGTGCCCCAGAATATGTGCCCGACACAAACCAGCGAGGAAAATAGTTTTATTGCTGCACAAGGTGGATATATCAGGGACGTAACTCTGCACTCACCTGCGTTTAGACTTAAATTAAATTTTTTTTATTTGGCCTTGGGGCTATTTAGCAGCCGCATTGTTACAAGTCCGAGCCTAGTCAAATATCCGATTTTCGCCATAATTTAGAGAAAAAGAAAAAGATATAACCCAAGTTTTGAACATTGCGTCGGGTGAGTTTTATTTTTTTTTATTATCGGTAATTGTGTCATGCTAGAACCTAATCTGTCATGCAATTTTATGTAGTGCGACTTTCGGTCCTCTCTGAAATTGTGTCATGCTAGACTGGAGATGGAGTTCTTCACTAAAAATGCGCATCAAAAGAAAAAGATACAACTATTGTACAGCACCAGCTGCACTTTATTTTATTTGCAAATATGAGATGCACTCATATATTTTATTTTTTTCTCAAATAGAAAACAAAACAAAATTCATTTATTTAAATTTCTTTTTCGCAATTGAAATAATTTGCACTTTAATTTTCTCTTGTCTCAGATAGAAAACCAAATAAAATTTATTTCTCACAGTTGAAATAATTTATTCACTCTGATTTCTTCGTCGCAATTATCCTAAAGAAGAAAAATATCGCATGCACCAAAAAAACAACTTTTGCTTACTCTGGATCAATATTCCAGATTTCGGCTTGTTTATACCAATTTAATTTCAATACTTCCTTTTCACTCCTCGTTATGTATAATTAATGACTGATTTAAGTATAGCAAAAGCTTTTTTCAAAATTTTATTTTCAGATTCCGATCAGGCCAGCGTTGTAGTTCGTTCTACTTCAGGGCAACAACCAGGAGGGAAAAAAAAAAAACAAAAAACAGAGAGATCAAGATCATGACCTCTAAAAGGTCATGTATCGGAAGATGACCTCGTCGAGGGAAATTTTTAGTACTGACATTCAGAGATAAGTATTTCTTGTATACTCAGGATTCTTCCAAATTAACAAATTTTCTTTTCATGTCATATGTCTCACACGATTGCGTAACAATATGTTGAAAATAGAAAATTTGCTAGATGAAAAAACAAACGGACTCGAAAGTGCACATAAAAATTGCAATATTTTTTTAAAAAAAAAGCAAATAATAAAACTCAAAAAGTCGAATTTCGATTTTGAAAAATTCAAAATCAAAAGTCCCGAATATTCACAATGTCAGCATCTATGACAATTACTTGGATTTATGTATGAGTACCACGATATTCGGAGAGTTTTTCCAAAATAATTTCCCCCTCAGAAAAAACAAAGGTAATTTTCTTAATAGTTAAAAGTTTCCCTAAATAACATCCAAATTTCAAATTCATACAATCATCAGGATCCAAGAAACAGAACTAGCAGAAAATTTCCTTTTACAAAAAAAAACAAACAACTCAATTCCCATGATTATTTCGTTCATATTGAATATTCATACTTAATGCAAATTAAGGAAATCACTTATTAGCGAAAATTTGTTAATTAAGGAAATTTCTTTTCTTTTCGGGAAATCATTGTTTCAGGAAATCGGTTTACGGAGAATTATCCTTCAATCAAATTTTTTTGTAAGAAATCCCACTTTTTTATTTCTCAAAATACCGTTATTATTTTGGGTTATATAAATTAAAGCAGCGCAGCGATATTCGGTTTTGTAATATTCTGTTTTATAAAAACAAAAAAACAAAAAACAAAACACATTAAATTCCGTTTTTTTGCATAAATTCCATTTTATAAAATACACTATTGATTTAGCTTCAACATCAAAGAAAAGAAGACTATGACGTTGAGAATTTCACAAAAGTACTAGAATTTGGAAGGCATTAACAACAGTCCACTATTTTTTATATTAAAAGCAAGGAAGCAAAAATAAGATCATTTGTAATAAATACAGCGCTAGAAAAACCTTGAAAGCTCCTGAAAATCCCAAGCTTTAAAATACTTTATTTACGTGATTTTTAGAGCAGAGAAGAAATCACGTCCCTTTGTGAAATACTGTTGGAGAAAGCCAAATATTTCCACGAAAGAGGAGGATTTGTTACTAGTAGAGGACGGATAGACAATTTTAAGTATATTCCAATTTAAACTAACAGGTGAGAAGCCATCGAATAAAGCAGCTATAAAGTCATTCTAGACTAAATTCATGGACGTTATTAGGGAAAATGATCTGACTGCAGACCAAATCTATAATGCTGATGAATCCAAGTGCACTTGCAATAGTCAAAGAGTTACCAGTTCATTATATAGGTCAACATAATGCTTGGGTTACAAAACCAAAATATTTAGAGTGGCAAAAAAAAAGAAAAAAAACGACTGCTGTACGATTATTTCTGTTGTTATTGCGTAATTATTGAATTGCGAATTTAAAAATTCAGATCTCAGCCAAACACCATCGAAATTTCTTTCTTGCTCCAAAATAAATATACAGAACTAGGGCTAGAAGTCTGGTAAATATACTATTTTTCTTTAAATACTATTATTAACAAAGACCTTTTTTTCGTTCAGTACGGCTTTATTTTTTTATAAATAATATAAATCACTAAGCTTTATTTGGCACTTGAATCGAAAAGATTGATTGCTCCGTTTTCTAGATATAATTTTTTGAAAATGACTCATCATCGTGAAATCACAATAACCCCCTAGAGGAGGAGGGGGCGGGGCATATTCCTTACAAATTGTAAAAGTTTCATCCGAATGGGAGATGTTCGAGTACCAAGATGATCGGTTTCGTATGGAATTCCTGTATGCTCTTACATATTATACCTTGAAAACTGTTCAAAATCATACAAGTGGATCCATCTGATAATAAAAGGAGGAAACATTTTCGCAATCAGTATATATAGACACTAAGGTCTAGATCTCCCCGATCGGCCACGCACCGACTTCCTTTAAAGTAAGGAGATCACCCCAATCGATCGCGGAGCAACTTACTTTTAAGTGGGGAGATCTTCTCGATTAATCGCAGACCGACTTACTTTAAAGTGAGAAGATCTCCCCGATCGATCGCAGCCCGACTTACTTTGAAGTTTGGAGATCTCCTCAATCGGTCGTGGACCGACTTTCTTTAAATTGGTGAGATCTCCCTGATCAATTGCGGATCGACTTTTTTTAAAGTTGCGATATCTCCCCAATCTGTCGCGCACCGACTTACATCAAAGTGGGGAGATCTCCCCGATCGGTCAGCTAAGTATTAATAGCAATATATTTTAATAATATAACATTTTTGTATGACTAAAGTATTACTTGTAATTACAAAAAACTTTATATTATTTTGGAAAATGCCTTTCCAAATATTTACATACTATGGTCCGAACGCCTCGTACATCCGAACAGGGTATGTATAAATTTTGGGTGTTCGAACTATCGAAGTTCCGCTGTATATGTTTCAAACTTTTTCGAAGATCAAAATTTTGAAAATTTTATGTTTTTTTTTTACCAATTGTAAAATTTTCGGGGTATTATTTTTTTTTGTTTTTTGAATTCTGATTTTCGAGAATTTAGTTTTTTTTTAAATCGATTTCAATTTCAAAATTTTGATTTTCGTAGATTTCGTATCCAACTGCATGCAACACATACAATTAAGAATATGAAATTGTTTTCATTTCAAACATTACATTTGGTAGAAGCTATCGTAGAAGTTCAAACAAATCCAAAACGAAATATTTCAGAATATTAGAAAAATCCATTAAACATGTCCCAAATATTCTATTCAGTACCAAATTTAATACCATTCGATATAAATAACTTTCCTCATTTATTATTCTATAGTACAACATAAGGCCCATTTTCACATACCTTACACATTATGTTTGCCTTAGTTTATCTTACAAGTCATGAAATAAAAATCTTTTCATCTGTTATAAGACTAAAACCTGATGGCGCTAATGATTTTTCTGATTGCCATATTTACACATTCCTTTTAAGTAGTAGGAATAAAAAGGTTGTCACAGAAGGATCAGATTAAGAAAACTGAATACATCGACAAGTTAAAAGAAATGAATTTGTCAGATTAAATGAGGATTGATTGAAGCAATAAACCAACTCATCTAGTATCTATTTTTTCTTCTTCAGCTTCTTACTAAAATCCACAAATGGGAACATCCGCAAAAATTCCAATTTTTTTTTTTTTTTTTTTGTGTCACAATAATAATTTATGCTGTCACACGTAATTTTACTTAAAAAATTGTTTTCAATAAATACCAAAGTTATTTACATACAAGAGAACGTTCCCTCCCTCTCTCCTGGTGAACCAATAGAAAAAAAAAACGAACTCGATAATGTGTCTGTCTTCAAATATACGTGTATGGATTTCAAAAATCCTCACACGAAAATACATTTTTAAGTGTTGACATTGCCACAATTCGAAAACATTCGTGCGTGCAACTCTCCGTATAAGTAAAATAGTGGGGAGAGGGATCTATAGGCAGTTGTTGTTGTTATATTTTTCTCGGTCACATTTCGACACTTTTGTTTTCTTTTATATGAGAAGAACGCGACGACTGGCACAAAATTTACCATAGGTTTGAAAAAGATGTTTTTTTTATTTTTTAGAGCACATAAAGTCAGTTGTGAACGGTGGCGCCGCCTATAGTAGATACTTGCGTGCTTAAGGAAATCGTTCGGTCTTTATCGCTTCAAATACCCCAAGACATCAGATCCCAATTTGAAAAAGATTCGAATCAGGGAGAAATTGCCTCGTAAAAAATTGTATTTATAATAACTGCGAAATGTACATACATGTATGTAAAACAGGAGTGTATATATGTATGTATATGTATTGTGGAAAGATAAGGATAAATATCCGTGCTTTACGAGCATTTTACGTTTACCATGAACAAGGCGCGTATTTACTTGCTTGCGATTGATAAAAGAAAAGAAAAAAAAATATCCGTTTTTTTTTTTGTGGATTCTTAAACTGGGAAATTTTAAGGATTTTATTAAGATGCGGAAATGATATGGGAAAATATAGTCAATGGGACATAAGTTATATTCTAAGTGTGCATATGTAGATATGTAATCCTCCGATGGAAATCAGGCTTTGATGGTAGGGGAGGGGTGCACGGTGTACACATGTTGAAATGCTTTAAGAAATAGGGGGTAAAAAAATAGACAGCAATGTGGGACGAAACTGAAAATTGTCAAATAGAAAAGAAAATTCCATCATTGTGTTGATCCTAATAACATGAATTCCCACCTTATTAGTGGCGTTGGTCATAACTCTCGTTCCTCAAATTTACATGCTGATACTTATTTGCAGGAGGCATCAGTTGATTCTGGTTTTTCATTCCATCCTGTAACTTGGGATGAAGTAGTTTTGGCAGTGTCTTCAATCTCGTCCAACGCTATCAGCATGGATGAAATTACGCTGAGGTTTATCAAGCTCATATTGCCATTTGTCATTGAGGCTCTTACCGCTATTTACAATAATTGTCTAAATCAGTCTGTGTTTCCCAAGAGCTGGAAGATCGTAAAGGTTATTCCTATCCCTAAAACTTCTCGACCTTCCTCGAATAATGACTACAGAGGAATTCATATACTCTCCCCATTATCGAAAAGTCTGGAACGCATTATGTGTTTGCAAATTAATGATTATCTCACTTCCAAAAACCTGCTTTCCACATTTCAATCTGGGTTCAGGACAGGACATAGCTGCACCACAGCTCTGGTTAAAATTGTCGACGATCTTAGTAAGAATATAGATAATAATCTGGTTAATTTTCTTACTTTACTTGATTTCTCGAAGACCTTCGACTCAGTTGACTTTGGCATATTAATAACGAAACTGATTCGTGGGTTTGATTTTTCTCGCTCTGCGGCCAAACTCATTTATAGTTATCAATACGGACGAACGCAAAGAGTGTCTGTAAATAATACATTATCGGACTCTCTCTTGATATTATCAGGTGTTTCTCAGGGCTCTGTCCTAGGCCCACTTCTTTTCAGTTGCTTCATAAACGATCTGCCCTCTGTAGTAACTCACTCTAAGGTCCACCTCTATGCCGATGACGTCTAGGTATATCTCGGATCTCCCCTTGGTTTAATTGAAGATGCTGCAAGCAAAATTATCGAAGACCTTTGCAATATCAATGATTGGGCAGTAAGTAACTTGATTCTCTTAAACCCCCGGAAGTCGAACTGTATTATAATATACAGGCATGAACTTAATACGTCCTATTTTCCTCCCATGATTCTTGATTCCGTGGTGATACCTTACTGTAGTAAAGTTAGGAATTCATGCGTACGTTTCGTCTATTCGTTGCGCAGATACGATCATGTCTCCCCCCACTTGAGTTGCTTAGTTGGGTGTCCTCTTTTTATCTATTATAAGCTTAGAACACTTATCTTTATGTTTAAAGTCATTCATTATAAAGTTCCTGAGTAACTCTATCTGACACTTGAATTTAGTTCATCAACTCGTACCAATAACCTCAATATACCAGTTCATATTATCTCCCAAAGATAAACACTGCTAGTTCACGGAGCTCAAGCTTGGAATTCTCTACCTAATCATATAAAAAGTATCACATCGCTCGGTCGTTTTAAGCGGGCAGTTGTCGGTTTTCTCAATCCCACAATTTAATTGTTTCAGCATTTTACTATACTTTACTCTCTTAAGTAGCTTTTTCTTTGGCTTCTTTACTTAATTTGTGTTGTACATTAATATTAGGTACCTTAAGTACATTATTAAGTTTTTTACTTCATTAGTTCTTTACTTTGTTGCATTCTATACACTCTAGATATTGTTATAAGTTTATTTGATACCGTTGGATTGTGCAAACTTAAAGGGACTTTGTCCTAATTGCACAGTATAAAAATAAATAAAATTGAATTGAAAATTGAAAAAAAAATTTGACAGCAATTCATTCAGTTAGATGATCATAGATGGAGCTAAGACCAATCTGTCATACTAAATATCTTCAGATGGAGATAGGACAACACTATTGCTTTCCTCTCTCCAGGAATTAAGTAATTAAAGTAAATTCAATATTATTATTATTATTACTTTGGTCTCATTACTATATGTGCGGTCTCATTTACATAATTACCTAAATTGCTCAAATCAAACGAGAGTACCTGTAAAAGGTATTCATTACAGACAAGAATTATAATTTTAAATTTTGATTAAAATACTGCTAAATTTAACGTTGGATTTATCGGAAACACCAAGTATGCCAAGGTATAGACAAGACTTCAACTCAATTAAATTAAAGTGGTGCAAGAGATCCCTTCTGCAATAGCATCACGAGACTCATATATGTGGAGTTATATTAGGTATCATAAACACGTGTTGGAAGTTTATAAAGTGCACACATCTATATATACACCCCCAGTCAGACAAACAGTGATTTTACTTCGAGGTTATATACATATATCACCGTTATATCACCGTTGTTTATTTCATTGGCATCATATCCGTGCAGAAAGTCCAATTTCCGATGTTGTTCATGTTTTTACCGTTGATTGCAAAATCCAGACGTAAGGTTCCTTTATTTATTGAAATGGATTAGGTATATATGAATGTATGTATGTAATCTGTATAAGTATGTTTGTATGTATATTCACCGGTGAGACCAGTGGCGGAGGATCGATAATGCACATGAAGGCAGACAGAAGTCCTTGATAAAAATTCTCAGTGAAAATTGGCATTTAATTTGATTTCAATCCAAATTTATTGATAAAATCATTCTAGGAAAATGACAAATGAAAGGTAACGCTGTTCTTTGTTTTAAAATGTGTTTTAGGAATAAATTAGAAAAAAACAAAGACTAAGCACCTAATCTTAAAAATCTTGTAAGGGAAAGTATAAAAATTAGTAAGTATTTGCAATTATACAGTGTACGATAAATAAGTAGGATGGAGTATGCCAATGGGTTCTTTAGAATATCTGTTATGGTTTTAATGTGGAATAAATACTTGAGGGCGTGAAGTCCAGTCTATCAGTCTAAGCAGATAGCTTAGTCAGGCTGGCATCCTCGACTAAGTGCAGAGAATATTGGTTGGGTTAACAAATCGAGAACCTGTGTCACCACGTACCATGAGCAAAAAAAACCGTGCCATAAAAAAAACAAAAGCTACACATTTAGTCCTGAAGGGATGGTACACTACTTACCTTCAAACTTGATGGTGGATCATGTAACAGTAATCCTATGAGTGCCTTTCCTCAGTCTCACATGGCATCACCGGAATATAATTTCGATGCCCATACCTATTGATGACTTATTATTGGCGGACGAGCAGGCCTAGTCAACCTTCATTGTATGGAAACCGGGCTCAGGAGAGTGAGGGAGCAACAGAAACTCAGTGTACTATTACGCTATAAAGAAGAGCTTCATTAACTAGATCAAATTCGTACTAGAGTACGACCCAATTGTTCCTACTTCTTGATCTTTTTTGTTGTTTGTAATTATCGAATATCAAATTTCAATTAAATATAACCATCTTTATAGCAACAATATCATTATAATTAAAAGAGAAGCAACAGTTGCATGAGGCGTCTCCATGATGATTCGCTGTGCCACTGTTAGAAGAGATATATAGCATGCAGTTTTCAGGGTTTCGTTGCTGTCCTGATGAGATCGCCCTGTTACTGCTGATCGAAACACATTACACACAATACCTACTCTGAAAAGATTTCTTGATCTTTGGCTTTAGCCCAGAAACTTATAGTACCTCGATACTACTCTTTTGATTTTCTTTGCTCATATGCAATAGGTTGACAATTGCCTGTAGACTCGTATATTGCATGGGTCCCGAAAGAGTAAAAAAACCCATTCCCACTTTCTACTTATGAGACATATGCATATATTCAACAAATTTCCTATTTACTACTACTAAATTATATTTGTCGGTGGAACGAATCAATCTACGTATGCCTAAAAAGATACTAATGTAATTAGTCTGCACAAAGCAAGAACTATACTTTTTTGACTTCCATGAGATGAACTGCAGCACTACAATCTCTCTGAAAATGATCACTATATAGGATTTTTGGTTTCCCATGGGTGTCAAGACGAGAGCTGAGCTATATCCCTTGTATCCATCGAGCCCTCCTGAGTGCCATGTCATAATTCTAGAATTGTATCTCTAAGAGATAAGGAGTCGTAGTTGAGAAAGAGCACAGGTCCTCCAAATCAGTGGTCCAAGTCATATGCAAGAAGTAGGACCAGATTTAGACTTGATAAGGCCCTAAGCTATTGGGGAAATGGGATCATTTATAAGTCAAGATATAATATGTCAGTGCCAAATATGATTTTTTGATACTGAGAGGATTAAAATGAAATACAATTAAGAAGAATGTATATAGCGAAATAAAAAATCTTTAACTTAAAATCAGTTTTATTATTAACAAACTTAAATATGCAAACTCTGATAAAAGGAACCAAAAGCTCTTTTTAAAGGCACAATTTGGAAAGGCTTATTATCTAATCTCTTGAAACATGCAATAAGGTTTAAGAATTATATTTAACTAAAATATTTTCTGTCTTGCCTTTGCCAGAGTAAAGTCAC
The DNA here is from genome assembly GCA_963924295.1 of Dioctria rufipes. Classification (NCBI taxonomy): domain Eukaryota; kingdom Metazoa; phylum Arthropoda; class Insecta; order Diptera; family Asilidae; genus Dioctria; species Dioctria rufipes. Next base: position 24,911,223 of record OZ002740.1, on the reverse strand, counting down.
TGATGACATCATCAAAGCATAAACTGCGTAGTTTGTCACTTTCTATGCACATGAGACTGAGGGAACATAATTTATCTTGAGTCATTGTTGTTCTAAATTCATTTTTTAAATGCTGTTAAAAATATTTTTGCGTTAGTTAGGTTATGTGCGTACTTGTGTAAAATACACTTACCTGAAATGTAACTGAAATGTAACTCCGTAAGGTTACAAAAAAAAAAACACTTTTCAAAATAATGTCAACAATCAAATTATCACACTGTAAATACTAAATAAATGGTCAGAAATATTTTATCGTCTGCCAACTCACTCAAACTATAAAAGGTCAGCGCATGCTCGACTATAGCGGGCCTACACAGGGGAATCCCAGTATTTATAGTAAAAGTTCTATGAAAAGATACGCGCTAAAACAATTGGATAAAGATTATGAGATGTTGCGGACGTGCTGCATTGTGACAAATAATGCTGCAGAGTATTTAAGTATATATCGTATATGCTCACTTGGATAATTTTTTTTTGCCCCCCCAAGAAAGTGGGGGCTCTAAGCTACAGCTTGTGTAGTTTATGCGTAAATCCTGCACTGGCAAGAAAAAGAATTTTTGGTGGACTTTTCAAATAATTTAACATAATTAATATTTGATTATTCTTCGCTTCGCTCGACCTAGTGGTGATGGATAATTCGCCCGGCTTTCTACCATAAATTCCTTCCATTTTCTCTTGCCTCCTTAACCAACACGTTCGCTTATCCCCTCCTCGATCGACATGTAACTAAGTGTTCCTTTTCGATATTTAACATACAATCTCCCGATTAGCGAAATATCACTTGATTTTTTCTTTTCAAACTTTTTCTCTTGATATCAGACCACCTTCTCCACTGCATCGTATTTGCTAAAATAAATGACCTCCTCCACTCACTTCCGGAATCTTATTCAGTCCACATTCGCCGTTCCACTCGCGGTTAAACTTTCCACTGACAGCTCTGTTACTCATACAGTCTGGATGGCAGATGTCAGTGGTGCAGCTAGAGATATTAATGCCGCGTTCATGCGACCATAACATGCTCTAAGCAAACTATTTGTTCTAAACTCACTATCCCTTTAAAATTACCGCCCCCACCCCTCGCCATACTATTTACCTTTCAAAATTTTTAGTTTTCCAAAAAAAGTGTAGTAACTTACTTCAATGCTCATAAGTCCTTTCAAGGATATCGGAGGAGAAGACTGGAACACTTGTTCCAAAGGGGACCTTTCATCCTTTAAAGATACCAAACGTGCTACAATTTATGGCCAAATACTTTTAGCCCTAAAATTAAAATTTTGGAAAAAATACATACACATTTTTTATGTCATCATCAATCTCGCAGAATTCAAATGAATTTTTCTTTCGTAGTTTTTGAAGTTTTTGATCTTCGGAACTCCTGAATATGGTATATTTTTAAAGTACTAATATAGAGCGTCCTTTGAAGGAACTACTGTTGGCAATACTAGCCCCATAAAAATTCCAGAATGTAATGTAATCTTCTTCCCTCGTACTATATTCTTAGCAATACAAAAGGTCTTAGATTACTTTTATATATGCAACTTATAAGGGAAAAATTTCTACATCAAATACGATTTTTTTTTTCAATTAGTACAATTAATAATTTTCATATTATTTAAACTTTAAGTAATATATTTTAGCTATCATTTTGACATAACCATAAGTTACAAGCTTAAACCTAAAATTAAAATGCGGTATTATTCCGATCTCATTATTTTATTATCTTAAACTTGACGCCTGCACTATGTATGCACCTACCAAAATGAAGGTTACTAATATATGGGAAGGGATAGGGGGGGGGGGGGGGCTAAAATGTATGTATTCGATTCGCCATAAACCTATCACAATTTTTATATGATTACATATTCTAAGATCAGCAACAAAATAATTCAAGGAGAGGAAAGGGGAAGACACCATCTACACGAAGTAGCTCTATCAGAAAAACTCATAAACTCAGTGAACATTGGCAGATAGAGTCCTTTAGATCTTTTATTCGGCACATGCAATCAAGTCTAAAAAATATTTCAGAGATTGTTTTCATGCGGTTACCGTATAGAGGACCTTATTTCTCCATCTCCTTAAAACCAGCGTTTAAGGAATAATGAAAATTAGTAAATTCAGAAGAAAATTATTTAACATTTTGCTTATACTGCTAGACGCCTACACATTGTTACGTGTAATAGAAAAAGAACAAGCGACATCTACATACTTCGCATGGAATAACTAATTAAGTACGAACATAAACAACTTTCGAGAATTGTAAACGGTTTTCCAATAAGAGGTGTTATTTTAATTAGCCCGCTGTTTCGGTAGCTGTCATTTTTGGAGCTGACATTTGACAAGTAGAAACTACGCCATTAATAAAAATTAAACGATACACGATTCAACAACGCATTGAAATTATTAAAATTCACTATAAAAACGGTGAAAATGTGGCAGAGACGGTTCGTAGAACTCGAACACTTTTGGGTCGTCGTGAAGCACCTTGTCGGACCGCAATACAGAAATTGGTAGAAAATTCGAGCTGTCTGGACAAGTTAGTGATGTGAAGAATAAAACCCGTGCACGTTGCTCAAGAACAGCCGAAAATATTGCTGCTGTAGCCGAAAGTGTTAAAGAAAACCCAGGTTTGTCCATTCCTCGTCGTTCTTTGGAATTAGGCATTCCACAAACGTCATTACACCGTATTTTGCAAAAATATTTGGGTCTTAAGGCTTATAAAGTTCAGTTAACACAAGAACTCAAGCTGGCCGATCATCAACAACGTCGAGTCTTTGCTGATTGGGTCCTTGAAATGCATGAAAATGATCCGGAATTCCATCGAAAACTCATCTTGAGTGAAGAGGCCCATTTCCACCTCGATGGCTTCGTCAACAAGCAAAATTGTCGCATCTGGGGCTCGGAAAACCCAAGAGTTATTGTTGAAAAGCCTGTCTATCCTCAACGTGTGACTGTTTGGTGCGGTTTATGGTCCCGAGGGGTCATTGGACCTTACTTTTTTGAAAATGAGGCTGGAGCAACAGTTACGGTGAATGGATTGCGCTATCGACAGATGAATAATGATTTTTTATGGCCAGAATTGGATGGTATTGATCTGGACAACGTTTACTTTCAACAAGACGGCGCTACGTGCCATACAAGCAACGAAACCATTGATCTTTTACTGGAAAAGTTTCCGGACCGTGTGATCTCTCGAAGAGGTGATCACAATTGGCCACCGAGATCTTCTGACTTAACACCTTACGACTTCTTCCTTTGGGGCCATAGGGCAGCCACTTTGCGATTTGGTTATGGAAAATTTCATGAAAAGGATATGGTCCTGTAGGCGTGGTCGTGGTGGTCATTTGACTGATGTTATTTTCCATTATTAACGGCATACCATCCTCTTTACAATGAAATAAAGATCCGATCATTTGTCTCAAAAAATGGCATTTTTCTTTGAATATCAAAATAACACCTCTTATTGGAAAACCCTGTATTACAGAAAGGACTAGCGAAATGTTTAGGTTTGATCTATCGATGTATCGAGAAAGGAGTATTCCGGAAGGTTCTAGGACTAGTTATACAGTATAAATACGGCGCTTCTCATCGCCAGGAGCCAAGTCTTGTAAAATATAGTAAGGTGACCGGAGTAAACTAATTGGATTGCGATACAGTACTAGCGATAATTAAAGTAGAGTTGATTGTGATTGTTTGTGAATGTTATAAAAGTAAACAGTATAGTTAAATAAAGGAAGAACTTGTGAATAATATTTGAAATATTGTGTTTGCATAACGAACAAAGGCCACTCTAATAACAATATTTGCCTACACCTAAAAGAGCTTATATAAATAATAACGCTTAAATTGGGATTAATATTAAGATAACTGGATTAGTAGATTAAAATTCAAAGAAAAATAATCTCACTACTCCCAGAAGCATGTTTACTTGGCGCTGAAATAATTCGACCCTTTACATCTCTGCGACTGAGTTTGTACAAATTAAAAAAGGAAAACACTTGCTAATACTTCTAGGAGCCCGTTCACTAACTCCATAAGTTTTTGTCCAATTTAACTGCTCGTTAATTAGGTGTTTTTTTTTTCTTTTGTGTAAAAATACGGTTTTGCGGAGGTTATCAAATTCGACCTTTGTATGAAATTTATATTATTTTTTATGTAAGTATATGTATACTTATATGCTCCGCGCATATTATCGAAACGCGTGGACAGATTTTCATTTTTTTTTTATTGTATAGTATACAGGGTGTCCCAAAAAATAGTGATAATCGGAAGCCTGGAGGTAGAGCGTCCTTCGGGGAACCCAAATTATCCCCATGTATGCTCTACGGTTTTTTGTAGTTTTCGAGTTATTACAAATTTTCAAGATTATTCGCTAATTACGTGTTGTAAGGTAATTTTGGTCATAGCGGTCGAAGAAAGTGAGATAGGCACTTATTTTTTTTTTTTCGAAATAGCTTAACAGTGCATTTATTTCAATACACTTCACCATTGTCTCAAAAAGTAATGTTGATTTTTTTCTTTTACCAAAACAAAAACTAACTTGAATGTTCTATGGCAATTTTAAGAAAAAAGTTCCATTTTTTTTTTTTTTTTTAGAAACGAGTTCGAAAACTTCCTTAGTTCATCGACTTTACATGGCGCAAATTTTATCAAGTTATCTCAGCGGCATCATACTTAAATTTCGATTCAGATTGTACTAAGTGTTAAATTTCACAATTTTAATTGGGATGTAAAAACAAGTAAAACTGAAAATAAAATAAAAACAAGTAAAAAAGCTAGAATTGGTCTAAGACCAATTCTCATGATACCCTAGATGATTGCCCGTATGAAATTTCGTATTGTCATCCTTCTGTGCAAGTTTGATTTTTGAAGTGGTTTTTCGCATATATTTCTAGACCGGTTTGTCGGACAGAAAAATGATTATAACCAATTTTATAGGACTTCGTATTCTGAAGAAGTTTTTAGTACAATAAAAATGTCTAGGACTGATCGTTTTCACAGTATACGTAAAAAGCCTAAATTTTTATATGGCAACACCAAGAAGGAGTTGCCCGATTTAGTCCATTTTGTAAACTTTATTTGATAGTACAATGAAAATACCATATACCAAATTTCAGCTCTCTATATTGATGTGTTCTCAGCCAGTCTCCAAATATATAGTAGAAAACGAAAGTTTTGTATGGCAACCCCAAGAAGGAGTTGCCCGATTTGTCTCATTTTCGAACTTAATTTTACTTTTTTTTTTAAAGTCCGTGTACAAAATTACAGCTCTCTAAGTATACGCGTTCTCGAGTTATCGTGCGCACAGACGGACGGACGGACGGACGGACATGCAAAAATCAAAATAACTTTTAATATTATGCGTGGGTGTCCAATCCATTTTGCTCTACCATCATTATTTCGAGGTGTTACAAACGGAATGACAAACTTAGTATACCCCTTAGATTTCATCTAGGGTATAATAATTATTTTATTGTGAAAAATTACAAAAAGTTTTCAAAATTTCTACATTCCTTTTCGACATATAACCGACAATGGCGGAAAAAATTCTCTTTCAGTCTCTTTCTTTTCATGTTTTCTTCCACCGCTCTTAATCTACTCGACAAATGCGCCAAACTTCTGCATTCTTTACAATAAACCAGCTCCTTGTAGTAGCCCGAGTATTTTGTTTTGCTTACGAACTTAGACTTTGATTAGTGCCGTAGTGAAAATACTTGGAATTGTGACATTGACGATAATTCTGGACTATGAAATCATGAGCTATTTACCGAATGAATATTCGGAAATGCACTTTTATTATGGCTGGGCAAGAGGAAACGCTTCGTAAGCAGCAAGACTCTACACGGAACATGTAGAACGCAGAGGTGGGCCTCAGCCTGAAAATAATAATGGATTAAATTTACTAATTTTACTAATTTATTAATTTTTTCCTCTCCTCCCGAAATGCCATATTTTTTCTGTAATTTGGCCACATCACACGCCTTGTTCAAAAAATCTTTATCCATCTTTAAAAAAATGCACTAAGAAATGAAAATATCTTTTTTTAGGCCAGCCATTCCCTTTAACTCGTACACGAATTTGTCTATTTCTTTACTATTTTCGACACTCTCGTAGACCCACTTTTCGTCATCACAGCGAGCTGAAATTTGGTACACAGGTTCATGTCGCGTGACAATTGAATCTATCAGAATTTGAACCGGAAATTTCAATGGAAAACCCGGAAAATCGGGAAAAATCATTTGAAAATTTGGTACAAATTTGATTAGTGATAAGTCCGTTTCAGGAAAAATGCAGAGTTTTCCGATTTTTCCGAAAAATCTTCCGTAATTTTCCGACTTTTCCGGAAAATTTTCCGGTAAACAAGTTTTCTAAATTATGCAGGATCAAGTTTGCTATCAACTGGCATCATTACTTTCTCTCCGACAATGGTGAAAACTTCCAGAAAAATCGAGGAAAATTCATGTAAAACGCTTTTCCGGAGTTTTTCCTACCAAGGAACCGTTTGAGCGTTTTGCAACCTAAGACAAAGTTGTAGAGCGAAATGAGTTGCATAAAATTGCTTTTGTGGAAAACTCCATGGAAAACCATGGAAAACCCGTAAAAAACGAGCTTTCAAGCTAACTGAGGCCAAGCCGCATGAAAAAGTAGAAAATAAACTTTTCTTCACACACAGAGGTTGACTCAGATTTTTTTATTGTTACATTTCTCTTGAATATTCTTTCTCTTCATGAATCAAATCACTTATTACCTCTGATTGATCATACTGAAATATATCGGTGATTGTCAGCGAATAAAATTTGAGTCCACCTCTGTGTGTAAAGAAAAGTTTATTTTCTACTTTTTCATGCGGCTTGGCCTCAGTTTTGCTTGAAAACTCGTTTTTTACTTATTTTATTTATATATATTTTAAGATTAATAATTTTGGCGCCGATTTCAAAAATTTAGAATTCATAACACAAAACGACGTTTTTCGTTTTTTCGAGCGTTTTTAGTTCAACTTATTTTTCATACATTTCTATTATTACCAATTATTATTACCTTCACTTTCCCCTTAAAGCGTAGTTGACATTATGCTGATTGACCAGCGCTTATGCATTAGCGACTAGAATCACCGCATCTTTAGCAAAGTCTCAACACTAATGCTGAAGCCATCAGCACTTCACAAATGCTGATTTTACCAGCATGGAAAAAGTCAAACTTAACTCTTCGGCTATCAGCACATAATAATTGTGTAGAAAACATAGCTACAATTGCAATAAAATTGAGTGAAAGTGAAACGTTAAAGTTTATTAAACTACATAAAAACTGTTAATGTCTGTCGAATTACAAATTAAAAGATTATAATATATTATAATATATAAAATATAAAAAAAAAATATATATATATACAGGGTGTCCCGTAAGTCGACGTCAAGTCGGAATCGGGTGATAGATGAAACCATAACAGTTACCAGAAAAATGTAAAAAAAATCTAAGTCATGTATTTTTCAAATTATAGACATTTCTTTTGTTTTCGAGATAATGTACACCCTGTGATGGTTTTTTAGCTCCTGTTGCTACAAATCTTTACTTTTTTTCAATTTTATTTTTCTTATGTAATCCCGAATAGTGCTTATGTAACCTGTTGCTTTAAATTCCAAGCCAACTGTTTCAGCTTGGAAGAAAATGTCCCATTTTGCCGAATCAAGAATAGAAAATTAATATTTCACCCAACTTTAACTGACTTTAATGAAAAAAAATTCACTACGCCAGTCTGACAAGTAACTTTAAAAGTTGACGCATTTACTGAGGATTTTAAAATGGTATAACACTTGTGCAATATTTCTTAGATTACGAAAAAAAACATTTTTTTCTTCAAGAAACCCAGTTTCGAAAAATTTCTTTTCACCTACTAAAATTGATTCTAGTAAACCCAAAGCTTGCCTTAAGAGCGTAACTTTAAGATTCTAGCTTGAGTGAGACGGAGAGTCATTCCATGAAGTGTGAGTGAGACAGATAGTGGCGCTTTCAAGTTAGAGATGCCAACTTGTTGTTATTTTCCTTAATTTTAAAATTAAACACCAATTATTTGGATGCTAAGATTTATTATTTACAAAAGTTGTTCAAACTGCCTTCCTTCAGCTTCAATACAAGCTCGACATCTTCTTAAAAAAGATCGGGTTATCAGACCGGCAATTCTGCCGTTGTTGACAAATTCAACTGCTTCCGTAATTCTTTGCCGAAGCTCAGCTAAATTTTCAATTGACTTCTTAGAAACTTTCTCTTTTACTGCTCCCCAGTAAAAGAAATCTAATGGATTTAGATCAGGTGAACGGGCTGGCCATGAGATCGTACCAGACCGCCCTATCCATCTGTCCGGATATTGTTCATTGAGATATTCTCTAACTGAAAGGGCATAGTGCGCTTGGCAGCCGTCTTGCTGATACCACATCTCTCTGTAAATACTTAGTGGCATGTCTTCCAGTAAATTAGGTGAACGGTTTTGTAAAAAATCTAAATAAACTTCAGCATTAAAGACCTCTGGCAACTCAAAAGGTGCTATACTTTTCCGTTTAAAATTCCAGTCTACATGTTTATTTTAAAACGATATTGAGATCTATTTTGTCTCATTAAATACGGATTCTCTAGTTGTGTAGGTTCATGTAACCGTCCTTTTTAAATGTCGATTCATCCGACCACAAAATTTTCTCGAAGAATCGCGGACCTTCCCGTTGTCTTTGTAGCATCGTTTGGCAAAACGTAACCCGAGGTTGATAATCCCGAGGTAGCAGGGTTTGTACTCGCTGTACATGGTATGGGTGGGGCTCATGTTTTTGTAATATTCGGTGAGCTATACTTTTGGCCACTCTTGTGCATTCCTGGATTGCACGTACCGAATTACTTGGGAGTTCTTCATCTGCTTGAAGTACTATGTCCTCTTAAGGTAAGGAACTCTTCCTTGACCATGTACCTGGTTTGGAAGTCGGCCCTCTGTAGAACGTAGACGATGCACATTTGTAAAAACTCAAAGATTTGACGCGCTAGGGTCACTATCTTGCTCACTCGTATTTCATGCAATGAGTCCCCATCTCAGTTAAACTAGAATCTTAAAGTTACGATCTTAAGGCAAGCTTTGGGTACACTAGAATCATTTTTGGTAGGTGAAAAGAAATTTTTCGAAACTGGGTTTCTTGAAGAAAAAAAATTTTTTTCCGTAATCTAAGAAATAATGTAGCAAGTGTTGTACCATTTTAGAATCCTTATTAAATGCGTCAAATTATAAAGTTACTTGCCAGACTGGCATAGTACAGTTTTTCTTTCAGTGCAGTCAGTTAAAGGTCAACGAATTATTAATTTTATATTGTTGGTTCGGCAAAATGTGATATTTTCTTCCAAGCTGGAGCAGTTGGCTTAGAACTTAAAGCAACTGGTTACATAAGCACTATTCGGGATTACATAATAAAAATAAAATTGAAAAAAAGTAGAGATTTGTAGCAACAGGAACTAAAAAACCATCACAGGGTGTACATTATCTCGAAAACAAAAGAAATGTCTATAATTTGAAAAATACATGACTTAGATTTTTTTTCATATTTTTCTGGTAACTGTTATGATTTGGTCTATCACCCGATTTCGGGTTGACGTCGATTTACGGGACACCCTGTATATATAATTCGTAAAATACCTATATGTTATATTATGACTAATTTGTGCAGCAAAATACGATGCACTGCAGTGCTGTAGCCGGTGTACGAATTGTAAAGCAAATTAAAAACAGTGCAGTGCTTTCGCAATCATTTTTTAAATATTTCATATATAAATAAATTTTTTGTGTTGTGGATTGAATATTTTGAGAAAAACTCTACAAATTATTCTTTCAATCTCATTTTAAAATTAATTAGTCTATTTAAAATTGAAGACTTCCTCTATTTTGTGGTATTTAAGAAATTTCAACTGATACAGTGTGCAGTGTTTCAGAAATTAGCCGAAACGATGCAGTGAAAGTGAATGGCCACATGGTATTACATTGCATTACATTACATTACACTACATTATAGTGCACTACACTGCATCGCATTGTTTTTCAGGCTATAGTCTCTGTTTAACACATTTCATGTTCCACCAATTCTCAACTTACACCGCTATAACAACAACCGAGAACGCAACCTCACTGTCCGCCAATTTTGTCAGTGTTAACTTGTGCTTTCGCAAATGTACAATGTAAACAACATCACCGCGCTGTTACACCAGATGCTGATGCACCAGGGCTGGTCAATTAGCATAATGTCAACTATGCTTAAACAATGAATTTGAGGTCCCTATACATCCTCGCCCCTATCCAGTCTACCATACCTTCAGGCATGAGTCTTTTTGCATACCCTAAGCTTGTGAAAAATTACCCTCTCAATCAAACACTCTGCAGGATGGAGAATGAAAATTTAGACGGGAGGTTCGAGAATTCAATTATGTCTAACGGACAGAGATAAAAAAAGGGAGTAAATGGAAGAAAACCGTCATTTATAAGTGAACTGAATTGCTTAAAATTAACATTAATAGTGTAAACTGAACAACCATAGTATTCTAAATGTAAACAAATAATTAACTTAGACACAAACCAACTCAATGCAAGCAATCCCTATATTCCTATATTCCACTTTCCTCTCCAACATTTTTGTGCATTCAAACGTGAAATAAAGGGATGAATTAACATATATTTCTTAAATGCCTTAATTCGGAATTCTGATTTAGCTTGTCACTCCCCCCCCCCCCCCAACATTGAGCAATATAAAAAGGCGAGCAAATTGCATACATTTCTCATTCATGTTCGAGATATTGAAGGGTCAACATCAAAACCATAATCCTATCCATTCCTCAATTTTTCCTGCCTCACGTCGTTGAGAGGCATTCTTAGCTGGACTTTAGGCCGCTAAAAATTTATATTCTCCTTCTCTATCTCCTGCCTTGCGTTGATAGGCATTCATGGCTGGATTTCGGATCGCCAAGCATTTTTCTTGATTTCTTCTTATTTTTTATTTGTCTTTTACTAATAAAAAGTGAAATATTTTATTTTACTGCACACTTCCCTATGACGACGTTTACAATCCATTACAATTTTAATAAATAATATACAAAATTCATTGATAAATCATAAATTAATAAATTATACTCTCATCTCAGTTATGACACAAAAGCACAGCAAATCAACAAATTTTGTTTTCCCTTATCCCTCACAGCAATCTCTTAAGCTGCGGTAAATGGGATAACTTTACGTGGGTAAATACCGAGAAAAATCCAAATCTCGTAGCAGATGAACCTGAAAGGATATAATCTATATCTTCTCTCTATACCCAAAATCAAAGCCTTCCGCAGCAGGTATATATCGTTAAGGAAATTTATATTAATATTATTCGATCCGTTTCTGTCGACTGGAGATTTTGAATAATACTTCCAAGTAAATTGGCCTTTTTTAGCCCTTTTGTGAGGCATAGACAAGACCTTACGGCAATTTCATCTCAAAGGAATTGAGATCCATGGCGGAGATGAAGAAATAAACAAGAAAACTCTCTCATTTTAACTCCTCCCCCTACTCGTCTCCAAACTCACCTACAACCATTCACATCGCAAGAATAAGTAAAATGCTAGGCCGACCAGAATTTTTCGTCCTTTAACGTCTTTCTAGAGGACGACGACAACGGAGGATATACAGACACACACATTCAATCGCCATAGAAAATCCACATCCTTGGTGTTTTTTTTTTTTTTTACAGCCGATTGATTATTCAAGAATAGAAACCATAAACACACTCTCATACACACACAGTTTTGTGGCTATGCGGTCACCTTTTAATGCCAATCACAATAAATCTGCAAAAAAGAAAGCTTTACAGAAAAAGGACAGCTCAGGGAAACCACACTTTTCACCTTGGCTGACCAAAAACTTTTTTTTTTTTGGGAAGTGCGGTCTAACTTTATCCATTTGAAGTGCGTAATTCCATTTTCTCAATTCGGTAACCCATTTCAATGCAAATTTTTTTTTTTTTTTTTATTTCCTTTAAGGTTTTAGGCCAGAGAACAGTTTAAGGTGCTAAAGAGAGACGACTACTTAACTTTCGGACTAATTAATATTTAAAAAAAAAAAAAAAATGCACACACACATAAAAAGCCCCAAAAACAGTATACCCTTTAAATAAGGTATTTTGGGGCCGAGTTAATTATTAGGGAAAACATGATAATTAGGATTATTTGCGGTGAAGTTTATTTCATCGCAATTTTTTTGAATCTAATTAACTTTTAATTACTCGAAGAGATTAGATTCGCTTGGTTTTTACTCTAAAAAAAAACTCGTGTTGTTATTGTTTTACGATTAGGGTAGGGCTAAAGGGCGATGTTTGTTGACAATTTTAAACCTTCCCGAGAGCCTTGACAAATATTGATATGGATGCAAACTTCTACAAATTTAAGATCTAATTTTTCTGTGGCTACCTTTTATACGAATCAGAATAGATGGACAAAGCTAAACTTAATATAAGAAATTCAATAAAACTAAACTCCTATGAGCGCCATTTATTCAAGTTATTTTTTTTTTTTTACCATAAATTCTAGTCAACCTGTAAATTTTGTAGAATATATAAATATTGTTGACTTTAGTGTGCAAGTTGACATATGGGCGTCTGAGCTGAAGTATGGATCGAATTGCCTAAGAACCGAAAGACCACTTACAACAAAAAATAAATATCTTTATCGTCTCCGATAGTCAGGAATGGATTTCAATCTTCTGTGGTGAATGAAGTCAGAAGTTATGTAGGAGTTCCAAAGAATTCTTGAAAAGTTATGTTGATCGGAAAACCCTTCTTGGATTACAGAAAACCATTCTTGGATTACACCCACTCTACCTCTTTATCCAGAGGGAAGCAGCGGCTAGAATATTTCGAAGGAATACGTCAGATGATCAGACTTTTTCCGGTGTCACTTAACATCTTCGGAAAGGTTAACATTAAAGGCCTAGAAGCTCCTACAGATATTATGCCGAAAAAATGTTCCTTCGAATTAGGTTACCAGGTAATTATGCAAAAAGCATCTGGCCCCAGTTGCAGCTAAGGCACCATGTCTGGTATACGGATGCATCGAGGAAGGATGACAAAACAGGCGCACGACTGGTCGGTCAAGAAATGGAAGTCTAATAGGTACATCACCATTCATTTTTCATGTAGAAGTGTATGCTCTAGTAGTTAGAGTTCAGAAAAGTCTGCATAGGGGCTGCAAAAACAACAACATCTACAATTGCACAGACAGCCAAGCTGCGCCCCTGGCTCTATCCTCTCAAAACTTTAACTCAAATGAATTCTCAGCTGCTGTCAAAAAATGACAAAGTAACGTTGCTTTGGGTTCCTGGATACAAGGAAATGGACGGTAATGAAAAACGGACAATCTGGCTTCTTCATGCCCCTCATCTCCAGACGCGCAACATAATTGGTCTTAATAGACAGTCACTCAGGCTGATTACTAATGCAGTCATGGGATATGTCCCCTTCCGTTATTATTTGAAGCGATCTGTGTTGTTGACTCTAGAAGATGAAACCTCAAAGCTTATTATATGTGAATGCCTCGAACTTACAACATTGTAGTTGCAAATTACTAGAGAAACACTTGTATCTCCAAATAAGATTTACAATATAACTGCAACAGCAAAAATCAAACTCATTAAAAGAGTTCATTCTGCCTAACCAGTTTAAGGGAGAGCACAACAGCTCAACTCTGATCGCGGTGTCCGCAGTGACCTAATGGTCTAGTAGTCCCTAGTTTTAACCTAACCTAACTTAATACTGGGGAGCACAAGCATTTCATAGTGATTCCATCAGTGAAAGAAAGAAGAAATTTCTTGAGTTACATTAGGACGGATGTTAAATTTTTAGCTGGGTTAACTCAAACCGCTGACCACTATATAAACAGAAGAAGTATCTTGCCACTATTGACTTGGCAACTGATACTATACTTGCAGCGTGTTTTTGTAGATACTGAGGAAACTACTTTACATACATGCAATTTAAAACTCCACCTTCTGTGGACTTCGACTAATCCCTGATGATCTGCTGGACTTTTATGCCTTCCTCAAAAAAAGTGTTCGTACAGAAAAGCGTCTTGGTCGAATCTGAATGTTATTAAGTGATAAATAAAAAATAAATTCACGGAACTCTTTCTAAAACTTAAAATGGCAAAATGCAAAGTAATACCACAGATAAGAAATACCGGATTTGGAAACCAATGTTAAAAATCTGCTTCTCATAAGCCAGTAATGTTTTATATATCAGCCAGTCTTAGCTTTTAGTAGGGGCACATCTGTGAACATTAACCAGCATACAGGCTAGCCGAAAGTTTGGTTTCAGCCTGCGCTTGAAAAATAAGAAAAAATTGTAAAAACTATAGAAGATTTGTTAAGATATTCAAAAGGTTTAGCAAAGACTTTAACCAAAAAATAATGTACAAAAAGCATTGAAGATGTCACTACATACGGGACATGAACTGACTCTCCTATCACCTTCAATAACTGGGTATTACTTATCTGTGGTAGTACTTTGTGTCGTTACGATTATCTGGAATTTCTTTTCTATATACCTGAATGGAATTAACGACCTTGACGTTTACTTTTGAACAGTCTTCGATAAGGCATACTGTGCCTCATTAACAGGACATGAGATTCGAGTGTATGCACGAAGTAGAATTGTTTTTCATTGGATCATCTTGGTATCTGTACCTGGTACCTTACTCCTTCTGCATTCTAAAAATATATTGTTTATTCTAGATGAAAGTATTCATCGGCATACCACGTCATTCTAAAAGGTATGCTAATCTCAACGTTTCTTCTATTTTTCAGAAATACATTGATCATAAGTTATAAAAATATCATATCCAAACTTGAAACCAAACCTTCAGCAAGCACACCCTTATGAGCTGCCTTTCATATTCATAAATTCATAGGTCTATATATCCTCAGGCATTACATTCATACAAACATACAAGAAATACAGCAATCCCAAATTAATAAAAAAAAAATCATAATTTAAGACTTTGAACTTCTTAAGTAAATCCTAGACTAAATCTTATGACCGCATATATTTATAACAAGTATTCATACAAAAGGTTTTCCGCAAAAAAACTGTTATTTATAAAAACATACGAAAATCTCATACCCACAAAACTAATAAAGTATAGGACAATGGGCCGTGCCCACAGATGTAACCTTTGCATTATACTCCTTGAGATCTATGAAACTCAATATAACCAACCAAATGGGGTATTTCTGGGATTCCCTATATGTTCTACGTTGTCTAGGCTTTTTCTACATAAAATACTTTGCTTCTTTACCTCAATAAATATTCTATGAATAGCTTGCCACATTGTAGCTCTATAGCACATACACACAAACACACACGCATTTACACATAATTCAACCTTGTTGCTGAAATAAAAAAAAAACACCTAAAGGATCTAAAGGTTTTTTTCTTCTTTTGAATCCCTTTAAGAAGAGACAACAATATCCCTTCCCCAATAGACCTGCTATACATCCATATATAGAGCAGAAATTAATAATTTCATCACAAACGATACCAGATGGAGCTGTTCTATTTTGTACTATTGAATTTTTTATGTAAAGATGGCGAACTATTTCGGGAAGGGAAAATACACACTTAAATATTGTATTCAGGAGCATTTAGGAGCTTGGAGCAATTGTACGTGTGCAGTTCATCCTTTTGCGTAAAAAATTTCACATAAATCCAATAAGTTGCCCTGTTAGACCTGAAATTGTGCTTGTGTTATACTCATATATAATACCATATACGTAGTGTAGGTATATGTAGTAAGTGTATTTAGGAGGGTGGAATACTTCAGTGATAAAGGCTAACAAAATTATGGAAAAGGTGATTATGAGTTGTGAGTTGTGAAAAGCCTCTTTGTAGTAAATATTAGCATTGCTCGGATAAAGTTTATTTCCATGGAGAACGTATTATGAAAATTGGCAATTCTACTTCTTCTTCTTCCTCTTCGAGTATTTACAAATAACTAGAAATTGAAGGTTATTAAATCTAACAATAAAATGGAGGGGATTTTGTGTTGAAAATGTCATTCAATGACAATACAAGTAAAGAAAATTACAGCTTGATGAAAATAGATTTTCTGAATTGGAACATATGGAAACTTGAGAGGTTTTTAATAGAAGTATTTGTTAATGTACAGGTAAGGTGCTATAATTTCCCTGTGACATAGAATAGAATAATCTTTATTATTAGTATTTAGAATATACTTTTAACTACAGTAACATTTTATAAATTCTATGCATTTCTTTTTAAAACAATTAACAGACGTCTCTCCTGTTATGTCTTCAGATAACTTGTTGTAGAACTGGAAGCCCTTGTAAATTAATGAATTCTGCGTTCTCGCTTTGTTGTAAGACTCCAATCTTACATTGACATCCATATTCCTCAAATTGTAGGGTTGAACATCCGCCACGAAGGTCATCTTTTCTTTAATGTAGTTTGGTAATATCCCACTCTTTATTTTAAAAATGAGTAAGAGTACATTTAGCTCAATTCCTTGTTGTACCTTCATCCACTTAAGTGTATCCAACATCCACTTAACAGATGCATACCTACTACATAACAGTATACTTCGCATCGCTGCTTTATTCTGCATTTTCTGGAGGCGTTCAATTCCCTCTTTTGTGCACAGAAACAATATTGTGGAACAGTATTCAAGATGCGGTTTTATCATCACATTGGGTATATATCCTTATTGCACAAAATAATGAAAGTGATTTTCGTTATCTTTTAAAATACCAAATTTTCTTCCCTAACTTCTTACATTACATAGTCTACGTGACTTTTAAAATTTAACTTGCAATCCAATATCACTCCTAAGTACTTTACTTCATTTAGCAGCTCAATATTTTCATTTCCTATTTCTATAGGTAGATTATCATTTGTGTTTAACCACATACCATTTGTTTTCATAATGTTAATTTTCAGTTTGTTTCTATTTAACCACTTATGCAAATTGTCTAGATCAAATTCGAGTTTTGATTTAATCTCTATAGCACTGTCCCCGGAGCAATATATTAAAGCATCGTCCGCATATAAATTTACCTTCGAGTGCACTAAACTCAACTTTAAATTATTCACGTATATAATAAACAACAGCGTGCCCAGTACGGATCCTTGGGGAACACCCAATTTCGTCTCTACCGCCTGCGAATAAATCCCATTCACCTTCGTTCTTTGCGTTCTATACTGTAGATAACTTTCGAACCATTTCCACTCCTTCCCTCTTATTCAATACTTCCACAACTTTTGTAACAAAATATTTCTGTCCACCGGTTCAAACGCTCTTTTTAAGTCTAAGAATATGGTTGCTATCTTCTTCCCTGCATCCATTTCTTCTTTCCAAAGTGAGATGATAAAATTCAAAGCAGTTTCACATGAATGATTTTTCCTGAACCCGGACTGTTCACTGATTATTACTTGGTTGCTTTCCAGGTATACCTCTAGCTGTTGCTGAACCACACACTCTAATATCTTTTCAAATATCGGCAACATGTTTATTGGACAGTAATCCTCACATTTTTTTGGTTTAATGACTTTCTGCACTGGAACTATCAGTGATTCTTTCCAAATCGCTGGGCACTTGCCCTCATACATCGATTTATTCACGAGATAAGTCATGGTGTTTCCTAATGCTGACCAATTCTCTATGATCATCTTCGCACTAAACTTATTAAAATCCTTTTTTTGGTTGATTTTTTTGCAAATGAATTTCAATTTTTCCTCACTTACTTCCTTGAATTGAAAAATATTGGTGGATTCATTTATTTGATTCACGTACTGTTCTTTAGGTATAGTTTCATGTATTTCATTAATACTTTCGATGAAGAAATTATTAAATCTGTCTGCAATTTCCGTATTATCTGTAATATTAATGTTATCAAATTTTACTTCTCTTATTTCTGGCTCTATCTTCTTTAACACAGACTGTTTCAAAACTCGCCACATTTCTTTTTGCGTCATCGCATTGTTTATCCTGTTTTCAATACTAGTTTTTTTAGTTTTTTGAATTTTCGCTTTACATATGTTCCTTATCGTTTTATACATTTCCCAAGTACTTTCGTCATTTGTCAGCTTAGCTTTGTTATACGTATTAATCTTATACTGTTTCATTTTTTTAAGTCATCAGAAAACCAACTTATTTCTACAGTTAACTTTCTTTTTTCTTGTAAAACTCTTAACGATTTCATTCATTTTCATATCAAATTCTTTTGTGCAGTCGTGTATGGTTTCATGTAATATGACATCTTTAATTTTAGATTTCTTTATAGCTTCCATAAATTCATTTTTTTTATATTTCAATCATCCTATCCACTGTTTCTTAATATCTACTGTATTATTATCTACATCAAATAAAATCTTTAGCGTTTCATGGTCGCTTATTATCAAGGCCTTATTTACTTTTACTTCAAGATTTTTTTTGGTTTGTTTTTACGTAATCTATCAATGTTTGAGAGCTTATTGTAACACGTGTAAATTCATTTACTATTTGCTTAAGGCCTGCTGCTAATATCACTCTTTCTAATTGTTTCCTATATGTATTATTCTCCATCCAGTTTATATTAAAGTCTCTTGTTATTATTAAATCCCCATCTATATCCTCCAAATATTGGATTATTTCCTCGAATAGTGTACAGAAATCACTTTTTGACGACCTAGGTGATCTATACAGTACTACCACATTAATACATTTTCTTCCTACACGGCATTTTAAGGCCATCCACCATACACTTAATGCAATATCGACTTTTTTAATAAACTCAAATTCCCATTCTTTTTTAATGTATATAGCTATACCTCCTGTATGGTTCGAGCTAGAGTCACACCTAACTAAGTCATAACCGTTTAAATAAATCTCCCCATCCTGTACATCATCCTTCAGGTGAGTTTCACTTAAAAGAATCAAATCAAAATCTTTTTTATGGCATGTGATTTCTAATTCATGAAAGTTGCCTATCAGCCCCTGGATATTCATATATGTCCATTTCATTTGCTTTTGTTGCTATATACCTACTTGTTGTTTTATTATTTTCACTTTGTTCAAGTATACTGGACAATGCCAGCTAAGCGTGTTATGGTTAACGTCCATTTTTAAACCCAAATTCTCATTAGCTTTAATGCAATTTGCACATTTTTCCACCACTTGACTATTGCGACCTTCGAATTCCTGCATAAACTTCGAGCATACCTCTTTATTCTTGCATTCTGAAGATCTATGGTTAAACCCAAAACATTTATAGCATCTTAGTACATGAGTTCCATCCCATACAAGACAAACATTCCAACCAATTTTAATTTTGCCCACCTCAATTGTTCTCAGATATGTTTCGTGATCCAATTGAATAATTGCATTAAAATACTTTTTACGGCCTCCTTTTACTTCCCAGATCTTCTTGCACTCCATTACACTATGTTTCATATAATCATTTTGATTCCGTACTGCCGTAATGATTTGGTTCTCATCCCATTTCTCTCATATATTTTATGTATAAAAATTCGTAGTTTTTTTATTTCTGGCACCTTAATCTCATAATTCTGCCCTAACTTGTCTTCCACTGCAACTTTAATTTTCTGCCTTTCTTCATTACTCTCGCTTTCAATAGCAATAACATCATCTTGCTTACCTTTGATTCCAGTGAATTATAGATTAGTGGGGTCCACTTGTCTCTTAATATCTTCCTTAGTCAACTTACAATCTTGCCTACTTTTAGGCTTAACAATTATCGGAGGTGCACACTTCACTTTATCCGCATAAGATGCTTTTTTCCCCTTCCTTCTGTGTTATCTATATTTACCATAAAAGCTCTCAACGCTTTCTCCTGAGTGGCCATCTTCTCCCTACAGTCTTTGATCTCATCGAGCATACATTCAAATTTTTCAAACACCGCTTTTCTATAGTCTAAGCAGTCATCACACATAAATATCACATTTTTCTTTGTTAGAACCGTATTAACGTCGTATTCCGCTAAATCACTGCACTTTGCACAATATTTTTGGCCGCAAGTTCCATTACATGTTATGCTTATTCCCTTTCTAAGGCTTTGCGAACACTTGCCACAATTTACCGACATATTTCACAGTTTATCATACACTTTTGTTTTTTCACGTTTCACTATAAGTTGATCAATTTTTTTTTTTTTTTTGTGCACTTCCCTTATCAAACAAAACACCTCAAACCTCACTCTTCATATTGCGATCGAAAATCACTTATAATTTCATTCTGATCACTGCAAATTTATGTAAGGTAAATAAAACTTTCAGGAACGAATTAATAACACGTCTGCTCTCTCTAATGTTCATACATCTACATCAAATTTTCCCTCTTGCTATGTTATGCTTGTTATGATTAATTCTAGGACGTCTTATCAGTTTGGTTTGCCTTTTTGTTTTGTTTTTTATTTTAGTGTCTAGGAAATTGATGAGTAGGAAGGCAAACAACCTTAAATTTTTATGTTGATAAAATAATAATTTTGCTTTCATCTTCTTATTCTCCTTCTTTTAATTTGTCTGCTTCTATTTCTTCTACTTCTCTTTTTATACTTTTTTTTCTTCTTTTTCTTCTTCTGGAGTTTACCTTTGTCTTCTTGTTCTTCGTCTCCTTCACTTTTTCACACTTCTACTTTCGACAGTGTTTGCAAGAAATCTATGCAAAGAAAATGTTTTCAAGTATAGTCCCACTACACCGAGGGATCTCTCAAAGATCTATTCTAGACCGCTTTTGTTTTCCCATTGTTCAAGTGACGTCACTCATACATATATGGCAATTTAATGAAAACTTAAGAATTCTTGGTGAATGGGCATAGGATACATGTAAATATGTATTGCAGTTACTGACGCTATATAATGCTACTTAAGGATATCTAAGAGTTCTTTTGCAATCAGTCAAACTCAATTTTTCGAATCCGATCCATTGAAAATACCATACATCGTGAGATTCTATTATTAATACAAGATCTAATGTAAGTTGAAATTTACAGAGATGAGAGAGTGACTTTAATCAAACCATCCAAGTCTACATATATTCGCAATAATTGGTCGCAATCAATTCATTAATAGAAATTGTGTGCTTTTTATCAACTTTAGTCGAGTTTTTTGAAGAGCGGATCTTAACTTAGGTACTAATAAAATCTATATGCCCTTAATAGTTCAAATGCCGGTTTCAAGAATACTCAGATAGACAGCATAAACTAGACGATATTCCCGCTGATATTAAATAGTTAGCCTACATTAAAAATTAAAAATAAATTAAACAGAAACAGAAAAACATATTTAATGACATGGATATAGACAGACTGAAAAATTCCCTAGATTCCAAAAAAGCCGGACAAATTGAATTTGAAACAGAAAAAATTTAGCCTTCTGGATTTAGTAATATTCGAATTCCATCTAAAAATACAGAGACCATCTGCACTCCACAAAATAACAAGCAGCCTCAAGGATCTTGACAATTTTATGTCCAATCGCCTACAGGACATACACGACATGATCCAAAATTTAGAGAAAGGGAGAGATGGAGAAGCAGAGAGAGAGAGAGAGAGAGAGAGAGACATAAGCTGGATTGAGACTTTTAAAATATCTGAGTAATTAAAATATGTTTGGATTTAATATGAGCTGATTGATCACTATTTAAAACAAGACACTTGTTGAATGTTGATGTGCTTGAAAATGGTGTATGTGAGAATGATAGACAAAATGACAGAGATCATGAGATCCATATCAAAACTAAATTGCAAAATAAGCTTTTTTTAAGTTTAATAAACATGCGCGATTCCATTTTGCTAATGATCTTACAAAACGTTCAGACGTACATTGAATAATAGACTTTCTCCAGAGTCTATTAGCATAGACAAACTAATAACAAAAAAAAAACTGGGCAAGGTAAATAAAACAAAAGTCTACAACGCCTTCGCTTGAATATGTATAAAATCGACGATGCCTCGATTTGCTGACGTAACCAGAGGATAAGCCAGCAATGCCTCGCTCCCATTTAAAATCAACAATACCACAACCTGATGTTAGGAATCCCTCAAATTTTTCTTAGAAACTTACTAAAAATTGTTGCTTTATAATTTATATTGGAACGAGGCATTACAGTATTGCCAAGAAGACAGTGATACAGATCATAAATTTGGGCTAAGAGAATTGTCTGTTTCCCTTGGAATAATTTTGATAATAACTCAAAATTATGAAAGACATAAATATGATTTATGTACTTACATTTTAAGTATCAAATAATAGTCACCACCAGTTCTATCTTTTTATTCGTATATAGCCTTATTAAATTTTTTATCATTAATAAAACTTATTGGTTACTTTTTCTCATTTAATCTTGGAATGAAAGCATTTTCTTAAGTCTAGTCTATTCTTAAACTTTGTTTTGTTTTAATTAATTTGGGCTTTCCTGCATGAGGTAGAGGCATTGTTGGTTTTATATGGGAGCAAGGCTTTGCTTGTTTACCCTTTGGTTACGTCACCAAGTCGAGGCATCATCAAGCCATCGTCGATTTTATATTCGAGCAAGGCGTTGCAGATTTTTATTCTACTATCCCAGTCTTTGTATGTTATTATAATATTTGACCCATATCGAATTTTGTACATGCATTTTCTTTTTCCAGTTAGAGAGCCCCCACTAATGCCTATAATTCACTATAATTCTGCCTTAAAAGTGTGTCGGTTTGCATCTATTCGAATGACCTTATAGGACTATAGAAGGAATAATATATGCTCATTCAAAGTCCTCGAGAAATACTTCCCAAGTAATGAAACAAAAATCTATATATGTGTGCGTGCTAGTCCAATTCTCTAAAATGTTTTATATCGATTGTTATGAAAAACTGACTAGCCATTGATTTTATATATGAGATAAAGCCTCAAGGGATTTTGTAAATAAGGAATTCTAGTCTCATAAAGACGAAAAATTTCCAGCTTAAAGTTTTACTTGGGTTATCCAAGTACCATATGACAGCAAGGGGAATAATCACCTAATTTGCAATGAGAAATCTTGCTACCATATAATTTACACTTGCTTTTGTTAAAAAATATTTATATGAGCAATTAGGTGACCTCAATCATCGAACTTCTGTGGTAGGCGATCAGACATAACCACACTGATGAGATCTCTCTCATCGCTGGGTCGAAAAGTTCGATATTTTCTCTGCATCTCAATGCAATTTGTAAATTCAAAAAACATTTTTTTTTTCAATGAATTTCAGTCTAATAAAGATGAAAAATTTTGAGCAGAAAGACTAAACTACTATCAATGCAGAAAAATAGTTTTCCATTAATTTTAAGCTTGGTTCCTTACCTTCCCAAAGGCTACACTTACTGTATACCACACTTAACAAAATAATAAAATAGTTTTGATAAGAATGTAACCTTACCATTTACGCTCAATAACTCTCAGCTAAGTAATAGTTGCAATAGATATGTGCGGCTGTGATCCGAATCCCTGCAGGCAGAATGATTTTATTTCATCGCACCATGACACATTCACATATGCAAATATTAAGATAATTTTGCTGAAAAAGGTATGAAAGGGGAATGGCCACTTTTCATATAAATTTAGGCCCGACACCTCCAGGTATGAAAGATGTCTTAAACCGCATTATGATATTCTGAACATATTTTATTAAAGATGTTTATTTCATTTAAGTGGAGGAAAGCTTTGGCAATCGGATGTAGGTTGTAGTAACTGGGGTGTATGTGACCCAAGAGCATGAAAATTGGGTTTCCGGTAATAAAAACTTCCCGAGAAAGTTTTCTAAATTGGAAAAACTACACTATCCGACACCTTTCATATGATATGTATAATATCGTATTGAAACCATCGCTCCCCCCCCCCCCACGCCGGAAGTTCCCATCCCAACTCTAACAGTACGCAAAGAAGAGTTTTCTTCAAAGAATTGTAATGAATAAAGTGAAGCAAACAGTCAAACCCATCTTCCGATCAGACATAACCCTACTGAGTTAGAGCCGATCTCAAGTGCGAACATCTAGTACCTCAGTTCTAATAAAAAAGAGCAAAATACTAAAAAAGTGAGTATCGAGATGGCTATAAATAGCTACTTAAGCCTCCGAGTATAGGAATGTGGGTACTCAAATTTCCTCTTAGTACCTAAGGAACTCGATTCTGTACTAGATTGTCCAAAATATCCTAGATCAAACTTTGAACGCGCCCTGGGGGGTGCATCGATTAAAAAATCTAAAAAATCTCTCATGTCTGGATGTGTCGGTCCAATGGGCATTCCCCTTTGATTACAGTTTGGAAGATAAGAAAGTAAGCTTAAGATTAACAGAAGATAATTTTTCTATATGAATAATAGGACCTATTCAAATCAAACTTTTGTCAGTCTTCCATAAGAACAATGTAAATATTTTCGAAAGTTAGGACTAAGTTAGTACTCTCATGTAGTAGTGAGGAATCTGTTTCATGGCTTGGGAAATATTTCTCGAGGGTTTTGGATCATTCATCAAAGACCCAATTCAGTTACATAATAACGTAGAACCATATAATAATTCAAACTTACAGCACCAGCCATAATAAATCTACAGCGGTATGCATACTTGGTGATGGCACCTAATGGCACGACGGGGGGGATGCCAGTTCGGTTGTGGTTGGTTTAAGAATGAAAGGTGAATTTTTCTTCTGGTTTAACATAATTGATATTAACGTAAACAATTGTATCAATTATCGTAAACATATTGTTTCTAAAACATTCATAAGAACCAATTCCAAAACTAAAAGATCAAATTTAATTTTTCTTAACTTTCCTGTATGCGTAGTTCTTCATGCAGACGTAAGTAACTTCGTCTTAACTTAACTTTAACATAAATCCCCCATTTATCACCGTAAAATCCTTGTAGATTTATATCTGTAGTATCTTTTTTGCCTCCCTCAGCACATTATTTAATAGGTAGGTAGGTAGGTAGGTAGAAGTAGTAGTATATGTAGTAGGAAGTATTCAAACATACATACATATGTCCTGGAATTATTCTTTTCAACTTTACCTCCTTAATTTTCTTTTGATGCCCCCCAAACTACCATTTATCAAAAATGATTTCACTTGGGGATAGATGTTGGAATTTTAACCACTTTCTTTTTGCTTTTTTTTCTTTACTGGTAGGGGAATGTTTTGGTTTCTTGACTTGAATGTAGGCTTAATGTGTATACAAATATTGATGACAATGTATGTACAAACGTTACAACAACAAAAAACAAAAATCAAAATCATGGCATGAGCATATTTGGACACCTACTTCACGGCTGTAGATTTTTACATATGTATATATGTACGAAGTTGACCAAACATGTTATTTCATTGACCAAACATATTATATGACCCTTAGAGCAATAAAATTTTTTGCAATAAATCTTTGACATCAGTCTTGTAGATAATAAAATGTTGATGGTCAATTGTGGCTTGTATAGACTTTAGATGCTGTGTTTTATTGTTACGTGTTCCTCACAAAAATAAAAAAACGATTTGTCCTAGATTAAAATCAAATCGAAGCTTTACAGCTATAAAATCACGAAATTGACATTGGAATTTTTAAGTGTCCAATAGTAAAAGAATTCCCACTAGAATAAACTTGTTTTACTCTATCATCATGACTTAATAATAGAAAAGTGATTATTGTGTCAATTTCTATTGATATAAAACGTAAATAAAATTTAATCAGAGCCGAGTTTAAGAAGTTTTCAAACTCTAAGAGGCAAAGTTTTTAGAACCCATTTTCGGGCCAGTGATATTATTTAGTCTCATAATTCTAGTATGAAAAATAATATTACATCTAAAAAACCACATGCTTTTAAGCTGTAGTTGATTCATAAAAGTTACAAAGCAATAGAAGAATTATTTTTTTGGATCTGGAACCTAATCAAATACAACTTCTAAAAATAATATGAAAGATGACTGTATTCTATAACTGATCAAAATTTATATAGTTTCCAAGTAAAAAGAACTGTAGCACTGCCATATACTAATAAAGTATATTAGTAAGTAAATTACATTTGATTAATTTCTTTAACCAAAAGACTACATATTTTTGCTGCGTTTCTTTTCTCGTTCTAAATCGACAGAACGATATCATAATTTAATTCTGTCCTCATAGAAAAGGAACGAAACAGTTTGACACTTCATCCATTTGATAAAGGCAAGTATAAATTCATAAAAATTGTCATTTTCCAACAAAGATAACTTAAACTCAACTAATACCACTTCAATCAACTTGTAAACAACAAATTAAAATCGTTCTGCTTGAATCCGGTAAAAACTCAGGTTCATTCTGAACGATTCGGAGTCCGAAAAAAATTATGACAGATTGAAACTAAATCTTTCGGTCCGAGAGAAAAGACGACAGGGATTGAAAAAAATCATTCTGAACGAGAAAATGAACGCAGCATATGGCACTGCTGGAAGCATAAATTTTCGTCAACATACGAACAAAACACATATTCCTTTCATGAAATTAAATTCTAACTAGGAAAGAAGCTGTAATTTTATATAAGACTAATCGAGACCATATTGACACCCACCTCTCTATGTAAAGTAGTTCGTCAAAATAGCCTTCTTCGGACGGTAAAAACATTGACCTCTTGCCCAGTATACGTGAAAAACGTAAATATTGTACAATAACTTCAAGTATGCAGTGGCGTAGATAAGAATTCAGGGGCCTACTGCAGCGGAGGCTACAAAATAATTTTTATTTTTGTTTATAATTAAAAATAGAATAAAATATAATTTTTGTTTGTCAGAGTAATATTTGCACTGATTGTTTGTCAGAGTAATATTTGTGCTGACTGTAAATAAAATAAAAAAAAAATTCAAATTTCACGTTTAAAGGAAAACACTTTGAAGAAAAATACTTTGAACACAGATACACACTACTGTATACATTTTGAGAAAATACACATCCAGACTTTTTGGAATGTATTGTTTTTAAAAATATAGAATTTGTGTCAAGGATATTTTAGTTATAAGTGAATCGCCAGAGGGCAAATTTGTTTATTAATAATTTAAACACTAGAGGGCAAACTATAGTAAAAAAATAGTATTAATTTAAACGCCAGAGAGCAAATTATAAAAGTTTTAATTTAAACGCCAGAACTAAAATTGTAAAATAATTTTTAAATAAAAGTTTGCTTTTACACTTCTAAAAAAATATTAAAAATATTCTAAATAATTTTAAATAAAAAAATTAAATTTTAAAAACAATAAAATTAACCACATTTTATTAAATTTATTCCTACCAAGAATTTAGGATACATATAGATGTATATATATATATTTATATATTCATTTAAATAAAGAACTTTTGCAGTGCAACATTTTCATTTTGTTGCCACATCAATCAAACAACAATTCAATTTAGAAACAATCAACCAACATTGTTCACCTACTCGCGAAATTTTTAAGGGTCCTTTTTAAATATACATTTAGATATGGAAGCCACAATTTGTAACTCTTTAAGTATAGTGAAGTGGGCATACGGGTTCTGCTAACAAATCCCAGGAAGCAATTTTCTGGTACAACAATGAGATATCATTATATATGTATTATATTATTTTTGGTGAAATGAAAGAAATCTTTGAAAATTATAGTTACAAGTGTAGGGCCTCCCTGTCTGGCAGGTCTGCCCATCTCTTATTTACGCCACAGCAAGTAGGAATTGACAAATTCAGTCTATCTTCATAACTCTTCTAAGATATCCGTGTACAAAATATCAGCTCCAGGCGCACACCTTCGAGGGGAGGGACGAACTGGACTAGTCGTTTTTAACTCGCAGCACTTTTACAGATATTACATTTATACTAAGTACCTTTCATGAATTTTCAAGAAACTAAGAATTTCTTATGAGAAAATATATGATCAGTGAGGTTTTCATGATTGATCTCAAGTTGACATTTTAATGCATTTTAGTTGATAATATACATATATAAGGTAGAAAATAAATCAAAATAAATAAAATTGAAAGTACGTCTTCCAGGATATTCAAGGATAACGGATATAATTCTTATCTTTGATATTCCTTTTCGCATATATTTTCGAGAAGGCATTTTTCTTAGATAGCTTGAAATCCTAACTTTCAAATGAGGCATATTTCTTACCAGGACAGCATATTTCTTACCAGGACAGCATTCTTTTTTAATTTTAAAATGCTATAACTCGCAAAATACGCAATGTATAGGGAAAATTGTTAATTCGTTTTTTGTTTCGCAAACCCTCCAAGTATGTAAAATCTCAAGAAAATGTCATGTCATGTCACCTATTTTTCTATGGAATGATCCATATCCACATTCTGCCGGAGATTCCTACGGCATACCGCATTGGTGCCGTAATTCAAGACTGCAAGACACTGAGTACAACTGGCGCAAGGAATAAGTAAGTATATAGAATAGAAATAGAATAATTTCAAATGTATTTGGATGTATTTGTGTGTATTGAATTTTCGAGTGCCACTATGTCACCGTATAACTACACCTCACGTCCAAAGCACTGAAATGTGCATTGGGGTTTTTATAATTTTGTAAAAACGGCTCAAATTGCGTGGATTGTAAATAAATAAATAAAAGTATTTCATTATTTATGAAATTCTGATTAATCTATTGAAAATAAAGAACACAGTGGATTTATGGTCCATGTAGAGGTTGTAGAGGTTTTAGCAACTAAAACTTGAATGGGCTCAGGCCGCGACTTTAGAGTCCTATTTTTCCGACCACTTTTTGACTTGGGACACATATGCCCCCCTCCGGAAAAAGCAAAATCATAGGCACGCTACTGGCTCCCTACGTGAATACGTTGTTATACGAAGGACTTGCCCGATTTTACCCATTTGAAAATTTTCCATTTTCTTAGTCAACTCGTTCTCCAGTTTTCGTGAAGCCGGAAGGACATATAGGCAGGTACGCAAAAATAAAAACAAACTTTTAATATTATGTGTCGGTTATGTTGTCTGCCTTGGAAAAATGACCAACAAATTTTCGGAATAGGTATACTTTTTTTTTTTTAAAGACAAGTACCGAGGTATTGTGTCAGTTACTGGTTTTTTAGCCGAAAATCAAAAATTCATAAAGAAATTTTGTAAGTATACTGTGTGTTTCGATCAGCAATGCAAGGCAGTCTCATCAGGACAGGAACAGATCCCTGAACTGCTTGCTGCCAGTGAACTCAGATGTCCAAAAGTTGGTGGTGAATATATAGAGATTTATTTAAAAATTTAAATTTATGAAATTAAGGAATTGATTTTCGGCTAAAAAGCCTTTTCTTTTAAAAATTCACGCAGTAGGTGGAAAATTGCCTGTACGGGGCTGTATTCAACATTGTATCTATAGCTGCTTTTAACTGCTTTTGTATGCTTTTGCCTGTCCTAAGTAACCCGAAAGCTGCTTTTTCTTACTTGCTTTTTGACATTTATTCTGTCCAAGCTTTTAAGATATTTGCTATCATAGCAGCTTTTTGTTGCTTACACTCCTGACTCTAAGCAGCAAAGCGTTAATATTAATGTATGTGTGCCTGTCATTTTATTTAAAATGTTGGCACTGGAAAATAATAACAAGTTTAAAACTTCTTGAAGTGGTAATCATTTGTGATAGAGACAAAATCAATATTTCTGATCGCTCATTATATTTTGAGTAGCAATTCAATATAAAAATTAGCAATTAAATACAAAGAGCTTTTGACAATTCACACATATAAAAAGCATAAAAGCAGCTTTTGGCTATCCAAAATCTCGCAGCCACCTTTTCTTGCTATAGATAAATTTGACAGTTCGCAAAGTGTTACTTTATTGTGCTATCAAAGCAGCTATAGCTGTAATATTGAACATATTCCGGGTCTCGAATTACTCAAACCCCCGTCTTATACTTTTTTCTCCTTCTCACTAGTTTTTTGGTTCAGCCTATTTCTAGAGTCCTGTTGAAATCTGCAAGTTCAAGTCGACTCTGTACGTCCCTATTCCTGCATATTCCACTTATATGTATATGTACAAATGGACCCCTTGTCATACCGGGAGTACCTTTACCTTATTCTGTCAATTTAGTTTTTTTTTATGGTGTTGCCAAACCTCAGGGGATACCATATTATGCCTGCACAGCCTTCGCAGGAAAGGAAGATGGGGTAAGAAAAATATTTAAAATAATTTGTAGCCAACCTCCAAGAAATAAGATAAACCATCTCTAAACAATATTTTTGCAGTTATATTTTCACTTCTGATACCATTTTAAAAAGTATGAGATTAATTTCTATAAGAAAATCCTTCAAATTCAGTGGACTATCCTTATTGGAAATCAAATAAATTCTATAACTAAATTCGCATTGTCCTAGTCGGACTCGCTAATTAGACATCAAAATAAAAATAAAGTTTTCTGTACGGTTGATTTTACTGACAACAGCGCCGGTTGGTCCAACTCAAACGAAGAACTTTAGAGTCAATCAAGTCATTATAGGCTCGATGAAGAAGATGGTCGGACGTATGTTACATAGACTGGTACTCGTTCGTAGCTAGTCGTTCAGAGGGACCTACAAACAATTCAAGGGTGAGATTATAGAGAGAGAGAGCTCCAGACTAAGCGATTATAGCAAGTGACAGTAATATCTGTCAAATGTTAGATTATGTTAGAAACGTCAAATTTACTTCTAGGAACTTAAGCTTAATTTTATCTTTTATTTTCTTTGTTTTTCATCTGTAGAACAAACAAATCTCTTTATTAATATCATATGTAGACGCCACTGCACTTTGCATCTAAATAGATCAGATTTCAATATATAACCAAGAACCTGAAGGTAAAGCATAGTCTTTTACATTTTTCTTATCTTCCAACATTAGGTTTTGTTTATACCTATCAACTGTAAACATGATATATAAAAACGACCTGAATAGAGTTCACAGAACTTTCACATTATCAATTTTCTAAGAGTGACATGTTATAAAGCTCTGATTTTCTGCCACAATGATAAATGGCCTACAAAAGTTTACTTCCACCTAAACTAATCGTTGGCCATGCAATCAATCAATTCTTTTGCGTTTTAATCAAAACAAAAGAGCCCTGATTATTTCGTGTTAAAAATGGATACACGGTGTGTGATTAATTGATTAAGGCACAACCTCGACACTTTATTTATTTTGACCTGGACCAGGCCAAAGTAGTATCAATAGCAGAGTTTAGGGAAACAATTAATTTGGCACGCATCATTACACATCCTTACAAGACGATACAGAAATTATAGGAAAAATTTCAGGAATTATCTTAACATTTGTGCTTCTTCTTACAACTCAGTTATTGAGGTTCAACTAAAATTATATTTTAGTTTTGCAGGACTGTATTCATGCTAATGTATTCAAAAAAAAAAAAAAAGGAAAAAAAGATTTAAATTAAAAACCCGAAAAAATTTCCATTACTTTACCAACTGAAAGGAAAAATTGAGATACACATGAACTACAGCATTTGATAAATTCCCAAGCATTAGGAAGTAGTGCGTGAGAGATGAAAACATTTTTCAACTTTAAGCAAAAAAAAAAAAAAAAAATGAAAAACCAAAAAGCTTTCGTTCCCTTACAACATAAGAGAGTAAGCATAAATCAACGTGTCGAGTGTTAGCTGATGGCTATTTAAGAAAGATTATCTTGTATTTGAGAGTAGGTATTTCACTGATATAAGAAAAGTTGTCTGAAAAATGATCCATAGGAGAGTTGTGAAAAGAACCTGTGAATGACATCATAACAAATTACGAACTAAACTGATCAGTAATGACACTTCGAGATGCTAACACAAAAAAGAGAATGGGGAATTTTCAACCAGCATTGCTCATTAGTGGTGGGGGTATTTAAGTTTGTGTATAAAAAATTTAAGCCTCAACTTTGATTAGAATTGTGGGGTTAAGATTAATTGCATGGACTGTAACATAGTTTTTTTTTTGTTTTAACAATGCCCCCTGGCTAAGACCACCCCAAGCTACTAATCTTCATTTAGAAAAATTATAATCCTTTTAACCTTCAAAATATGTGATGGGTGGTCATAGACCCCACCGCCCAGAAGTCATTGTCTTTTGATAAGTTCCCACCTTCTTTGCATCAATGAATTTGTTAGTCTACTCCACGATGGGTACTTACTCATCCAGGATATAACATAACCCACAGATCCAAAACTTCAATATGAAACCCTTAAATGTACCTTCACCAGATACAAATATGACACAGACTAGAAGTGATGGTGAACCTTGTCTAAAAGATTCATCTGATTTCATAGTATATGTAAATCAGACTGATAAGATTAAATCTGTCCAGTTCGTCCAAATTCTATTGGTACTCCAACAATAGCTTTAAGCTTAGTTTTATTTGCTGTACAACTGTCAGAGGAGACAAAAATGGTTTTATGGTTAAGTACTCTTTAAATTTTCTCATTGGCATATATCAGTATGACATAAATCTCACCCTAAACGTCTGTCATATTGCTTCTCATGTTAAATGGTGTTACGAAGAGCCGGATGCCATTTCAATATCCACCATCAACATATGTCTAGCTTGGAACGTATCCATGCATCGGTTATTCCGGTAGGGAAATTGCACGTTCTATACCACTATATTCTCTTCTATGAGTTAATAGTACTGCCAGGTGTGATACCTCGCCGAGGCTCTTCAACTTGCCAGAATCAATCTTTTCCTAATTGTGAAACATACCAGGATAGTCTTACCGGTTTACCATTGGAGTCACCCCTCTGGGCTACATCACAACTACATTCAGGGTTTATTGTAGTTCGGTCTTCCCGTGATCACGATTCCGATATAAATGTCTAGCCGGCTTCACTAAGACCTCCAGTGAACATTGTGCCCCTTGACCTCATGGGAAACCTTTAAAACCACGCTAGAACCATTCTGCTTCCCTTAGAAATATCAAGATACATCTGAATTCTTTACTTTGGAGCTCCCCCAAACTTCAAAATAAGTAAGTACTAATAGCCCATCTCTTTTATTCAACAGATCGAGAGGCACTCGCAATGTTCATATTTGACAGATTCCCCACTAGATTCCTGGTATTTGTTCTACTGCCATCAATTAGTTCTCTTGTCCTCCTCCTAACATATACAGGCCACAATTGCCTCGCAGTACAGCAGGTTTGCCTCTTGATCCACCGGAGGCTTGCCAGCTTCGATCGCAATCGTCATATAAGTTACCTCTGCGAAGCTATCCATTTCAAAGCACTTTTTGGCCAATTTATCAGCCATCTCGTTGCCTAGGATATGCCTGTAGCCAGGTTTCCAACATAGGGTGAACTTGTGTCATGTAGTCAATTCCTGAAGCTGGTTTTGCATAACTGCACCAATTTTCATTTTACCAGCGCAGCATCCAGCGCCTTGACGGCTGTCTGGCTGTCATTGTATATGCAAATGTGACGTGAGGAGAATCTGCACATAGATACTAATATTGCCGCCTAGTAAATGGCTACGAGCTCTGCCTGAAAGACACTACATTCGTCCGACAGTCTGTAAAACTCGTGCTACTGGAAAGGAAATACGGAGAATAAAACAACCCCAAGTTATGGTGACTAGTGCTTTCAAAAACTATCCGTGCCCCCACTCCTCTCAATATGATTGGCAGCAAGTATGTGCAACTTCATCATCTAATCCACCCCGATGGCAAATTGTCTTCTGCTGACCGGCAACTTTAAAATTTTTTTTGGGTAAAGCCATCTGGAGAATCTCCGGTCTGAAATGTTCTGGTTCCTCTTAGGCATCGCTATCCTAGAAATTTCTCCTTCAGGATCACGAAGTCTCAAATAAATGTTATTTACGATATCAGAGTTGGAATATAATTTATTCGACTAGGGCTGGTTCTCCTCATGTCTGACTCCCCAATGTGAGCTTGGACGCTGAGATGGTGGCGTATCTTCAAGTAAACTTTTTGTTGTTTCAAGATCTACTAGTTCTCAGTAACTGAGGACTTGGTGTAAGTAGACAGCCCTGCAGGATTCGTCTTCTGGTGGCAGCCCGTTCGTGGAAAGAACTCTTCTTGTTAAACGAGCAAGCCTGGATGTCTGGGTCTCTACCCAAGCTGTCCGAAGGTACCTACCTACAACCTGTATTAAAGATAAAGAGTGAGAGAGGGAGCAGACCGGCAGCGGAGCGCCAGTCCGTGGTAGGATCCCAGTGTGCTCTGATGGAGGTCACTCCTTGAGAAACGACGACGCTTTTTCACCAGTCCAGGGAGAAGACACGTCAGCCCAACCAGGGAAGTAATGAAATTATTACGGATTTGGCGGGAAGAAAAACCACAATTTGGGATTCTTTAAAGATCCTTTATTGGGTAGCTTATGCAAAATTTACAAGGGTGTAATCTGGTGCTTAATCATAGAGCTGGTGTGATCAATTTGGCGTTGTAAATTACACTAACTTACAAGAACACTTTATTTTTCTTATTAACTAAAAACGCCTACTTGCGAAATTTAATTAAAATATTTTTACACCGCCCAAAGTAGATCCTTGCTATGTAATTCGCCTGCCTACTAAGTTTAATACAGTGATCCACATCAAGTGGGCGCATACTCGTGAATAAAGGTGTGACCATGTCGCCAGAAGTTGATGTAGTCAAATCTGTGCCAGCGTATATTCCTTCTTTGATATACACCTGTAAATTTCTTTTCACAGATACATTTTCAAAGTGGAAACGTCCTGCAACATCCACCACTTTTCTTCCTCCTATCAGTGGTGTCCTCTACATAAATAGAATCACAGTGGATTGTATTTATACTCTGCCATGTATGGTAGTATCATTGTTTCTTTTTAATGGGCCCCTTGTTTATGACGGGAAAGGATAACCTGTTCTGACAGAACCCCTTTCTTGGAACAAAGTAGAGAGTGGGATGCATCTATTATTATCCTACCACCACTGTGCTTTTTGCTACCCACCTATCATGCAACCATCGACACGAGTACATTTTCAGTTCAGGGAGGATTTAATAAGTTTTCTCTTAGAAGAGAAGACAACATTGTCTTGTAGACAAAGTGACATCAGTGTTATGTTACAGGTGGAATTCATCTCCCTTCATATATATATATTTATATATTTTTTTTTTCAATTGATAAATTACAGAGAACCAAACACGTGTGTTCATTATCATCAGTCCTTGTACTAAGATTACCTACTTAATATTAATCTCTCTATTTGGTTTCAAAACAAAAGTTCCCCAGGAAAAGAAATTAGATGCCCCCCTTTGGTAGCTACGCCACTGATAGATCCATTTTAATATAATCGTGTCCAACTAAAACTACTTTTACTTTCATTAAATTCTCAATTCATAATCTTCACAACATTCACTTAAAAATGTTTTCCACCATAAAGACTTTCACCTTGGTAAAGCTTTCTTTAAAAATAATAAAAAAAAAATCCTTGGAAAATAAAGTGAATATCTGAAGAAAAACGAGACTTTTACTTATTCAAAATAGAAGAAAAAAACATATTAATTCCCATCGTAGTCGTACACCAAATTACCATTTTCCGGGAGTGTTAACAATAAGTAACGCCCGTTGAGATAACATAGCCAGATCCCGGTGGGTAGGTACGTACACAAATGAACAATATAAAAGTGAATTCCCTGTTTTGTTTTTCACTTGTGCAAACTATACAAATCCCTTAAGCTACCCTGCCCATTACAAACAGGAATGGCATAAAAAAAGCGCGTTAGCCACCAACACATGGTGTATATAGTTTATAGCTTTATGGTGGTGCTGAGCAGATCTGAGCACAGTGCGCGCTATTTTTCCAGCGAATTTCCTCAGAAATTTCTTATGTAAAAACATTCCATAAACGGCGCACTCTATTTCTGTAGTCGTTTACATAAACGACTTTATTAGGATTTAGATAACTGCTCAATTTTTTTACACAACAATTTTTGAATACGTCTGGAATTAAGTATTCTCTTTAATAAAAATGTTTTTTTGAGAAAATGAAAATTTTTAATTTAATCAGTCTTTTTGGTTGGGTAAAGTAGAGCATGAAAGTTTCTTAAAGGGATTTTTTTTTGTTTTTGTAAAATTTAGTTTTAACATAAATTAAAATTATTTTTAAGATGAATTTTGAACAGATGTTTTTATTGCTACATATCAAAATACATATGGAACTTCCAACCATGAATTCTTAAAAAGCACCAAGTTGAATTCGATATTCGAATTCGAATCCGTACATATGAGTTTTTTTTTCGAAGTTAATTTTCGAAAATGTATCTTTTTTTAAGTTATCAATTTTAATTTTTTTTATTTTTAGGATATTACGTCTGGGAAGGATAATATATAGGGGAAATTTACTGCCACCCCTTTATCATTTAAATTTTATGATTTGAGTAATTCGTACCCAACCGGAGGAGAATTTTCACATTTAGCTGATAAACTATAAACAATTCCAGAATTTTTTTTGGATATTATGTGCAAGCAAGCGCAGGGATTAAGGTTTTGCCACATAAATGCTCAGAGTATTTATCCCAAAATCGATGAATTTCGTGATATCTTCAACGGTTCGCTTCTCGATATAATATGAATTTCTGAAACATGGTTAAAGCCTAACATTAGCTCCGAGCTTGTAAGCCTTCATAAATATAGTGTTTTTCGTAATGATGGTATTCGACGTATTGGCGAAGGTGTCGCGATTTTTGTTAAGGCGCGTGTTTTCGCAAAATATTTAAATGCTTTAGTGGAATACATTTTGTAGGTAATGTTTATAAACCGCCTAATGTCACTGATATCAGTTCTTTAAAAACCATATTGTTCGATTTAAGCGACAATTATGCCCACATATTCATCATTGGTGATTTTAATATTGATCTCTTGCAATATAACTCTAATACCCGTAGTTTTAAAGATATTTTGAATACATATAGTCTATCTGCATTTAACTCCATCCCAACACATTTTACTTCAACTTCCGTTACTCTATTGGACCTGCTACTTGTAACCATGATCTAATTTTAGGGATTTATGATTTACGTCCTCAGTCTAATGCTGAACAAATGTTTATGTATGTATGTAGAATAACGTCAATTCTTAGGGTTTACTCGATGAAGCGGAGGGCATGAATTGGAATTTGGTTTTCTCATTGGCATCTGTTGAAGATCAACTCCTGCATCTATCGAGCTTAATATTGTATGTTCATGGAAAATATGTACCATTAAAAAGACGACGTATTCTTAGCCCCTAAAGTCCTTGGTTTACATATAGAATTAGAGAACTTGTTTTACAGCGTGATATCGCGTACCTTAGATGGGAGCGTTTCCGTACTCCTCAATGTTGAGAGAATTTTCAGATCTTACGCAATTCGGTAAATATAGAAATAACTCGGTCAAAGCTTCAATATCATAATTTTAAATTTAACACTTCTTTGCCTAAAAAAACAATTATGGCGGAACCTTTCCAAAAATAATATTATAGAAAGTGATGCGAATGCCTTATATGGTGTTTTTACGTCCCACAGTGGGATTCCTAGTGAAGGATCGAATTTTAATTTTTTAAGTGACCACGCCACTTTTGACGGGTTCTCCTTTACTTCGGCTACTGAAATGGAAAGTTTTTCCGCAGTAATGTCCATCTGGTCTAATGTTGCTGGTCTTGATGGTTTACATCCCAGAATAATAAAACTGCTACTGCCGATATTACTTTCCCGTCTTACACATGTCTTTAATACTATCATTATGAGATCAATTTTTCCTGTGTCATAGAAGTTTTCTAAAGTTTTACCCATTCATAAAAAAAAACTCTCGGTGTAGCAGAATATCGCCCAAAATTTATTCTTCCATTTTGTGCTAAAACTTTTCAAAAAATGTTGCATAAGTAAATTACTAATTACTTAAAGAATAATAATCTGTTATCAAATTTACAGTCAGGCTTCTAACCTAAGCGTAACAAACGACATTAGAGATATGGATGATAATTTTACGGCATTAACCCTTTTGGACTTTTAAAAGTCAACCACAACCTTATTAATCCAAAAACTTCGTTGATTTTTTTAATTTTCTAGTTCTGCATGCAGATTGATCTAGTCGTACTTGAGTGGTCGCTTTCAAAGGTTTGTTTGTAAACAAACTGCATCCGATTTCCTTCCTGAGCACAATGAAATTCCACAAGGATCCATTCTTGGCCCATTACTTTTTACCGTATTCATAAATGATCTTCCATTAGTTCTGCGAATTTGTGACTATCCTCTATATGCAGACGACTTACAACTTTATATTTCTAGACCCCTCGAACTTATTGAAGATGTTATCTACCATATGAATGAAGTTCTTGGTCTCATATCTAAATGGGCTCAAGTTAATTGCCTCGACTTAAATGCATCCAAGACTAATGCTATTATTATCTATAGAACTAAATTAGATACGTCCTCTTTTCCAAACGTGATGCTTGATCAGACCGTCATACCTCTTAAATATTCTATAAAAAACTTGGGCTTGATATTTAATACGACTTTAAATTATCTACTCATGCTACTAATCTTGTTGGTAAAGTGTATGGTACTCTTTTCATTCATTCATTAGTTATGCCACGATTTATTTTTCTCCCGAGTGAGCGCCAATTTTTTGTACAGTCCATTAGACTCTGGAATTCTATTCCAATTGAGCTCAGAAGGATTAGCAGCAATTGCAACTTGTGTATAAGTTTTTTAGTGAATTTTCATAGTAATTAATGTATATGTGCTTAATTTTGTACCCTATTTTTCCTTTTTTTTTACTTTTGCGTAATTAATAATAGGATTGTACTTATTTGCTTTATTTCATCAATCAATTTTGTTAATTATAATTTTTGTTATTATTATTTCATTTTTATTTTTTTATTTATTTTTCTCTAATTTTCTTCCTTTTTTTTCTTTACTTTGTTATCTCACCTACACCTAAATATAAGATTTATCTTACAAGTATAGAGTTTATTAATAAATGCAATTTGAATTTGAACGTGAATATTACTTTTGTTTTTTGAACATGTACCATGGGAACGGGTAGCCTGAATTACTATCGGTTTTCTTCTACTAGGTATAGCATTGCTAGAGGCGTAAATTTAAAATAGAAAATAAATAAAAATCATAATATCGCAAGAAGTTTTTGCATTTATCTCTTTTCAAAATACTCCCCATTACAATCTATTCACCTTTGCGTCTAGTACAACAAGTTCGATGGAAGCGCTCTTTAGAACTGACCAGGGGCTGGATTCTGATAAAATTAAAATAACTAAGTGATTTCAAAGGAAGGACAATGTCGCTATACCATAATTTGGCATTATATTGGTTGGGTCACATGACATATCTTTAAATTTTAGCAGTGACAATTTGACATTGCCAGGTAGTTGAGTATATATTTGAAAAGACAGTAAGTTCCCTGACGCACGATGATACACATTCGAGACTAGATACGGTGTTAAAACTGGTTTTTGTATCGACTGTGTCCCAAGTGCGACACGGCTTGGCGCGAGCTCATCCGCACTAAATGTCATGGTCCATGAAAGCACGCGCCGTGGGAAACAAGCGTTAGCCATATCACAAACTTCAGTTTCTAGATGCCTTAATCTGCAATATTTGTCATGAAAAAAATTCATTTGTCATGTCACTCAGTTTTTCAGGAATCGGCTTTTCTAAAATAAGTTACATTTTAACGCTAAATGTCACTTTATAATTTTATAGCTGTAGTCATGGTGTAAGAATCGAATTTTTGAAGAAAAGTCACGTTGTCATTGTCATTTGTCATTTTAATTCATTGAATAAATAACTAATAAGGAAACGGCATATCGGGTGAAAACGTAAGCCACTCGGCGAAATGTATTACTGTGCTCTGTTTATATTCGTTTCGTCATGGCAGTAATGAAATTCTGACATTCTGAAGGGGAACATTTTTTATAATCCAAATTCCTATGTAAAATAAACAAATTTTTAGCTCCGCCTTATTTTCAGATAATATTTCTTGGCGTTGCCTTTGTATGACTGGAATAATTTAGGCACCAACTGATAATTCAATTGTAAACAAATAAACCGGCATTGGTAAAATGTTATCCGATAACTTCTTTTCAAAATAATGAAATGACAGAATGTTGAACTGACACAAAATAGCGACGACGCCCTCTTGTCACCCCACCCCCCCGCCGACCATAGGTCACACTATCATTGAAATGCTTAAACACGTACACTGTATTCGCACGATACCCCGATTCCTTATTAGTTATTTATTCAATGTTTTAATTTTATCGTGATCCAGCCCCTGTCATAGGCTATAATCACTGCGTCATTGCCTCTATGAAAATTACATACTACGTACAGTTTATATTTCATTTTTAGTGTCGGAACTGCAGGGTGGATGGGATACTAATTCTATATTCATAGAGCGTTTTTGTATAAGAAGAAGTATTATCATGATACAAAATAATTCATGGCCGAGATGCAAGTCGTACAGTATTGACCGAAAAACTTTCTCATTGTTGTCATAGATCTTTTTTTTTACCTCTACGCTCATAGCGAAAGCCTTACAAATGTTTAAAATCCTGTAAATGTTTCTCCACCTCTATGGAGCGCCTGGGTATAAAGGGGAATATCCATTTTAGAGCCGACACCTCCAGATATGAGAAATGTCCGATGAATTATGATACTCTGAAGCAATGGGCGGAGGGGTATCATAGTAAGATCTAATACATTTTAGGCAATCTAGTACAGAATCGAATTTCTTAGGTCCTGAAAGGAAGTTTGAGTACCTACATTCCTATACTCGGAGGCTATTTGTAGCAATCCCCATACTTACTTTTATAGTATTTCCCTCTTTTATATTCTAACTGAGGTACTAGATTTTTCACACCTTAAATCGGTTCTAACTCGGTAGGGTCACGTCCGATGGGAAAACGGGTTTTACGGCTCGCCGCAGCTCATCACCAGCTACAATTCGTAGAAGAAAATTTATCTTTGCATACTTTTAGGGTAGGCGGAAGGAGCCCCAGGCCGGGGGGTTTGTTCCAATATCACATGTTGCATATCTCGCCGAGTACTATCGGGTGGTGAACTTTTTTCAGAAAGCTTCCTCGGGACATTTGTGCCGGGGTCATATACATCCCATATATTTCGTACATATTTTTACAACTCTTTCTTCCATGGCCGTTAGTGCTCTGCTATGAACATTTTAATTATAGAAATTCGTTTTTCTCGACTTACCAGGTACGCGCAGTCACGAGATGTGGAAAAGTCCACTTTTTCACCCGATCACCAAAGCTCCCCCCCCCCCTTAATTGGATTAAACATTGTCAATAAAATATGTTCAGAGTACCATAATGCATCTCTTAAGACATCTCTCATATCCGAAGGTGTTGGGCCTAAATTTGTATGAAAAGTGGGCATTAACCATTTAGAATAATGACAAGAGATTTCAACAAACTCAACAATAATTCATACACTGGTCTCTTAATTCTAGTTTGTTTGAGAAACTGCTGTGGGTCATTCTCTTTCATGTTCGTATATGATTTCAGAAAGTATGCTCTCACTGTAAATGCTAGCAACTATTGTATATACTGGCGCCATATTTAAAGTATTTTGGGATTTACTTTCCACGTCAGTGGGACTTACCGAAATTACCACAAAACTATTTGAGACAATTTTTTTTTTAATTCTTAATTAGGAGTCCAATGAAATATTTTTTACAAGACTGATTTGGTAGGAAAGGTTTGATCACCAAGTTGCCAGTTCTGCAAATACCGCTCAACCTTAAGCAATTTCGTGTTAGCAATCGTTACAGTTTAGTGGAAAAGTATGCTCTCATGGAAGAGACAAAAATATAAAAGTGGTTTCGTTTGCTTTCATGCATTTTTGGTCCAATGAGCAGTCTATTTATATATATGTCAGTGGTTAACTATAAGCAGCTAGCGTTCATCTCAGTTTAAGGCCCAATCTACATCGAGAGCTACACTCTACAAGCTGCAAGCTACAGGAAGCTCTAATTCAGCGTAGTCCCATGAACATAGTCAGTCCATGTAGTTAGCTATTTCATGTAGCTTGAAGCTTACAGCTTATGTAACTATCGATGTACATTAGGCCTTACTACGTAAATTTGACATTTCTCTACGTTCCGTTCGGTTATGTTCCGTTCATTGTGCTTCAGCCTTTAGAGAAAGTTAATATTGTTCATCCATTTTCTCTTTCCTCCCACTTACCACATCTTTTCCACCTCATAAACTTAACTGACATTTCCGTGGCATATGATATCTATGTTGATCCACCGAGGAAGCTGCACGCATTAAAGTATGCTTAACTTTCTCAATTTTAAACATGCTGACGTTCCGAAACCTATCACAGGGTGAATAGATAATTACGATAAACTGATAGTACTGCATGTCCTCTAAATTTTCACTGCACCCTATATACCTTAGATAAAAGAGTAAGCCCCTATAATTTCGTATAATCTCTGTTCAATTTTCATTGTTAAAATTGTTTATCGCATATACATCTAGAACGGTTCCTTGAACAGTAAAAATTATAATAACCAATTTCATAGGATTTCATATTCTGAAGAACTTTTCAGGATAATAAAAACGTCAAGGACTGATCGTTTTCACAGTATACGTAAAAAACCTGAATTTTTGTAGGGCAACACCAAGAAGGGGCTGCCGGATTTCATTCGTTTTTGAGCTTATACGGGGTGTTTCCTCTATGGTGGTCCATAGAGCAGGAGGTGATAGTACTCACCTAAACAAAAAAAGATCGTATGGCAGGAGGGGGGGGGGGGCATATCAAACGTTTCGGAGTTACAGGGTGATTAAGAAAAAAGCTAGTTTTTCACAACCAATCTAAAAAACTACAGGGTGTACGGTCACAGTTAACAGCTCATTGTATGCAGAACTTCATGGCCTTTCCAACGACTACTCAATCAGTTCCATAGCCATCTCCCCTCAAGAATTATTGTTGACTAAACTCAAAATTTCGGATTTTCTTACTTTTTTTTTTAATTTAACCTCTATTATTTTTGCAAAAAGGTCATTAACATAACTTTTTTTTATAAAAACTGTAAACTGTAGACTCTCCTCTTTAATATGACCTATTACACCCTATGTGTTAACTGTAGCCTTTAAACAGTTATTGACTCATAACCTGCTCCGGTCACATCGAAATTAGACGATATTTTTTAAAATGACGTGCTAAGGGAACAAATTATCGTTGAGAATAGGTTTGAAAATAGGTTTGAGAATAAGTTTAGAGCTAATAACTCTTAAAGGGCTACAGATAGCATAAAGGGTGTATTGGGTAAAATTAAAGAAAAGAGTCTACTGTTTACACTCTTTATAAAAAAAAGTTATGTTAACGACCTTTTTTCAAAAATAATAGAGGTTAAATTTAAAAAAAAAAGTAAGAAAATCCGAAATTTTTAGTTTAGACAACCATAATTCTTGATGGGAGATGGGTATGGGGCTGATTGAGTAGTCGTTCGAAAGACCATGGAGTTCTGCATACAATGATTTCTTAACTGTGACCGTACACCCTGTAGTTTTTTAGATACCGGGTGTTTTGTGAAAAACTAGCTTTTTTATGCCCCCCCCCCCCCCCCCCTGCCATACGATTTGTTGTTTGTTTAGGTGAGTACTATCACCTCCTGTTCTATGGACCACCATGGAGGAAACACCCTGTATTTACAATGTTTACGAAAACACCATCTACAAAACTTCAGCTCTCTACATCGGCGCGCTCTCAGGCCGTGCCCAACTTTTTGCATCCATTAAGGAGCGTTTCCAATGGCAGAGTAGAGTGGAGTCACCAGATTGCATTTTCTCTCATTATCTCACTAATGTGAGATTAGGAATTTTTCAAATCTGACGATACTCTGCGAAATCCACTCTGGTGGGAATCGCGAAGAACTTATATTAGAGCGCAAGCTTGAGACAAGGAGAGACAATGCAATCTGGTGACTTCACTCTACTCTGCCTTTGTAAACGCTCCTTTATGCTGTAAAACAACTCATCACTTGCACTACTAACTTATGTACTTACGTAAGCAGTATTTTCAGTATAAATAAAAAAAATGTCATGACAGTAATTAT
Source organism: Dioctria rufipes (assembly GCA_963924295.1). Lineage (NCBI taxonomy): Eukaryota > Metazoa > Arthropoda > Insecta > Diptera > Asilidae > Dioctria > Dioctria rufipes. The sequence goes on along the minus strand of OZ002740.1, from coordinate 24,867,087 downwards.
CATGGCAGTTACTTACGTAAGCTATTTTCGCCGGTATAAATGTAGCTATGTTATGAAACACATCATCAAAAACTGTTAATGAAAAAAAAATACATACCCGAAAAAAAATTCGAGTAGCATTTTCGATTACTACATATTGTGAATTTTGACACAAAAATAGTGGATGGTTTTCATCATCTAACCCCATGTCCAATGAGAGATTTCTCTTCCAATGAATGGCAAGGAATTATTTTCATTTTCCAAAGAATTTCTTAATCTTTTCTCTCTCACCCTGGAAAATGTACAATTTTTAAATCAATTAATTATAATTTTCTCTCCCTATCCAGTTCATGCGACAGAGTTCACTTTGAAATGTCACTAATCACGTTAATCATGTGAATACTTTAGTAAGCTTTTAGCTGTAATTACATTAAAGCACGTTCCTATGTGGTTCAAAGGCGGATAACATGCTGTCACCTATTCATAAATATTTCCTAAGCTGATTACCAGCTCTTTCCTTTCTAATTATTCGGCTATGGGAAAAACTTCGACATCTCCATCTTCATTCTTCAAAAATATTTAATCCTTGAGAATCCGTAATCAATATTTCTCATGTAGTATCCGTGCCGTCTTGATTTTGTGTTGTATATACTCAATATGCGGTTGATTCCAATATCCATCAATCGTGAAAAGTTTTCCCTGGTTTATTGGCGCCTTTATATGGTTCGCCTTTGTTGTTGCTTTTCACTCAGAAAATTGTTGTTGAATTGAAGGAAGGAAAGGGCACTATAGTTATGATGAACTAAACTCACGTATTTATGATTATGTTGATACCTTTGATATAGCGGATATTTTGGAACCATTATGTTGAGTATGAACATGAGCATATTGAGCTGGATAATTGGTGTACTATATAGGCACGCATTATAAGATGTGTATATGTGTGGATGTGTGCCCAATTAATTTGTAGAACTGCCAAATTACTATGGCAAAACCATGAATACAAAATGATAACCAAAGTGATTTGCAACAAGTGGTTCTTCATACCTAGTTAGCATAATTCGGGGATATGTGGGTGAGCTTGTCAGAGGATTTTCACTGTTATTAATTATCACTTCATTTTTATGAATTATATAAACTGTAAAAAAAAAGCATTTTTAACATTATCTAGAAGCTGAGTAAAATTTAGTTAGAGATTAGAGGCTTTCGGATAATTCTTTTAAGCACATCCAGATATTGCCAGCTTACAAGCCCATTAAATTCAAGATTTGTTTTGCTTTTATTTTTTTCTCCCTTAAAAAAAAATCTACAGAATTTTTATGAGCTATTGTCAGTATATGAGCATGCCTTACCCTTTTTGTTTTACGTTCTTTATTTGCGGAAAAACAAGTCCAAAATTGATTGGGATTCCTGTCCTGAACTGCTGCAACTGTTTATCCGAATAGATAAGAATTAATTTTTTCTCTTGAAATTATCCTTAGAATTTTTACGCACTATTTTTGAAATTTATTTCATCATTTGACCTTCAGGATTATGGGGCTGAGAACAAACGTTTCAAAATTGTCCGATTGCCCTCGATTTAAAATTTACAAAGATAGATAATTTTTTTCTCAGAAATTCCCTCGAAAATATTTCTTTAGAATTTTGATGAGCATTAATAGAATTAAAGTCAAAGTAAAAAACCATTCAATTTTTCCTAAGAATTTAGTCGAATATGTTCAGAATTTTTTTGTATCCAACAAAAATTCGACTGTGAATAACATGTGAGTGAGGAATTAATTTTTGTTTTTTTTTTTTAAGAACATATTTTAGAGTTGCTTTAGTCTGACCATCTCCAGTGCTCGACAAATCGCGCGAAAAAGACGTCATAATTAGTACTTAGCATACTTTTTTGACCAACAGTGTAATTTTTTGTTCTATGAATTTCTTACTAAGTCACTTCAAACAGAATTTTACTACTACTCTTGTAATATGAACGTCCAATTCGCATCACCCTAACGGAGATTTCTGATAAGTGTGTCACGCGATAAATTTAGAACTAAATATTTAGTAAGTGTGAGATCTAATCTCGTTCGTGGGAGGAAAGCCGGTATAAAAGGTTAACTCAGTTTTTCAAATATAAAAATTTTTATTCAAAAATTCAAAATTCAATTTATTTTTCTTAACTTGGTATCACAATTCAGTTCAAAAAATTCAATATAAAATTAACCTACAAACTATTACAATTCAAAAACCAAAAAAAAAATAAACAAATTAAAAATTCAAATTAAAAAAAAATGATACGCCTTTTTGCTTGTTATTAATTCTGAAAACGAAGAAGAAGAAAATCTGAGCAATTGTCATCAAATTATATGTCAATATATATTAATTGATAAAAAATGCCTTTGTTGGTTCGTGAAGGTACAAGGAAGTAATCAGACACTCAGATTATCTCTGGTCAGAATTATCCTCTCTAATAGTACGTGAGGGCACAAGGAAGTAAAAACATTCAATAGACAATTCAGACACTCAGATTATCTCTGATCAGAATTATCTTCTGTGATGATGCGTGAGGGCACAAGGAAGTAAAACGATTTATAAGAAAATTAGACACTCAGGTTCTCCCTGATCAGAATTATCTTCTGCGATGATGCGTGAGGGCACCAGGGTAGTAAAGTGCTTTGTTAGAAAATCAGACACTCAGGTTATCCCTGATCAGAATTATCTTCTGTATAGTAGGATAGAAAACTAAGGTTATCCCTGATCAGAATTACCTTCTGTGGAAAATGTATCAAGCACGATTCTTTATTACTCAGATTAGCTCTGATACAGATCAACTCTGCCAAAAGAATGGTGTCATCTACTGAAATTCATCGGCTTTATATATCCGCTGTAACCAGTTATGTCTGTTTCGCCTCGTAGTGTTGCCCTAGCGACGTTTACTTGAATTTTATTCGAGGCGAAAACAGCTGGCTGTCATAATGTCATTTGATGACATTACAAGAAAAAATATACGGAGGTGCCTGTAATTTGGTGAGAATTTTGTTGATATTTTTTTATTTATTTGTTGTTCATGAGGCTTTCTTTATTTTTTGTTTTAGAGACGGAGATGTCCAGGATCGAGGGAATATGGTTCTGCTTGGTATATTAAAGCTGACAGCAGGAAATTCATCGTGGGATTTTACATATCTATAATAAATGTGTGAGGACTGAACAGTGAGTTTAGTGTTGGAAAATAGTGTTGTTTTTTTTTTTAAATATATTTTTAGGTAAGTACTATAAAACATTGTTGAACTGATAAATACGCTGTAATGTATATTAAAGCTATTGAATTTTTACTTATTTTTTTTAGTTATATATTCTCTTATTTTGTAGTCGGAGAAGGAAAACCAGAATTTGCTTAGTTCCCTAAGTTCGACCACACATACATGAACGAGCATAGGAAACTAATTTTTTATTTTTTTATTTTTACGTTAAAACAATTAAATTTGAAGATTAAATGCATAAAGTGCCATTTTCTACAAAGAATTTATAAAATACGTCGTATTACCAGTAGTCGATCACCGTTTTATCAAGTGTTCGACAATAAGAAACACTTAATTCAGTTTTTTCCTTTATTCGACCGCACTCCGTTTCAATCACAAAATTATGATTTTTTTTTTTGAATTTCAATTTATTTTGAAAGATATAAAACGTGCGATGCACCGGTATAGCGAATCTGCGCTAGCGGAAGCACTAAAATTAATTAGAAATAGAAAAATTGGGATCCGGCGAGCATAGAGGGAGTATGGTATTCCAAAAACTACTCTACTGGATAGTTATTGGCAGGATTGCTGATGGAGTTGGAAAAATGGTTCCAAAAACTGTCCCTTCTCAGGTAGAGGAAGATAAATTAGTAGATTGGCTAATAAAAATGGCTAAGTGCTGATTTTCTCTAAAACAGGAGGAACTCCTAAATGTTGTTGAAAAAATTATTAGGGAAGAAAAAAGAACGACACCTTTTAAAGATAACAGGCCAGGGAACAAATGGTATTATTCTTTCCTTAAAAGATATCCGCAGTTAGTCTTACGCACGCCTGAACCAATGTTAGGACTGTTATAACAGAAGAGGAAATTTTCAAATGGTTCAAAGACCTTAAAGATTTTCTAATATCTGAAAACAGTGAAAATATTTTATTAGATGCAAAAAGAATTTTCAATGCTGACGAAACAGCAATAAGCATGGCTTCAAAAGTTGGGACATTAATTGCCCCGAGAGCTTACCGCAACATATTCCAAGTTACACCGGGAAATGAAAAAAAAAAAGACCTGTACCGTCATTTTGAGCTTCGCCGCAAGTGGTGGCAACCAATGTGGGCACACTCACGGTTAGTGATACTTGTCAAGTAAAATGTATGAGATTTTATGTCAAGTAACATTGACGGAGGTCTAGCCCACACACTATCAATGTTCATATCAAGTTCTGCTCACCAGTATTTGTGTCTTTGGACGAATATTTACAATGGATATGTTTCAGCATACACATATGTATATACGTATTTTTTTTTTAATTAAAAAAAAAAAATCTTTTCAGTCTCCACTTTTTAACCCTTGTGTACACACACCCAAAAAAATTACACTCCTGCATACCCGGCTACCCCGGTAGCCTGGTATAATTTGTATGAACGATGTAAGAATTCATAGGAAATTTCCAGTAAAAGCAACAATGTAGCCGACATGTGGATGTGGATTATCATAAGAAATTAACCGTAATAAAGTTTAATTAAAAGTAACGAACTCTGGAATTTTGGTTTTCAGAATATTTTCCATTTATGCCGATTTGCTGTTTTATCTCATGTGCAGAGCTTAAAGTAAAGTACGGCAATTAGAAGTATCTACCGCAATTGTATGTACTGTAATTGAAAGTCCCGTAGTAATATGTACCATAATAAAATTTATTTAAGATTAAATAGGAGAAATTTAGAATAAATTCTCTTAAGGCGGAGTCTGGCGTACTATATAAGCTATGAAGATAGCCCAGATAATTCTAGTCGAATGTTATTTCTTTTAAAATTAAGATAGCTGCCAATTGATTTTTTTTTGATTACGTGGTTATTTATATCGAAAACGGACAATCGACCAGAAATTTCTGCTGCCGAGTTTATTTCATATTAATGTAGAATTTTTACCTAATAGAATGAATTACGGGCAACAACATGAATATTTAAGAAATTTAGTAGAATCTCATGATGAAGAGGAGGTATTGGATTATTTCGATGATGAGTCAGATGAAGAATGGCTGCCATCAGCAGTGCAGAAAATGAACGAGGAAGATTCGGATGTTGAAGATGTTCGTCAACATGATTGAATTCGAATCGAAATGGCCCACGAAGATAATGAAGACAACGACGAAGAATCTAATCACAATGTCATGGAAGGGTCGAGCACTCAGGACAACGTTTTACGTGGTAGAGATGGCACTATATGGCGTCCAAACCCTACCAACGTCCGAACTTTAAGACATAATATTCTTCGACAAAGAGCAGGTCAATTCGCTCAACTTTTGTCTGATTTGGACACCTTCAAATGTGTTCGCAACATAATTATAAAGGAGACGAATAGGTAGGCAAACAGCGTTTAGATCAGCACAATAGTGAACATCCAGAAATTCCACCAAAAATTTGGAGAATTCATTCCTATTTAGGAATTCTTATAACTTCAGGTGTACGTCATGTCATTCTAATGACGAGCATATAAGGAAGCTATGCAAAACAACAGCCCTGTGTATCGCGTGACTATAGGAGTGAATCGTTTTTGTTTAATAACACGCTTTTTATTATTGGATAATCCTGCAACCCGAGGACTTCGTATTGAAAATTATATTGCGGACGCTATATCAGAAATATTTCTGCTATTGAACAACAACTTGCGTTCCCATTACGTGCCATCAGTATGTGGTGGGTTTGCGATACTTCAAATTCATACCCAATTACTGGTCAAATATATACAGGGAAGCTGTAATCAGGCAGAGAAGTAAATCAAGGAGAGCGAGTGGTGAAAAACTTGTGTATGAGATTTGAAGGAAGCGGAAGGAACATTGAAGCTGACAACTTTTTTACATCACTTCCACTTGCACGTTTGCTGAAGTCGTGCAATCTTTCTATTGTCTATATCGCGCCTAATTTTATGCAATTCCACGCAAATTAACAAAATTCATGAAATTATGCATCATAAAAACGGGAATATCTCAAAAATGGTAGCATTTAGGTAGGTACATGCTAGTCAAATTAAAGGTAACATTCCGGGGTCTTTAAATCTTGTCATAAAACTGTATAGTTATCATGCATTTTGGCGGGAAAATCGTTGAAATTGAAAAAGAAATTGCAAAATTATCCAATTTTTTGATTTTGACATCCTAAAACTGCCGACGAAAAGACAGTAGAGGGGTGGTTGGGCATTTGTTGGAAACGGTAGAGGATTTACTATCACCTGAGATGCAAATCACCTTCATAGGGTGTATAACAAGAAAGTTACATGGTATTAGGATAAAAAGCACCCAAAATCACAAAACCCCCCCTACCGCCCACACCGTCCATTTTCCGGCTCTCCTCCTATACAATTTATTTTTCGAAATTGAGTGAGGAGTCCGTAGTATAAAGGAAATGCGGTAGGTACGGGACACCCATATAACTGAATTCATATGAATTCACATTTTAAAGTACGCTGAAGGCCTTTTCAGTATCTTAGTCTTCGATTTCGTCAACCAGAGACGTTACACATTAAGCTCAGCTATTATAAGAATGAGATGAGGAAGATAGCCTGTCCGAATTTGTTTTTTTATCTTAATTTCGTAGCAGCAAACAAACACCACCTCACAATGTTGCCTATTTGAATAAGTCAGCCAGCAATGCCTCGCTAGAATAATAAAATCGACAATACCTCGACTTTATGACGTAACGAAAGGATAAGTTATCAATGTCTCGCTCCAATATAAAATCAACGATGCCTCGAGAATATAAAGTATTCTCAACGAAACACGCTCTACCATTAGCGGAAGAAATTATGTTACAGCACATGTGTTAAAATTTAATGAGATTACTTTGTATTCTCTGTACGATGCCTCTACCTGATGTAAGGAAACCCTCAATTTTTTCTTAGAAATTTACAGGAAATGTAATTGAACATAAAAAACATTGAAAATGTTCAGCATGAAACGTGTTGTAAATGTAATTTCCAAATTGTTTCATTTTTATTATATTTCCCTGTGTGTGTACTTGTTATACGTGAGCATTTGTTGAAAATGCTAAAAAATTGTAGTATCTACAATTTGATTATACTTCACACTAATAGAACAGTAGTAGTGCTAATAGTGATGATTTTATATGTCAACACAGTTTGTTGTTGTTATTTGGATTATTTGGTTAAAAGGTTCTGTGGTTGCAGGTTTCAGTTAATTATCAGGCAATTAGAAGTCCAGTCGTGAAATAAATCGTCGTCATCGTTTAAAGTAATTTTGTCGTGCAAAGTAAGTCCTATAACGAAAATATGATAACTATAAAAAAGTTCTATAATATATAATAAGCCGTGCAAAAAAATAGATATAAAGTAAAAGTAATTGTCATGCAAAATTAACTAGTACCAAAATGGAAACAATTATGGGAGAAAATGTCGTCGTTGATCTTCTCAAAATGTGCAAACTGGAAGAATTAACTCATTAACTTTAAAGCTGTGTTTAATTTAGTTAGAAGGATTAAGAATTTATGATTAAAAAATATATATATGCAGCTTGATTTTAATCAATCTTTCTCAGAAACTCATGTCCCGTATTTCATATCTACAAAATTAATATTAATCTTTTATTGTATATTTGTTCAACTAAAAAATAATTTTTTTTTTTTTTTGAAGATGAAAATATTTGTTGTCTATTGTATTGTAGCATTTTGGTGAATTTTATTTCAGCATTCCCTGCAACCGAATCGAGTAATGGTACTAAGTTTTATTCTATTCTTTTCGAAGCTCGTAAGATCCGAAAAATGCAAAGAAAATCTATTAAAGTCAAAATTTTTGCCGTTGAATGTTATAAAATAAATAAAATAATATAGGTACATCACATTCGTAAATATGACATTGAAGGTGTATCATATACAAATTTCTATTTCTACGTGATTGTTTCACTTACTTAGAAAATGTTATATTAAAAAAATAATAATAAATCACTTTTGAAAAGATGACAATTTAAGTGTATCTCATACACATTTATATTTCTTATCTATTGTATCATTTACATAGAAAATGTTATATACACACATCACTTTTGAAATTATGACCATGAAATTGTACCTTATACACATTTTTATTGTTCGTGAGTTGTCACTAACAAGGGATATGTTTGTTTTTTAACATATCAGTGTTGGATTGATTTACACTATGGATGTACTATTAACACAGCATTGGTATAAAAAACAATTACCGGAAATGTTACTCAAACAACGAATATGTTTTTGTAATAAATCAGGAGTAAATAAAACATTTTAGAAAAAACCAGGAGATATGTTGATAATAAAGCGTTTTCCAATAAGAGGTGTTATTTTGATATTCAAAGAAAAATGCCATTTTTTTAGATAAATGATCGGATCTTTATTTCATTATAAAGAGGAAGGTATGCCGTTAATAATGGAACATCAGCCAAATGACCACCACGACCATGCTTACAGGACCATATCCTTTTCATGAACTTTTCAATAACCAAATCGCAAATTGGCTGCCCTATGTCCTCGATAGCATCACGAATTCCATCTTTGAGGTCTTGAATCGACGCTGGGCTGTTGGCGTAGACCTTCTCTTTCACGTGGCCCCAAAGGAAGAAGTCGCAAGGTGTTAAGTCACAAGATTTCCGTGGCCAATTTTGATCACCTCTTCGAGAGATAACACGGTCCGGAAACTTTTCCCGTAAAAGATCAATGGTTTCGCTGCTTGTATGGCACGTAGCGCCGTCTTGTTGAAAGTAAACGTTGTCCAGATCAATACCATCCAATTCCGGCCATAAAAAATCATTAATCATCTGTCGATAGCGCAATCCATTCACCGTAACTGTTGCTCCAGCCTCATTTTCGAAAAAGTAAGGTCCAATGACCACGCGGGACCATAAACCGAACCAAACAGTCACACGTTGAGGATAGAGAGGCTTTTCAACAATAACTCTTGGCTTTTCCGAGCCCCAGATGCGACAATTTTGCTTGATGACGAAGCCATCGAGGTGGAAATGGGCCTCATCACTCAAGATGAGTTTTCGATGGAATTCCGGATCATTTTCATGCATTTCAAGGACCCAATCAGCAAAGACTCGACGTTGTTGATGATCGGCCGGCTTGAGTTCTTGTGTTAACTGAACTTTGTAAGCCTTAAGACCCAAATATTTATGCAAAATACGGTGTAATGACGTTTGTGGAATGCCTAATTCCAAAGAACGACGAGGAATGGACAAACCTGGGTTTTCTTCAACACTTTCGGCTACAGCAGCAATATTCTCGGCTGTTCTTGAGCGACGTGCACGGGTTTTATTCTTCACATCACTAACTTATCCCGACAGCTCAAATTTTTCTACCAATTTTTATATTGCGGTCCGACAAGGTGTTTCACGACGACCCAAAAATGTTCGAGTTTTACGAACCGTCTCTGCCACATTTTCACCATTTTTATAGTGATTTTCAATAATTTCAATGCGTTGTTGAATCGTATATCGTTCCATTTTTATTAATGGCGTAGTTTCTACTTGTCAAATGTCAAAAAATGACAGCTCCGAAAGTGATATCTACCGAAATAGCGGGCTAATTAAAATAACACCTCTTATTGGAAAACCCTTTACATTAAATCATGGTTAGTTGATATTTACCCAGAGATGAGTGAGCGATTACCGTCATCGTTGTATACACGTTTACAATTCTCTTTTTTCCATGACAGTTGTATAAAATGAAGTGCATTGAAATTGACACAAAAACTCAGGCAAATATATTGCTTATATACGTCTATCTCCTTCAAGCTCAATTATGTTTGACATCAAATCTCCAGAGGAACACATTTTTAACATTAAAAATTAATTTTTGTGCTAATTAAAACAAGCTTAATTTCCTAAACAATTTTTATTTAATGCAATACTATTATTTATATTATAACATCTTTAATGTTTCTAATCGACAACTAATAATAAATTATGAATCCGTGTACAATTATACGAAATAAAGTGTTTTCACAGCCTGTTCAAAATTTGTGACGACATTTTTGAAGCAAGTAGGTTCAGTCCGTTCTTATTATATGTCAGTGTCATAACCACTTCACCACTTATCTTGAAAAAAAAAACAATGTTCTTAGGCGCTGTGATCAGTTAATAATTGAGGTTAACTCACTTTCACTACCGCCATCTATATGTATAATTGCTATTTATTTGTCTAACTTTTAGACGGGTAGATTCAATCTCGGTCAAAAGGATGCCAATGAAAAAAACGCAAAGCCTGTCCGAAGGGGCATCTATTCCGCGAAAGGATGGGATTCCAACGCTGCTTATGGGCCTGATCTGCAGGAGTGCTCAACCTTTAACTTTTGGGGCGAAGAAATTAAATCGTCAGTCCAGAAGTTGGAACTGATATTGTCTATCATTTTGCACGGTTAGTGATTGTTCCAGTGTTCCATTGGAACTACCTCCAGTCGATTATGTGGATTTCCACTGATCATACCTCCATAAATAAAGGAACCATACAAGATACAACACTAGTATTTTTCTTGCCATACTTAGTCATTGAGATTACGTACTCGCTTGGAATACGTACAAATCTCTGCCAGATTTGAAAAAAAAAAATCATCTCTCTTTTTTTTATATATATATATACATATGTCGTTCCGTATTTGATTTCACTATTTCGAATTCCCTTAGTAGTTACGTTTTGATATTATTAGAAGATACAAATAACAGAGTTGCAAAAATAAACTCTGACGAATGATATAAGAAAATTAGAGATGTCGACACACTGTGCCCTAGTCTGCACCATCCCATTCTTAATCACTTAAGGCTGCCAAAATTTCTGGTATATCCTCCAAATTATACCAAGTCCCAGAAACAGCATATTTGTCAATTTTCTGGACTGTCTAATATCCATACTGCTACACCATACAATTTCTTTGATTTGAATTAATGTGTTTTTTTTTCTCATCTTCGTCCCACTAGTACATAAACCACAACAGAGTGCCTAAGCATTCATGGTCAGACATCCTCCTACCTTTTACGTCTTAATTTTATGTTATTTACCCATTTAAATTCAATCCTGAAAAATTTCCATTTAATTACTTCCAGAATTGTTGGTATTAATTTAAACTAAACCAACGCACAGCTTAAAGGCAGGCAGGCAGGCAGGCAGGCAGGCAGGCAGACAGACAGACAGACAGACAGACAGACAAGCGGCAAATGAGGAAATTATATTTATTTACTGTGCGGCAACATTTGAGAAATCCTTTAGAAGATAGATGAGTTAATTTTGTAATAGTTAGTTGACGTTTTCTCATCTGTATCAGTCAAAACCGATGCTTTGAAAAGCCAGGCATTTTTGGCATACCTAAACTCACGTATGTTTGTGTGTGTATGTGTATATGTGTTCATATGCATATATGCCAACAGTTTGAAATGAATTTACCAAAGCCATTTTGTTTCATTCCATTTGACAAATGAATAGACACACACATAAATAATCAAATGATTTAAGGGATTTCGTTGCTAATCAGTAGTACAAATATCCTTTTTCCTGGCATTGCTACAGATATGTATGTATATATTTTTGGGAGACTAATGTGGTACTATATAAACGTAGATATAGACAAAATGTACATTGTGAATGCATTTCTTGTCCATAGATAAGATGAAATGAGTCTCTCATATGCAACAAATATAAAAGACCACCATGGGAATAGTTAGCAATGTATGTTCCAAGTAAATTTGTGTAGTTTTGTGTTTGATATTCTTACCATGCCGCAGAAGTACTTGGATATCTAAAATTGAAATCATCTTGTATGAGGGGATACATTCTTGAATTCAAATAGAATGCATTGGATCATGAAGAATGCTTTGCATTTCATAAATTAAACTGAACACCTTTGAGGAGTATAGTAATGCTTTAGAAGATGAAAATTCTAAAATTTCTTAGATTACCACAGTTGTTAAGGTCCACATAAAAACAAATCATGAAATAAATCTCATAAAAATAAAAAAATAAGAATTAATCAAGGGTAACTGAACTAAAAAGGGAAATATACTAAAATACCAGAAAAAGTAACAAAAATACAAGGAAGTTAGGTATATGAATTAAAAAAAAAAAAAACCAAGAATAACTATGCCAATGGGACTGGTTATGTAGAACTGAACATCATCTGCGGACAGGTAAAATTTTGCAAGTAATAATCAGACAGGCAGAAAAATAGAGGTCCTAAGATTGAACCTTTCGGTACTTCCAACTTAGTGCCGACGTAACTGTAGACAGACAACAACTAAACATGAATTAAGTAATTCTTGAATGCTCGTTTCAAATTGAGACATTTTGTCATCCCCACATTAGAAAATACAAAATTATGGAAAAAAGTTCCCTCAAATTTAAGCGAAAGATGGTATAATTGGGATGAAAGAACTTAGAAATTTTATTAGTTAGAAGGCGTTGTAAAAGTGACTGTTTGATTATGTCTTAACCAATTTTGCTGAAACTCTATGTTTTATTTAAATATTATTTAGTTAATAGGGAATATCAAATTTTTACCCCTCTTCCCCCATAAACAAGTTGGTTTGAGAATTTAATCGTTTTTTTAGAAACTTGCCGTTATTATACAGAATTACTACAGTCTGATTATGAACCTCTGCTTAGGTTGAAAAATAAAAATTGCGTGATATTCAGCATAGAGGGAAAACGGGAATTGAGATTTAAGTGATTTAATAGCATTTCATTTATTTGGTCGTTACCTAGGAATAAACTACTCCCGAATGATACAATTTCTATCTAAAGTGTGGGAGTGAAATTGTATAAACACTTAATAAATAAGAAAACGTGTGCATCCTATGTAACTGCTATAAGCCTTAAATGAAAAAAGTGTACATAAGGAAAACTTTTCCAATGGTAAATAAGTAAAAAAAAATGTTTTTCTTATTATAAAACCGGTGGTAAATGATAGAGGTGAGAGATGTATGGAGCATATATTTTCTGTATTTGAAAGGTGCATGTAAGGTGAGGAAAAACAAATTGTGTTTTTTTTAAGTTTTTGTTCGTGAAGTTACGCGCCTCCCTTTATCCAACCCACTCTCCTTCACGATGACAATCAACAGTGCACCTAACCTAAAAGATGAACGTCGTGAAATGAATAAAAAAATGATGGAATGAAGTTGCAATATAAATAAAATGTACTCAAAAGAAGCACTTGTCATGCGAAAATATGCATAAAGTCTCTTAGGGTATTGTTTGAATTAACTGAACTAGTGATGAAATTTACCGAAAAATTGTCCTTCTTTTATTGATTGAATGCACTGCAATTTTCTATTTTTCTTTTTAAAAACCCATATTGAATCTGATATGGCTCAAATATCAATCACTCAAAACACTACCACTTTTACGTTTTCATACGTCTTACTGTATTTAGAGTTTTGAAGCGATTATGCGTTCAAACCTCACCAGGCTGAACACAGTCTAATAATTGTTCCAGACTGTGTTGCAATACATAGGATTTGCCATAACTCTGACCACGTTTTCAATTATGCTTTTGTCATTGCTGTACAAAATTCAAATATTATTTATTTTTTCAGGGTCTCATCGAGCATATACCTTACTTCAATAGAACATATAAGTAATAATTTAAAGCAGATCTTGTATCATCTATCGAAATATGAGGTGTTCTTTTATTATGATCAGGTAAATATTTGTCGGCTGATATACTTCGAATCAATCGCGTCCAAAACTCATTCCTATAGCCGAGGCACTTAAAACTATTTCAGCACTAATTATATCCATGTAGGGCAAGTTAGGTAGGAGGGGTGCCGCTAGAAGTACCAACCCTGCATCACTTACACCTCCAATGGGTCTAGTGTGCCTCATAGGATAACCTATAAAATCACCCTAGATTCATCCTGCTTCCTTAGGGAAACTCAGGATGTATCTGAGCTCTTTGCTTTGTAGTTGCCCCGGCATGAAAATAACTAGCTACCTAATAGCCTACCTCTTTTATCTATAAGAGTGGGGCACTCGGAAAGTACGTGTTGAACGGATTCGATTTCCTCTCTAAATCCTTACAGCTCTTGCAGAAATCGTTAGCCGCTATTTCGAGACATCTAGCATGATCTCCTCTGGCCTAATGACTCCAACTAATGACCTAATGACCCCAACTAGATTCTTGCTATATGTTTTGATATCATTAAGCAGCTCTCTTGTCCTCTTCCTGTCATATGCAGGCCACAATTACAATATGGCAGGTTTGTTGATCCACCTGAGGCTGGCCTTTTGACAGGCCCTCCTGACGATCCTCTATTTCAAAGCTCCAATAGGAATCCTCAGAGGGCCCTATGGCCAACTTATTAGCCATCTCGTTGCCTAGGATATCCTTGTGGCCAAGTACCCAGTATAGAGTCATCATGTGCCATGTAGTCAATTCCTTAAGGATAATCTTGCATAGCTGCCCCAATTTTGATTTAGCCAGCACAACATCTAGCGCCTGGCTGTCAGTTTATATGCAGATATGTATTGCAGACTCTCTGCACATAGATGCCAATGTTTCCAATATTGGGTATACTAAGTTTGGCATTCCGTTTGTCATGCATAGAAATAATGCTATTAGAGCAAAATAGATTGGACACGCCCGTATAATATTAAAAGTTATTTTTATATTTGCATGTCCATCTTTCCACCCGTCCTCACGATAACTCGAAAATGCGGGTACTTAGAGCGCTGAAATTTTGTACGTGGACTTTAAAAAAACAAAGTAAATTTCACTTCGAAAACACCTTCGTAGGGTATTCATACAAAAATGGAATAAATCGGGCCATCCCTTCTTGGTGTTACCATATATAAATTTAGGCTTTTTACTAAAGATGGATAAAATTGAAACAAGCTGTTACTTTAGAACAGGTACAGCCCTGTCACAATCTGTACCTGTGTCAACTTTTTCAAAAAAGCTGTGATAGTACCAATATCAAATAATCTCATATTGCTCCATCAGGTTAGCTGCGATAGTACCAATACCAAGTCTTATATTTCCCATTTATGTAGTTTATAAATTCCAAATAAATCTTTAACTTATACAGCCTTAAACTTTTAACTTTATGCGACAGGAAGTTAAGAGTACGATATCATAGAATAGGGTGGCTTGGATAGTGACTGAAATGTATTGTAACAAAATTACTCACCTGGCTGGTGAAGACATCAGAATAGTCAGATAAAGTGGTGGTACTCTCGATAACTGGGTAGGGACATTGATCGAATGTTTGCCCAAACAAAGTAACCATATTAGCGTATTGCCGCTTAAATGATAGATCTGGACCTTTCGCAAGATTTCGGCTGCTTTAGTAATTGCGTTTACGTTGGCTATCATCGAATCCAAATACCTCGGTGTTATAGGAAATACAATAACTTTATTTCGTTGCTCCTCCCACCGATATGGCTTAAGCACTCGTAAACACTCGGCAGAAACTTCAATAACATCTAGAGCAACAGCGAATTACACCACCTAGCAAATTAGAAGTAAAGACTACTAGAAATGAAAATTAGCAAAACACGGTTGAAACTGCGACTAGTTTACCCGGTTGACATTTTCTATCAGCTGTCCCGTCAGAGATAGACACTGAACAATAGTGAAATTCTAAACCAATATTTACAATTCCGCGCGACACCTAGTCCATCCCCAAGAAACCTCGCGGGCCTCGCAAGCTCTGCGCCCGAGACGCTTGTCGCAAAAAAATGCAACATTTTTCTCACTCATGCCATCTTACGAATTCTATGAAGTCCGAAAGTCTACTAAAGTTCATGATAAACTAATCCGGCTGGTATAGAAAATAAAACCAATCAATTAGCTGACACTCGTTACTCTGGCGTACACGCTGCAGTGTCTTTTGCCTTAGTGTCGCTCATCACTGAAAAGTGGTAATACGCGACAACGTGTACGTCGGCCCTTTGAATATTAAAACTTAACAAGTTGACAACTAGACGAAAATAAAAGTAACTGAATAATCTGACATTTATTGAAGTAAAATCACAAACAAAAATTTTAGCCAATATTAGAGAAGAAAAGCAACTGAATAATCTGACACTTATTAAATTACAACTACAGATAAAAAGTTTAGCAAATATCGGAACCAAAATGTTAAGTAAAAACCATAAAAAATAAAAAAACAACGATTATCAAATTAGAAACCTTGTCAAAACGATTTTCCAACCAAAATGTTAATTCAGGATTATTAAAAAACTTGTGAAATCAGTCGCTCAAGGTAGTAAGCTGATACACAAAAGTACGTCACTTAGACCTCAGTGTGGAGAAGCTGAATTTTGAACAGTGAAGATAGACAAGTTGTGTTGAAGCCGAGAGAACAAAAAAAGATCTAGAACTTTGTGCAGTAAGGATCGACTTTGTGGTCGTTCAGTTTTTCTTTTATTGTTCGTCTTTTGTTGTTTTTTTTTTTTTTTGGTTAAACTCGCAAATAATTCGAAGGAAGTAATTTTGAGTGGAGGGCAGCGCGCTAAGTAAGACGCATACATCTCTACCACGCCGTTCGAACCCCAGGAAAAGGAATTCCAAGGAATTCAAGGTAAAGTTCCCTAATCCGAAACTCAAGAGTCCGCTTGCATAGTCAGTACGAATCCCTGGATCTAACTTCCATTGCACCGGTAACCGCTCGGCCAAGTGTTAATCTACTTAGAGAGGTCACCTTGAGGGACGCCTTAGTTTCCGCACACGTTCTGGGCAAAGGGCTGAGTTTTGGAGACCTCCGCAGGATAGAGAATTTTGCAAGCTGTAACAGTATTGTAGGACGCCAAAACAGAAATATCATGCAAAAGTGATAATATGCGACACAATAGATACAATACATACAATACAGTTGATTTAGACTGCATTAAATTACAATTGACCCAGTCGTGTATTTGTGTAGAAGCACGTATCGAAATTCCTTTTAAATTAATTTAAATAATCTTGGAATTCTAGGAAAATTTATGGAAGAAAATGTATTTTATTTACAGATATGTTTCTGTAATTTATATTTTATGTTTTTCTATAGGTATCCGTCGTAAAAAAACTAAGAGCTAGGTACATTTTCGGTTCAGTTTTCGTATTGCAATTTTAATATTTTGAGCGTTGATTTCTTAAATAAATTTAAATGTATATATTTTTTTTTTTTTGAAAATAAAATTTCACCGAAGAATAAAATCAAAATAGGTATACAGAGTTGTTGTAATCTTTTTAACAAATCTTTTGTGTATACTAAACTAAAAACAATCTTCTTTTATTATTTGTACCGAAATTGGGACTTGTAACTTATACTTTGGAACAAGTACTTTTGATACTTGGAACAGGTTGGAACTGTTCCATTAAAATGTCCCAATTACCCATCCCTACTTTTTACATATACTGTGAAAACGATTAGTCCTAGATGTTTTTATTGTACTCAAAAATCTTCAAAATATGAATTCCTATGAAATTGGGTATAATCATTTTTACTGTCCAACGAACCGTTCTAGAAATAATGCGAAAAACCACTTCAAAAATCAAACTTACACAGAAGGGTGACAATACGAAATTACATACGGGCATTCATCTAGAGTATCATAATAATTGGTCTTATGGAGAAGTTCTCGAAGAGCAACAATCCGACAATTTTTCGATTTTACGAATTTCTCTCAACATATGGCCTTCAGGTTCAGAGAACTTGGAAAAAAAACTTCGTTTTTGCGAATCTCTATAGAAGTTTTACAAAATGGTTGAGAAAAAATTATCGGTAACATGATTTTTTGTTTTGTTTTTAATTGTACAGGATTCGGCTGAAAAAAAACGTATATAGTGAAGTGAGTGCTTAGAACATAAAATTTGTTTAATGTTAAATGTTTCTCATAGTTTACTTGTTTAGTTTTCACAAAGTGTAATTTATTCCTTTATCCAATTCGAAATCGAAATTTTTACGAAATATGACATATGACCCTTCATATAGCACCAATAGACGAAAAATCTACGAAAATGTCCTAAGAAGACGAATCGATATCGAGTTGTCGAAATCGAAGTCAAACTTTTATCGAACAATTCGCTTCCAATTCGATTCTGATTCGATTTTTAATCGTAATGTTTGCTAGGTATATATGCATATCACTATCGATGTGATCTATTGCGTTAATGTGAAAAGAATTGTATCGCAAGTCTATTGCTATCGCTAAAATACAAAAATTACACAAATCCTAGATTCATTCGATAGAATTGAAATTATCTATTTAAAAAGTACATCAATATCCAAAAAATGATTTTTTATCTATGTATTTTCGAGAAAAATGGCAACAACAAAATCCATAGACCATTTTCTTTATGGGTGTGATCGATATTTTCAACACCTGCTTTTATATCGAATCTTGTTTGTTTTTTCTTATCTACAAATATCATACAAATCATTTTTAAAATCAAATATTAAAAATCTAAGCTCATAACTCCATCGAAATTATACAATAAATAAATATTTACAATCGCATTCAAATTCTAAACACACACACACACACACACACCTTCCTTATGATTAATAGATTCGCAAACTTTTTTCTCTACGAATTGAAATTATCATCCTTTAATGTCCGCAACAAAACCCGAAAATTTTAACAGGAATGAGTATCATTCCCGTCTCAATATTCCATAAATCATATACTATTGTGACACATGGGTGAATTTTCAAAATACCATTAAGGATGTTACGCTATGAATACAAAACTAGATTTGAATTAGTATCCTTGGTATCCTTTCATATCCTAAATATGAAATATAAAATAAAATTTAGAAAGAGAAAAAAAAACAAAATACAGAGATAAATCCTGGCATACGAAAAAGGAAGTTAATTGTACTGTGAATATGACAAATGGGATGCATCAACGATTCCGGTGTGCATTTGAAAATTGAAATGTTCGTATAAAGTGTATAAAGTTTGTATAGAGTAGCAGCAATTTACTTTATAAATGTTCCTGATGGAACGAGACGTAGCGTGGCGCGGCGCGACTGGTGTTGGTATATCTTTTCAAGGAACGTACGATTTATCCTTTTTATACGATTTAAGACAGTTTCACCTGGTTTGATATATTATGGCCATTAAATTAACATAAATCCTGAAGTTGAATTTTATTCCCTGATATTGTGCGAACTATCACGCGAGAGTTGGAGATATTTTAATAATCCAGAGTATTTGTAAGAAGAATTTTTTAGAGACAGGACATTTATTGATTGGCTACAAAGAAAAAGGATGTGTTTTTTTTTATCTTTTTTATATTTATTTATTTATCATTAACAGAAGTTGTGCCAACTAACTTCCAAAGAAAAATATATTCAAAAATGAAACCAAAGAAAAACAGAATAAAAGAAAAGAAAAATTAATCAATTAGCCGATTACGCAGCAGATTTATTTCAATTGAAATCTGCACCTGACCGTGATACATTCAAAACTGCCATAATTAGTATAATGATGATTCAAACGAGAGAAAAAATTATCCAGCTCTTAAAACATGGCTTGGTAGTGAAGCAATAGGCAAGTATATACGGTGAATCATTTGTACACTAATACATATGAAACACAAACAGAATCTAAGGAATTTCGCCTCTCTAGCATTTCTAAGGAAACGCGATTCAATCTTTAGTGATTTATTGGGGAAGAAAGATAGAATCAACTCAAGATAGGGACCAAATCGTAAAACGTAAAAACCCATCACTGAACGGATTCTAAACTTGTGATATACGAAGTATGATATATATTCAAGACCAGGCTGACGATTGACATACCTATTCCAAAGTGGATCGAAGAGTAGAGCAGCAACAGAGGTTTTTCAACACCGAAGTATCGTTTAATTCTCGAGGCCATCTCTTAACGAAACCCAGTAAACAATTAGCTCTATTAATAATTCATCATCATTTAAAGTTCATCTTAAGGTCCAACATAACTCCTAAATCTTTCGTTTATGAAATTCTTGGTATAGAAGCGCTACCACTTTTATAAGGAAATATGGACCATCCTCTTCGTATACTAAAGTTTAATCTTGCATTGCTCTATATTAAGGTATAGGTTATTTTTATTACATTACGAGATAAAACGGGTGAAATAATCTCTAAGATTAGAGCAGTCAGAGATTTGAGATATATACAGCGGAAGATTTCAGCGTCGTCAGCGTAAAATTGCACTTCTGAGATAGAAATAATAGAGCTTATATCATTTATGTATACAAGAAAACAACAAAGGACCAAGATGACTGCTCTGGGGAACTCCGGAGGAAGCATAAATTTTATCAGAAATTGCACCCCTTAAATGAACATTTTGAGCTCAGTCAAATAAATAGGACTGCAGACAATGAAGAAATCCAAAAGGGAAACCGATCAAACAAACAGCAGAAGCCTATGAGAGACCTTGTGAAAGGTGTTAATAAGATATACAGTCCAATTTCATCCGCAATTTGTATAAGATGTTTCGTATCAGCAGGAACCAATACTCTTCAGTACGGACAGTTCCTGCCTACCACAAACGCCAGAAGAAACTACTCAGCAAACTTTATATATGATGAAGAGCATTTTTTCAAACTAAGCTGAGATTTTGTCTATGATCAAAGTGGAAACAGTCTTAGACCAAGCGATGCAATCAAGAAATTGGCACAATATTGTCTTCCGTTCTGTAGCAATAGATGTAACACTTTGATTTCCCTGCTGTTTATGGAATTTAATGGTTTCAGAATAATTACGGATATTGAATTCACGAAAATTGTTAGTCGGCAAAGTAATCCATCAAAATCGTCATCGTCAAAAACAAAATCGTAATCTTTCACTAGAAGAAGGGCAATCGTTTCCAACTAAAACGAACTGTTCGATTTGTTATGATTCTGATAAATGGATCCTTTAATTCAACCATGGCAAACGTACTGGTGATGTAAGCTCTGTTCATGATGAATGTCTACGAAGATGGTTAGCAGAAAGCTGTAGTACGTCTGAAAGTATATGGATCTTTGTATAAAATTGAAAAAAAAGTCACCAGATTGAGAAAAAGGCTTTACAATTCAACATTAGGCGAAAACTGTAATACTTATAACATACTCAGAATTTCTACTGAGACTATATATGAGATCTGCTTAGCATTTTCTTTTGACATCTGCGGCAGGCAGGAACTGGCTGTACTGAAGAGTATTGGCACCTGCTGATACGAAACTCATTATTCACATTGCTATCTGCGCCAACTGTAGGTATTGCAGTATTAGTAAAAAAAAAATTTTTTTAATTGCATTTTGTTAAAGTCTTCATGACTTTTCTTTTCTGTACAAAATACAGAGCTCGGTAATGATGAAAATTAAATAAAAAACTAAGAACAGAAGCTAACGAACTATGTTACGGTTGAATTTTTGGATTTGCCAAAAGAATAAAAGAGAAGAATTATTTATGTAAAAGATATTAGTATACTGCAGTTATATTCACTTTAAGAACACCCAACCTGGTCTCAGACGCTTTGGAAGACTTGAAGCAGGAGGCAAGATAAACCTTAAAAAGCTAAAATGGAAACTAAGATATAAAGAGGCCTGCATCAAATCTTGGCACACAATGGATGGTAAATTCCAAGTTTTAATTTAAAAGCTTACAAAGGAAACTCAAATTATTAAATTTATTTTTAAATTAAGAATATGAATAGATTGTAACAGCAGTAATAAATTAAAATCATAGAAAAAATAAATTTAACTGAGAAAAGCAATTTGAAATAAGAATTTGAATTATTGAAGCAGGCGAAGTAAAATTGGGTAAACATAAGCCTTAAAAATAATATTTGTAGTAATCTTCGTACTTATCAGTTTACGGACATAAGTTTTTTTTATACTTTAAATGGACCTGCTTAAATCTTTCTAATTTTACGATGATTACCTGCCTTAGACTTGCAAACAAAGTTTGAAATTAAACAAAAATAATAACACATCAACGCCACAGAGAACATCAACTCGAAAGTAATCAGAAAAGCAACGATCGTGTACTAAATTAGTTATTACACTGAAATAAATGGATTTAATCCGACTCAGAAACCGGAAACGACTTCAATACTTTTTCATTTCTGGTTGTGCAGAAAGTGTTTTGAGTAGAGTTGGGTTTTAAGCGAGAACGAGTGCAGGTAGGAACCAAAAGCCGATTGCAGTATTTAATTTAATTTAAAATTAATAAAACAAAAATTAATAGGGAAAATAAAGGAAAGCATCGAGCTTCAAAGGTGAAGAACTCCAAAAGAAAGAATGAGCCCGAAGTTTTTCCTGATTTCCATGGGAGATCAGAAGTTAACTGTCCCTTAACCGTAACAAAGATATGTTCCTCTGTTTTATACATTAAAAATAATATCCTTTTTTTTGCAGATAAAATCATTAATTACCATAAAGAAAATTGCGTGCAAAACAGTTTGTAGCATGAGATGTATTTGCATAACCCATTTAGTTCAACATTAGTATCCTGTGGTAGCAGCAGCAATAAACTTTAAGTGCTTAACGTCTTAAAAATGTGTATTCTTGGTAAATTTTCTAGTTTATAGCCGTGTAACTCGAGTTCCTCAGTCAGCTATAAATTAAGGTGTCACCCAATCTATCCATGTGGCACGTGAATAAGATATTGAGAAACTCATTCCCTTCTCCACTGAACTACGGGGTAAATATAATCAGGGCGCATACACCTACGAGAAGTAATGCTTAAATTGATGAGACACTATCTGGTCCTGATAAACAAACACCGTCAAGTTTTAATATAGAAGAAATCACAGAATCGATACTAATTAGAAGGTCGTCAAATGAAGTAAGATTAGTACAAGCATAGTTTGTTTAAACAATTAAAATAATCAGTGTCAATCAGAATAGCATCCCTATCATAGGCTTTTTGAAAGAAATTAAAAATAAATTACAAATAGCTACATGATCATGACTTGAAATTTAGGGAACATGAAAAAATCCAGAAAAATTTAAAAAATCCCGAAATGAGAAAATTTAGAAGTGACAAAATCCAGAAGTGACAAAATCCAGAAGTGACAAAGTTCAAAAACGACAAAATACGTAAATGTCTAAATCCGGAAATTTGAAAAAAAATTTCATAATTATATACGGGTTGAGTACGAAACGTAGAGTGACGAAATCCAGAAGAGATAAAATCCAGAAGAGACACAATCCAGAAAAATTGAAAAAATTCCGAAATGAGAAAACTCAAAAGTGACAAAATCCAGAAGTGACAAAGTTCAGAAACGACAAAATACGTAAATGTCAAAATCCGAAAATTGTAAACATTGTCATAATTATATTCGGGTTGGGTACGAGATCCAAAGTGACAAAATCCAGAAAAATAAAATCCATAAGAGATAAAATCCAGAAGAGACACAATCCAGAAGTGACAACACACAAAAGTGACAAAATCCAGCAGAGAAAAAATTCAGAAGAAATCCAGAAAAGATATTCTTCCGTGCGAATATCTTTTTCTGGATTTCCTCTAAGTTTGAATTCTTCATGAGCTCGGAAACTTTTCTATTATATTAAAAATAAACAAATTATATCTATTTTTTACATTTTTTCACCCCCCACTACCACTTCAACACATACAATCATCTACTTTCGTACTCATTAATAAATGAGACCTATGCACAGACCTAGATATATACCATATAAACACTAATTCATACACTCAGGATTGAGGTATTCAACGCAAAAAATTTTCTATGTATGTATTAGAAATATCCAAAACTTGAACTTTTTTATTCTAATTCGAATTATCATGCATTTTGGACTTTGACCATCTCAAAATCGCGATCAACACTTCAAAATTTCATAATATTTCTTGACCGCCGTTCACAAATCGTGACCAATGGGCAGGCATTGTTGGGTTAGCCTGTTTCGTTCACAAATATGCCACTTTTCCGTCAGATGAGTATGTCATCACAAAACTCCCAACTATATTATTAACACAGATTAATATAACAACAACGACGAGTGTAAATATGAGAATTGCGAAGTGAAGTTCATGCCATTTTTCCAATGTATGTATGTATTTTGTCGTTTCTGAATTTCGTCACCTCTAAATTTTCTCATTTCCATTAGATCTCTATGTACCAACCATCATGAACAATTCAAACTAACAGGAAGTCCAGAAAAGATATTCGCTCGCGGATTTCCTCTGAATTTTGTCACCTCTGGATTTTGTCACTTCTGGAATTTGTCTTTTCTGGATATTGTCTCTTCTGGATTTTGCCTTTTTTGATTTTGTCACTCTAGATTTTATCTTTCTGGATTTCGTACCCAACCCAAAAATCTATTTGTATTTCAAACTATTCAAATATTCATCAGTTTTTCTTTTCGAGTTGACAAAACATCAACATGAATTAGGGTCAACTTGCAAGGACTCTTGTAGACGTGTCAAATTGGCATTATAGGCAATAGTACACTGTTGATTAAATAGCCATCATAAATTAAGAGAAGTAAAAAAACAAAACTAGAATTGGTCTAAGACCAACTCTTATTATACCCACCTAGATTAATTCCCGTATGTAATTTCCTATGGTCGCCCATCAATGCAAGTTTGATCGCTGAAGCTGTTTTTCATTTATTAGAATAGTTCGTCGGACAGAAAAATGATTATAACCAATTTTATAGGATCTTATATTCTAAAAAACTTTTCAGTACAACAAAAACGTTTAGGACTGATCGTTTTCACAATATACATAAAAATCCTAAATTTTTATATGGCAACACCAAGAATAGGTTTATCGATTTAGTCCATTTTTGAAATTGTATTTACTACTCTTATGAAAAAGCCGTGTACAAAATTTCAGCTCTCTATATTGACGCATTCTCAGTCAGTGTCCAAATATATATTGAAAAACGAAATTTTTGTATGGCAACCCTACGTATGAGTTACCCGATTTGTAAAATTTTCATAGGTCGTGTGCAAAATGTCAGCTCTCTAAGGACACGTACATGCGTTTTCGTGTTATCGTGAGGACAGACGAGTGAACGGATAAGCAAACATCAAAATAAATTTTAATATTATGCTGGATGTTATCCATTTTGCTCTACCATCATTATTTCTAGATATTACAAACGGAATGACAAACTTAATATATTTTATGATTTCATCATCTAAGTTCTACGGTATAAAAAGATAAATAGTCATTAGAAGATTTCTTCCAGGCTTTACACATTTTAAGTTCTTAATGTGCAGAATATCATCGGCATACTAAGCAGCCAAATTAGATTTCAAGCCTCAGCACGCACTATATGGAACGGATATTATAAAACCGTTACAAAGCGCTACATAAAATTGACATAGATCTGGAGGAACATTATTACAATTTAATATTGAACTTCAAAATTTGAAAGATAATCATTATAACAAGGTCAAAGTTAATATTATGAAAATTAAAATTAGTATTCAAATCATACGTGTCAGGTAAGAGTACCAGCCATCTTGAAAATCTAAAGGATCAGCCACACTTACGAGTACACCAACTATAATCCATTGTGATGCCACCTTATTGAGATTCTACCTGGAAAAGATTCGTCAGATTTAGGGGGTATACTGAAACCAGCCACAAGTGTTAATGAACCTTATCAGATCCCACAACTCCTTGTCTGTTAATTCCCCGAATTCGCAGAAAAAGTGCTACTAAATATATTCTTCCTTCGCTTAGCAAGATTAAGGCATTCGCACCACAGGTACTGAACACTCTCAAGCTCTTCTTCATTCATAAAGCTTCTGCAGAAGTCATTGTATGGAGCCTGCATATGTCCTACATATTTTCAAGGAAGTGGTGTCTCGTGATAACTGCAATCAGATTTCGCACATCATTTCGATTCCTTCTTAGCAAAGATTCAGTCTTCCCAGGACATATCTGGGGCCGGTGCCGTCTTGAAATACCGCATGTGATTAGTTCTCCCCATCTGCAATTTGCCAGCTTACAGGCCTCTACGTCTAGAATCCTCTTCACTGATTCTACAGGCCTGCCTATGGATTCCTTTGCTATACATGTATTCATAAAGGAAACTATTCTGGCCAGATTATCAGCTGCAAGGTATGTCATACTGTGACCAGAAACCCAGCCGAAATTAACTCTGTGGTTAGCACCCAGTTTCCCGTACTCACAGTGACACCGTTGAGCTAGGTGCGATCTAATGTTGCTCGAGCCCACAGCTTTGATTGCAGCTTATAGCTCTCTATAAAAATCCTAACAAATCGATCCCTAGGTACATTAAGTCAAGTCAAGTTATTTTTGTTATCAAATGACATAAAATCGTGAGCGCATAGGAATGCTAGCACTGGATGATGTATAGGTCTTCGTCTATCAAAGGAATAGATTGATTGATTGTTGTTTTATTTATTTATCTATTTTAGTTAATCTTTTTAAAATGTTTGACTTTGCTAAAAATTATAATATTAATATTGATTATGTGATATTCTTTGGAGTGCGGTTTTCTGTCTCTCTATTTTTTCGTTTTTAAACTTGTTTTTTCTTTTAATCTATGACATAAGGTTTTTAACAACCCATTTAAGTAAACTTGACATACCAATTTTTAAGTAAATCACTTACATTAATAAGAATTTGTTTGTATAATTAACTTTTTTGATTTGTATCTTTGTTAGCCTTGATAATAGTCTAACCCAAAGACCGAAATATCGGAATATTTTCTGGAAAATAAACAATGGCTTAAACAACCATATGATTTTTTCTTAAAATAAACTGGATCACCGGGTCGTATAACCCCATACACTCCATATCTAAAAGGAATAAGACTCCTAATCAGGCTGCAGTTGGACCCATCCAAAGTAAAAACCAAATCAAGTATACACGACCATTATGATTTAGGACTCCATTAATCTGATTTCAGAACCAACGGTGCTAAGATATCAGTCACGCAAAATTTCCAATGCTGAAGTCAAAACGAGGACGTTAGTGAGGTTTTTTTTTTTTACAGAATTTATCGCGAAGAATATGTATCAACAAAAAAATTTTGTTTTCTCTTTTTGAATCCTATGCCTTCCTTATGAGGTTTTGTATCTGACCGATTTAATTCGAGTCCTTGAAAATTTTTATGTACTAAATAAAAGAACAATGCCCCTGTAGTAGTTACGGTATTTGA
The DNA here is from genome assembly GCA_963924295.1 of Dioctria rufipes. Taxonomy (NCBI): domain Eukaryota; kingdom Metazoa; phylum Arthropoda; class Insecta; order Diptera; family Asilidae; genus Dioctria; species Dioctria rufipes. The sequence continues at coordinate 24,839,791 of OZ002740.1, read as the reverse complement.
GAGTATATCAGCGGTAAAGAATAGAAATAGAAATATTTATTTAGGAATACTATACACAAGAGTTAATAATCTTTTCTCGTACATTAGATTTAAGGGTGCTAGAGATCGAGTTTTCAAGGCTAATAGAAGAAAGAGACATACAGATACAATTTTGAAAATTTACCTTAAATTCTGCTGTGGAGATCATGAATATAATTCATAATGGCACAGGAGTAATAAATATTATGCTATAAGTATTTCAATGTGCCGCTTAAATGCACCGAGAGTGCCTACAGTTTGGACATTCAAGGGAAGGTTATTCCATAGATGGGCGATTTGGACAAGATAAGAACCTTCCATGTAAGATTTATAGAAATGTGGAAGCAATATATTCCTGTTACGTCGTGATAGTGTAAACTGGAAAAATTCTCGTAACCGGGGGTTACACCTGTAAGTACAGCTTGCATGCAAACTGCACTGCCATACTTCTTGCACGTGTAACCTCTACTGCCATGCTGGCAGCTCAGCTTTCAGCGAACTTGCATGATGAAAAACCATGGCAGCTGAGGTGATAGTAATTTGACATTATACAGTTTCCAAGATGGCGGAAAAGAAAGGCTTGGGAGAATTTGTTAAATTTATTCCGGAAAAATGAGATTTTTTGGGATCATTTGCTTTACATCATTTACCAACACCTTCCTCTTAACTTTTTCTTGGATTTCTATCCTTTGTTGCTGTAGTTTTCCAATATATGCATGACTTTACGCGTCAATGTCATTTTTTTAAATGAACTTGCATGCAAGATGATAAGACATCAACCGAACTGCCTTCTGCTGTCAAGTTAAAAATCGTGTTGGAAAGGAGGCTTGCATGTAAGCTGTACTTGCAGGTGTAACCCCAGGGTAAGTATCTAGGTTGATCACAATTAATTAGATTATATAAGAAAACTAGAGCACGTCACCGCAAGTAGGGAAACAGTGAACAGCAAAAGCACTTGAGTTCGAAATGGCGAGACATAGTCAAGCCTGCAAAGTCCATAAACAAAGCGGATGCAGTCTTTGGAAGCTACTTCCATCTAACGGGCACAGCAACTATCGAATTTAGGAAATACAGCACTGCCATAAGTGAAGTGGGGCACAATTAAAGCTTTAATTAATCTGAGGCGATTTTCATTAGATAGGATACTCACTGAGACCAGCAGAGACTCCGAATCCCTGCATAAACTTTTCTGATAATGCTGTGTAGTCGGAACACTTCATTTCGCTATTTAAAATGATACCAAGAGTAATGACTTTATTTAGGATAGGCAACGAAACTGTGTTTAAGACCACAGAAGAATTCAATTGATTGTAGACATAAATACAGTGAGACTTGATAAAACTTAAAACCAACTGATTATTCCTCGACCAGATATTGATTCTGTTGAGATCACAGTTCATTCGATCACTGTAGTGTTCTAAGAGCCCAATGGGTCTATTGAGATATAACTGAACATCGTCCGCATATAAATGGATATTCACATCCTAGAATAGAATAGAAAATCCTCCCGCTGACTAAAGTTATGTTAAAGTTATATACATATATGTATTGTTACGTGCAATAGAAAAAGGACAATCTACACGTATTGTAAATGGATACTTCGCGTAATATAACTAATTACGTATAGACATGAACAAAAATTCGAAGTGGACAGGCTACATCTATTGGCTCGAACAGTAAACAACTTTAGGTTCGGAGAATCGATGTTTCTTGAATGGAATATTCAGAAAGGCTCTAGGCAAAACTGTAGAATATAAATACAGCGCTTTTCACCGCCTGGAGGCAGGAGAAAATATTGGATTGTGATAATTTGAAGTACAATACTAGCGATAATTAAAGTTGTGTTGATTGGGATTGTTTGTGAATTTGATAGAATTAAACAGCAGAGTGAAATATTTTGTTTTGAATAACGAACAAAGGCCACGCTCGTAAGAGTATTTAATAATATAAATGGACAATTCTATAAAGAAAACAACAAAATGACTAATATAAAAATTTACAAAGTGTTCGACATTTATCTTTTCTCAATATTTGGTGTGTGGTATAATTTACCAATTCAGTCTTAACACTATCATCACAAATACCCCGGAACTTTTCCTACTCATAAATATCTCTCTATTGCTACATAGATTACTTCCTCCTGTAAGATATATTTGTGCTCTTCCGAACCATACACAAACTACGTGCCAACCTACACACATATGCACATATGTACATAAATTATATGTTAACGTCGCTTCCTCGATTTATTCAGTTAAGGTTGATATTAGCCTCATCACAGCTCATTATATAATACATGACTCATTTAGATATCACACAACGTTCAGGATAACATGCCATAGTAAATGAGCTGGCGTCAATTTCCTCAACTCTCATTTTGATAAGGAATAAGTCGACAAAGATGTTTCTATCGTAGTATTTCAAGGAAGAGGAGTATCTTCTAGTCTGAATGCATGACATTTTTTCCTTCTTCATGAATACTTGATATACAGTCGAAGTTCTGGGATGTACAGCATACGTTCGCATAGCTTTTAACGTATATGTAGGTTAGGTACGATACTAACTCATATAGTAAACAAACTGATTTCGTAATTGTAACAGAATGATATTAAGAGCGAGCTTTGTGAACACCACCCAAGGTAAGATTTTCTAGTGAAAGGTTTTAGTGGTTCTATTTCCATTTGAAAAAATTATGAGAATGTTAGAAACGACTAAGAAACTTGCGTGTAAATTTAATATCTAACCAGTAGATATTATTCACCGTATCCACCTTTTAAAAATATTCTTGCAAGAAGTAAAATTATATTCAAAATGAAATTCTATGTATGCATGTGTATATTGCACGTACTTTATTTGCGGAAGGAAGGAAGAAATTTATTGCAGTAAATAGCCAAATTTCAAGTGAATACACAACAGCGTTGCCATTTTTATACTTTCGAATTATTTTGATATTATTTTTAATTAGAAATGATGCACGAATTTTGGTATTTTTTCACCTAAAACAAAAAAAAACAGTACACATGCAAATAAGAAAAACAAAAATTCGAATTTACTTTCGAAAATAAAAATTCTCTACGGGTAAAACTACATGCGTCTTAGAACGAACCGACTATTTCGAGAATGAACGGGATGCAAACAAAGCGAGGTGGAGTGGCATCGTGTCTTTTAGTTACCAATTCTTTACACGGGAGAGCAACACCCCATACACGCAAAACATTATGGATTTCGGAATATTAGAGGCATTCAAAGATACTGGAAATCTTAGAACATATAATAACTAAAGGAAGCGAAATATCATCTAAAACCCCTTTCGGTGTAAGGGAAACTCGGTTTTTAGGCGAACGCGTGGCAAGGCAAAAAGAATTTAACCAAGTTTAACCAAGTTAAATTGCTGCTGTCAATTGTGTCAATTCGAATGAAACATCAGATCGGGTTTAGTATTTTGTGTATTTTTCAATTAACAAGCGCTAAATTATTCCGTTGTGTAAATTTGAAATTAAAACATTCCAAGTGATAATTTAGTGATTAAGCCTTGGACTAAAGTTAATAAATGGAAGAATATTTTAACAATGAATTGTGCTGTGCGATGCTGTTACAATAATCGCCGTAGTAGTCCTGAAAAGGCGTTTTTCAGGCAAGTTAAAGTCCTGAAATTAAACTAGAAAGTTTATTTTCCGCAAATACGTGCAATGGGAATGGCAACAAATATATCAAGATAAGCGTTCAAAATATTTCTTTCTTTAGGGATTTTATTTTTCAATGTGTCAGTGGCAGCTCATAATTTTGTTTTGTTTTAAATAATTACGTCAAAGCCCCACTTCAAAAATATTTCCGATTTACTACTTCCATGAGCATAACAAATACATAAATAGAATTCCACCACATGCTGGGAAATGCCGCAATTTTCGGGGCTTATTGAGCTTTCTTTAGTCATATGTTCTAAGCTGGAAACACAATAGGCATCATGGTCATCCACGACCAGCAAGAAACCCTTAAAGCCTTAAGTTGGTTGCGAATCCTGTAAGTCGACAGCCCCGTATTAGCATTTGGAAGCGAAAATCGCATTGATGCTACCTAGAGCGACGGCCTTGAATGAAAATAATTATGTTTTAGGACTAAATTAAGAGAATGGCAAACTGTTCCACATTCGTGCTATTCTGCTTATGAAAGATTGGCGGAATTTCACGGTGCATCCAAATTTGCCTTCAAGGGTGTGAGGGCGATCTCGGGTTACAGCTCGTGTTGCACGAATAGGAAAAATTCTACAAGGAATCAGGCTAGAGATTTCATCAAAGTAGTATCGATAACACAGAGATAGACATACGGCATTACGCCGGTGCTCCAGAGAATCAATAGTTGCTATTGATATGTCATCTTTAATAACCCGGAAGGCCTTCCTTTGGACTTTGTCTAACGCAAACAATACAGTGCGGCTAGCCCCTGCCCAAATATGAGAATTATATTTTAATCGAAGCCTGATATGAGCCTTTAATATTTGTCGCAATTTTGATGTAGTAAAATATTTCTTGTATCATTGCAAGAAGCCCAGGCATTTCATAGCGTTTGTTAGATATTTCAATGCCCAAGATATTAAGATATGGCGAGTTCGTGATATCTTCTCCGTCAACGGAAATGGATTAAGTGGGTGTTGGTGTACGTTTGAGTGATAACAGATAACATTGCGTTTTGGAAGCATTAAATAAGACCTCATTCGCTCTGCCCCAAAGCGAGTGTTGTTCATTTGTCAACTATAGCATTCCCACCAGAATTAGCTATAGAGTCGAATGAGTAAACGAAACCAATGGTGCTATCGTCTCCAAAACTATTTATACAAAGTTTGCGCGAGCGGTCGTAATGAACTTCCTCGAATATAACTGGAATTGAACGGTGGGAGAGAAAACTTCTAATCTAATCTAAAAACAAAAGAATTCCTTCGAATTTTTACAAAAAAATACGCTTCTAAGATATAATAAAATAATTAAAAAACGAGTTTTATACAAAACTGAGGCCAAGCCGGACGAAAAACTTTTCTTCACACACAGAGGTCGACTCAGATTTTTTGATTGGGACATTTCTCTTGAATATTCTTTCTCTTCATGAATCAAATCACTTATTACCTCTGATTGATCATACTGAAGTATATCGGTGATTGTCAGCGAATAAAATCTGAGTCCACCTCTGTGTGTGAAGAAAACCTTATTTTCTACTTATCTTCTAAATTGTTATTACGTGCTGCATGGAGATATTTTAAAACAATTTTATGACGGCTGAAAAGACACTGACTTACCAGTTTTTCAAAAAATTTATTCGAGTATCAAATCGTTGAAGTATTGCAACGATTTTCTGAAATTCAAATTATGTTTTAAACAGCGCTTTTTAGCTGTATTCTAACTTGATCCCATATAACATGAATTTTTCCGATTTTCCATGTTTTCCACAGACTTTTCCTATTACTATTTTGATTTTGATTTTCCCACTTATCCGGGTTTTCCATGGAGTTTTCCACAAAAGCAACTTTATGCAACTCATTTCGCTCTACAACTTTGTCTTAGGTTGCAAAATGCTCAAACGCTTACCTGGTCGGGAAAACTCCGGAAAAGCGTTTTGCATGAATTTTCCGCGATTTTTTCTGTAAGCTTTCACCATTGTCGGAGACAAAATAATGATGCCAGTTGATAGGGAACTTGATCCTGCATAATTTAGAAAACTTTTTACCGGAAAATTTTCCGGAAAAATTTTTCGGAAAAATCGGAAAACTCTGCATTTTTCCTAAAACGGATTTATCACTAATCAGATTTGTTCCAAATTTTCAAATGATTTTTCCCGATTTTCCAGGTTTTCCATGGAAATTTCCGGTTCAAATTTTGATAGATTCAATTGTCACGCGACATTAACTTGTGTGCCAAATTTCAGCTCGCTGTGAGGACGAAAAGTGGGTCTACGAGAGTGTCGAAATTAGTAAAAAAGAAATATACAGACAAATTCATGTACAAGTTAAAGGGAATGGCCTCAAAAATGTGCTGCTTCAACACGACATATGGGAAAATAAAAATAAATAAACCCCCTTAAGAATAACATATTTTTTACACAATTTTTTTTTTATTATTATTTTGCAATACATGATTACGTTGTGGGCATTATTGTTTCTGTAATCGAAATTTTCTCAGCATGAACCAAATTTTCTTGTATTCTCTTCATACGCGCTATGATTGAATTTATCGATTTTATGATGCTAAAACAATAGTAATAATAATATAATATGTATGTGAACATATAACAAAAATAAACCCAATCTTCTTTATATGTATACATGTATGTATGGACGTGTACTTGTTATATATTACGGTTTATGAGATAATGCTCACGTAGAAAGTGTAAATCCCTATGGATAAAGTCTGATTGAGTAGGGCTGCTCTGAATTGAATACATCTCTACCCAACAACAGATGTAAGAAACTACATAAATATTATAGTTATATCATAAGTATCCAAGAGTAGAGAAAACATCATTATCATATATGAAGTACCTACAGAGAAGCAACTTTTCTGATATTTCAAAGTAAACATAATTGGATCTCTAGATATAATTATCTACATAGAGATACCATCTTGTAGCATCATCCAGGAGAAGAGTTTCTTTTCTTTGCCCTTTATTCCATATCGTTGGAAAAGGACATGGATATGCTAAAGAAAATCATATAGCTTTTGTCAACATAAGGATATCTTTTAAAGAACTGATTTATGAAATAATAAATTTATATATTTCCAATTCTTTTCCTAAGGATACTTTAGGAATTATGCTTGTCGATTTTTAAAGAAAAATTTCAATATGAGGCATAACAAGAATCTTAAGAAAATAGTTGTTGTTTTTTTTTTAGGTTACAAAAATCTCAACGCTTTTATAAAAAAAAAATATCATCAACTATCTCTAACTTAAGTAGAAAAAAAAAATTAATTAAAATATTTTGAAAACAAATGGAAGAGACTACATGAATGTTGATACTCAAAAAATATAAATGAAAAAAAATAATATTATACGATTACTTACCAGCATGGACCACAACATCATTCTTTTCTATGTACATAATGTCTCCACTTTATAGCATTTTTCTATTTCCATCACCTAAAAAATTCAAAAAGATAAATGATGTTAGTAATATTCTGAACTATATGGGAGCAAATTTAATAAATTTTGAAATGAACTAGCATCATTTTTAACATAAATTTAATTTTAAATTGAAGAATATAGCCCTGACCACACATATCTCGGAATATGAGTTACGCAATTCACTGGCACTCAACAAAGCCTTTCCGAAACCCTTAGATCTCTGTAAGTGCATGTAAGTACCAACAGATTGCCTAACCATCTCTCGACACCATAGTCCCATTGCAAATGTGGACTCAACTGAGTAAGGTTAACCCAATATAGTTTTTCTTCTCTGGCTATTGTATTGTATGGCTTCATCCCTTATATTCCCTCAACTACAGTATCGTATGACTTTAGCCTTTCCCGTATACCTATCTATTTATTTATTTATTTATTTATTTATGTAATTCAGTCTACAGAGATCATCTCCTACAGACTATGCTGATATAACTAACTAATTTATATAAATTACCACTTAATATAACATTAGTATTCAAACAAAAAGAATACAGTAGTATCAGAAAAAATTGAAAATATAAAATGTAAGTAATACATAGTATTACTAGATTACAAGAACTCACTAAATTAAATTAAACAAGCACGACTACAAGCACTTAAAAATTACTAAATCCTTAAACTTGGTGCGTTCAAGAGCCGGATCCACGTCATTGTCATAAATTTCATTAAAACGACGAGAGCAGTAGGAAATGGGTTCATTCTGACCATAAGAGGTTCGGTGATAAGGCACATTTAACAAACATCTTGTTCTAAGTGCAAAACCAGGCACATAAATTCTGGTGAACAAATTTTGCAGCAAAGAGTATCTCTTACAAACATTATAGATGAAATTCTTCTTCTTGTATCTAAGAGTTGTAACCCCAAATAGCATACATCTAGATTTATAGTTGGGTAAGTCATGCAACCAATGCAATCTCCTTAAAGCATAGCAAGTAAAGTTTTTTTTTAATTTTCTCAATTCTGTCACTAAGTTGTTTGGTGTACGGACACCATACCACTGAAGCATACTCCACTATAGATCTAACTAAGGCAATGTATAAAGCTTTTAAGGTGTGAGGATCACTAAAGTCTTTAGTATCTCGCTTTATAAAACCAAGCATCCTTAAAGCCCCACAGCAGATATGATTAATATGCAAACCACTTACCAGTTTCACGTTGAAAATGCAACCAAGGTCCAAAATTTCATTCGGCCGCACAATGGAAACGTTACCGATAAAATATTCAGTATGAAGGGGATTTAGTAAACGGTGAAAAGTATAACATTTACACTTGCTTGGATTTAGAGCCAATCTGTTTGAAAAACACCATTCTTGTAAACGATCAAGATCAGACTGAAGATGACAAGTGTCAGATGAATTTTTATTAGGTAATATAATCTTAAGATCATCGGCATATAGCAATGGTTGCGCGAAGCGGAAAATATTTATCGCATCATTAATAAATATAACAAACAACAAAGGACCCAAGTGGCTTCCCTGCGGAACACCAGACAAAACCTGGAAAATTCGCGACTGAAATCAATCCACTTTAACACACTGAGTACGATAAGTGAGATACGAAGTCAACCAATCAAACAAAGACGAACTAAAACCCAACCTTTCAAGCTTTTTAATAAGAAAAGTTAAATTAACGCGATCAAAGGCCTTTACAGAATCTGTGTAAATGACATATACCTGGAAACCATCCTCAATAGCAATAGACACACTATGTTTGAAGAGAATTAAATTCATAGAAGTAGATCTTCCACTTACAAACCCGTGCTGCAAAGAGGAAATACCTTCTTTGATATGAAAATAAATTTTATCTTTTACTAAACTCTCAAAACATTTGGGGATTGGTAAGAGTTTAGCAATTGGTCTATAATTGCTGATTTGATCCCGGGAACCGGCTGTGAATAGAGGTTTAATAAGAGAGAATTTCCAATCATCTAAACAATCGCCCAAGCCTAGGGATAGATTAAAGATTATTGCTAGTGGAGTAGACAAAGAACTACAACAGTGTTTGAGCAAGATGTTCGGAATTAAATCCTTACCGTAAGAGGTATCACAGTCTAAAGCACTCACTGAATGTTCCATTAAGGCCTTAGCATTACTAGATGTTGAAAACGAATAAACTGATTCGAAGTAATTGGCAAACAATTCGCAACTGTCCTCAAGATTATTAGAAAGGATGCCATTGTATTCCATATTAATAGGAATACCGGACGAAGATCTCTTATACTCATATTCACGCCTTGAACGCTTATAATTTGCCTCATTGAATGAATTGTTAACCTCACCCAACAATTTATGTGCCCTATTTTTAGCGTTTTTTAGCCTTAGCAAACCTCTATTGAACCAAGTAGGGTGTTTTCGATTTCACCTTATTAATGGGTATGAACCTATCAATGCCAGCATGAATAATTTCCAGAAATTTACTGTAAGTATGATTGAGATCATTTGCAAGATCTAGCTCTTCACACCAATTAAAGGAGTTTATGTAATCATTAAATTTAACAAAATCCCCTTTCCGAAAGTTATAAGTATAGAAGTCAGTAACTACAGAATCAGCAAACAAATATGTATCTAAATTAATAATAAACGGTTTATGATGAAGATCGATTTTTGATAAAGGATATGACACTTCGTTAATACAAAATTTTAAATCATATCTAATGAAAACAAGATCTAGAAATTTACCGAATATATTACAAAAAGGATTAATTTGAATTAATTGACAACCAGTAAGACTATCCACAAATAAACACTCACATAGTGATGATACATTTGAAGGCATTAGGATCTTTTCGTCTGCAGACCATATCCAGTTTACACTAGGAATATTGAAGTCTCCAAGGTATCGTAAATGTTCTTGTGTAGACAAATCGGAGAAAATAGAAGTAAGGTTACTCACATGAGATTCGTACAATTCCAATGAGCTCGTAGGAGGGATATCGCTGACACAAATAACGATGTCATCTACGTTGTCATGTTGTTAAAATTATAATAAAACTATTGTCTTAACGGTTTATGTTTCCATAAAATGTTAGTCATGGTGCGCATCAAAAGTTAAAAATTAGCATAAGTGCATTACACCGCCAGTACCAGCCATTTTGTGCTTGCCACTTGAGTTGCATGAGCTGCCGTATTTGTAGCATCTTACTCAACATCTAACTGATATAAGAGATATGTTCCTATCTTACTCTCCCTTACTACTCCAGCTGACGTCTCCCTCTTACTGTGCTGAACACGTGCAACTGTCTTCGTACCTCACATTCCTGCTATAATCTATGGTGCCAGTGGGGAATTTTTTACCTTGATACACTGTAAAAAATATTAGTACTATTCCCTAAAATGTAGGGAATACTCTCTAAAATTGGGCAAATTTAGGGAATATTCCCCGAATTTATCAAAAATTCTTAAACTTTGTGGCAACAATTTTTCAAATTTTATACTGTGTATAACACTTGATTCTAATTGTAGTTATTTACACAGTGACCGGTCAAATATATTCCATTAGTTTAGAAAGCCTTCAATTTTGTTAAGGGAATTTTCGAAATTCGAAATTCTTCAAATGCCAAAAAGAAAAAATAGGAAATCTCAAGTTTCATTCATATATTACATCACAATTTAATAAAAACTATCAGGTATTTATGAACATTTCAATTTTCGTTATGTTAAATTTTTTAATTTAGCTATACATTCCCGCTTTTATATTATTACAAATGTTAACAAAACCTGGCAGGGTTAGTGAATAATAAATTTTACACTTAAAAAACTGCATACATAATTTAATTTGGGAACAAACAACGTAATAGAAGAAAACTCAACTATTTTCGAAAATTCGAAGTTTTATTAAATTTATTTTCGAATTTCGAAAATATTTGCATAAACATTTTACTTGATTGAAAATTTTAAACTTTACTTGTGTACAAATTTTCACGTCCTTAAATAACAAATAGAAAAAATTATAATAAATAATAAATAAAAATTAAATTGCACCACCTTTCATTTGATATCAAAATTTTTGTTTTTAGATTAAATACCAAATTTCTTTCGAAATTTTAGTAAGTATGTATGTATCCTATAGAGATGTTTTCGAAATCGAATCAAGTATGATTAAATTGAAATGACCGCATTATTCATGTATGATCGATAAATATGTAAAATCCTACGGAATCCGGAATTCGAGGAAAAACAAAATTATGACCGGTAGGTAAAAGCTACAGCTACTGTCACAAGGTTCTACGGTGAAACATCAAAGTAGTTCTTGAAAAAAAAAAAAAAATTTCAAACCAAAAATGGCCCTTTTTACAAATTTTTTTCCTATATAAGGTCACCTTATTTAACTGATTTTAAAAAATTCTACACTTTACAGGGGGTTTGTTCTATAAATATTTGAAAATCGTCCAGCTACGAATAGGCCTACGAAAAATGTGGTAGGGGAGATGGGTAAATCCAAACGTTTGGGTGGTGTGAAGAGTTAAAGATTTTTTCCTAAATATTCAATAAATCATCCCATAATTTTTGATACGATAGAAACTATGATGAATATTTAAAATTTATTAGATAAATAATCGCTGGAGCTTTTCAATGCTTTATATCAAATTTTCCAATCCTTCCTCCCGCTTCAAAGTTTAGGCTAAACAAAATCGAAATTTCGGAATTGTGATTAAGATTTTTGTCATTTAACTTTTAATTAAAAAAAAAACGTGACATCAAAACTTGTTTTTCATAATGAATTTTGAAGCTCAAAACATCTAGGAAAAAAATGACCGAGCATCATAAGAAAGATATACCTCAAAAGTTATAGGGGGTGAATTAAACTCGAATGATGTTCGAAAAAAAATACAAAACCATGATTTCCATTAAAAAAAAAAAAAAACCTTTCCTTATTTGCGTGTCTTTACGAATTCAAAAATTCTAATGAACGAACCTCACATAAAATATATTAATGAAATTTTATAAGAATATCTTCTAAATTTCATCAAATTTTTTCTCCAAATCAAGTCAAGTTATAAAAACAATATAAAAATATTAAATTTTACTCAAATATTTGTGTCTGTACAAGGTCAGAAGCTTTAAAGTAAAAATAATAGAAAAAAAAATATCAAAAAATTACGGTAATGTTATCATTGTATACAGTTTGAAGTTTAAACCCTTCTTTCTTGATCCCACTTGTGACACAACAGAAAATTTTTGAGGTATGCAAATCACATAAACCTCCAAGGATAACAGCAAATACATACATACAATATACTTTCCTCCAGGCATACAAACTCCCATGCAACATTTGAAAATCATCGCACCGTCAAAATATTTATCAAGGTCTAGGTATATGCGAGAGACATATGAAAGTGAAAAGTATCAGTTCAAAGAAAGAAAGTTCCTAAGGCATTAAGACGAATCTTTTGTTTTAGATATTCTAAATGGAGGAAAAAAACGCAAACAAATTTTTTAACATAAAAATTCTGCTTCTATGGTTTACAAAGAGAAGAAAAATCAATTTTTATTAGATTTTTGCAGACAAGCTAAAGTTTTGCGCGTTGGTGTAGTTATATGTTTTTGTTGTTTTTTTTTTTTGTCAATCAAATAAGCTAAACAGAGTGAACCATATTGTTATTGGAGACTAAAGATATTTCTTTCTTTTATTAATATATGTAAGGTTTGGGATGTTTCTTAAGGAAAACTCCGATCTATGTTTTATGCTTTTTTATTTTTCACTCGACGTTTCGGGCCTTGTTTAGTACCCTTCTTCAGGAGTTAGCTACATTAGAATATCAGATAGTATTACGTATAATTAAAATATTTGGTGTGCTCACCTTTCTTCTTGATATGATGAAAGATTTTTTAAAAAAGATATTGTTGAAACATATTTCACAGAAAAATACACATTAAAAATATAATAAAAACGTTAACTGAACATACCAATAAATAAATAAATAATTTGAACAAAATAAATAAATAAATAGACCATTTAAACAAATAAATAAATAGGTAAAAATTTAGGTTGCTGTTTTATTTAAGGGATCACAGATGAATGGTGTGTAAAGTTCTTTGTCATGTTGTGATGTCAAGTTTCAGTTTTCGAAGTATGTGTTGGTAGTCTTTATTTATTAAGTCTGTGTCTTGTCTTAAATTAATTAGATTCCTTTTTTCCATGTAGATGTGGCATGCTTCTTTAAATTCGCGTTTTGCTTTGTTTTTCTCTATGTTTATAATTGTCGCATTATCAAATGCGAAAGCGTGTCCGGTTTGTATTGTATGGGAGGCTAATGCTGATCGTGGTGTTTTCTTGGCTATGTATGTTTTATGTTGTGATAGTCTGGTTTTGAGTTTTTTTGATGTTTGTCCTATGTATGCTGTAGTGCAGTTTTCGCATGGTACTTTATAAACAACATCATTGGCTTCTTGTGTGGGTATACGGTCCTTTAATTTTGAGTAGCATCTATTGAGTTGCGTTATAGGTTTGAATGCCATTTTTATTTTATTATTGTTATTTTGAATTATCCTGGCGATTTTTAGAGATAATGGATGTATATATGGGATGGATCTGTATATTGGGCTAGTGTTGTCTAATGTTATTATGTTGTTAATCGTTTTATTATGTTGGGTGTTATAATAATGAGTATTCCTTGTTGCTTTCTTGATTAGTGTATCTATTGTGTGGTGTGGATAGTTGTTTTTCGTCAGAATGTCTGTTGCAATCTTTATGTTTTTCTGTGTGAATTGCCGATTACTTATTTTAAATATTTTATTGATGAATGATTGAGCTGTGTTGATTTTTGTTTGTTGTGGGTGATTGGAGAAATAGTTCAGTATCCGGTTTGAGCTACAGGGTTTACAGTACCAGTCAGTTATTATTTTATTGCTATTTGTTCTGATTAAGCGGATGTCCAAGAATGGGATTGTTTTATTATTTTCTTTTTCGATGGTGAATTTTAATCTATTGTGGATGCTATTGAATGTATGTACGAATTCTATTTCGGAGCATTTTGGTATAGCACATATAATGTCATCTACGTACTTTTTTATAAATGTCGGTTTTATGTCGGATTTATTTAATGCTTCTTCCATCACGTAATCAAGCGCCATTTCAGCTAGAATGCCAGATAGGGGGTTTCCCATAGCAAGTCCATATTTTTGTCTGTACATTTTGTTATTATATTTGAAGTAATTGCAGTCTATAACACAAAATTTAATTATTTCCTTAAAAAGAATTATGTCTATTGGTGTAATTTCTTCTATTAGGTGCCACTGATTATCAATTATTTTTAATATTAGTTCGGTGTCAACATTTGTATAGAGAGATTCCACGTCTAGTGAGATAAGATGATCATTTGGTTTTAGTGTTACATCATCTAGAAAATTTTTCATTTCGTATGTATTTTTTATATTGTGCGTACTGTGATTTATTTGCTGTAGTATATTGCATATATATTTTGAGAGATTGTAACTAGGGCTATTAATTGTTGTGATTACTGGTCTCATGGGTACACCGTCTTTGTGTATTTTTGGGAGACCGTATAGACGGGGGCATGTGGCTGTATCGATGGAGAGATTTCTTTTTTGGATTTTATTGATGTAGTGTTTGTTAGCCATGGCTAGAACTAGTTTATTGTTTCTATTTTGGTATGCTGTGGTTGGGTCGTTTTCTAGGTGTATGTAAGTGCATTCGTCGCTTATCATGGATTCCATTTTTTGTAAGTATTCTTGTTTTTTCATAATTACTGTCATATTGCCCTTGTCTGATTTTACCTTGTATAGATGTGGGTTTTTATTGAAAAATTTCATCGTGGTTTTTTCGCAGTGTTGTAGGAATGTTTCTATTTTATTGGCTTTGTGGTTCTTCATGTGGCGTTGTATTTCGTGTATTACCATTTTACGTGTTTCTGATCTCTCTTCTAGAGCAGGAATGTCATTGACTGCATTCTCTGTAGATGTTATGAGTTCAAGGGCAGCTTTGTGTTTATTAATATTGGTTGGCATGTTGAATTTAGGTCCAAGACTTAGTATTATAGTGGCTTCTGTGGGAATATTGACGTCGGATAAGTTTTGAACACAATTTCGGTCGAATATAAAGTCGTGTGTTTCGGATTGCCTGTTTCTTGATATTGCTATTTTATGTTTAAGTTTTTCGTTGTTCGTTTTGATGATATTGTTAAAAAGTGTTTGCTGTGTAGTTAGGAAAATCTGAACGTAGTTATCAGGTATTTTTCCAGACAAGTTTTTAATTAGCTGTGTGAGGTGGTTGCTGATATTTTTAATTTGCCAGTGACATTCTTTTATCTCAAGGTTCAGCAATGTTTTTTCGGTTTTCGTTTTTATTCTATTAAATCTATGCCAAAATGGGGATTTAGTTGTGCATGTGATGATGTGTTTGCATGTGTTAATTATATGGTTGGGCATGATGTTTAGTGTTTTGGATCGAAGCAAAAATATTCTACGCGAGGTTAGTTTACCTAATTTCTTGTTTTGTGATATGTACCTGGTTATAAAATATTTTGTTTGTGGTCCAAATTGTTGAAGCATCTGTTTTATGAAGCCATCTGTGGAGTTATTATGTTGCATGTTTAGGAATATTTTTGTAGAGTGCTGTTTGTGTTTGTTTTTCCTGTGTTGAGTTGTTCGAATGTGTTTGTGTGTGCTGAGAGATTGTGTTTTCTCCTACTTTCCCTGGAGGTAGTGATGGTTTACAGCTGATTTGAGGTTTCCAGCCGGTTATGTTTTTGATCGGGTCTATGATGTAAGGTTTGGGATGTTTCTTAAGGAAAACTCCGATCTATGTTTTATGCTTTTTTATTTTTCACTCGACGTTTCGGGCCTTGTTTAGTACCCTTCTTCAGGAGTTAGCTACATTAGAATATCAGATAGTATTACGTATAATTAAAATATTTGGTGTGCTCACCTTTCTTCTTGATATGATGAAAGATTTTTTAAAAAAGATATTGTTGAAACATATTTCACAGAAAAATACACATTAAAAATATAATAAAAACGTTAACTGAACATACCAATAAATAAATAAATAATTTGAACAAAATAAATAAAACAGCAACCTAAATTTTTACCTATTTATTTATTTGTTTAAATGGTCTATTTATTTATTTATTTTGTTCAAATTATTTATTTATTTATTGGTATGTTCAGTTAACGTTTTTATTATATTTTTAATGTGTATTTTTCTGTGAAATATGTTTCAACAATATCTTTTTTAAAAAATCTTTCATCATATCAAGAAGAAAGGTGAGCACACCAAATATTTTAATTATACGTAATACTATCTGATATTCTAATGTAGCTAACTCCTGAAGAAGGGTACTAAACAAGGCCCGAAACGTCGAGTGAAAAATAAAAAAGCATAAAACATAGATCGGAGTTTTCCTTAAGAAACATCCCAAACCTTACATCATAGACCCGATCAAAAACATAACCGGCTGGAAACCTCAAATCAGCTGTAAACCATCATTTTATTAATATAACTCAAGATTATTTGGGTGAGAGGAAAATAACAGGAAAATTTTAGGAGATAATATGAGAAGATCAAGCATCATAGTAGAGGAAGCTTTTTTCCATGAGTATGGTGGATGGATTGAAACGAGGTTGGGATCTGAAAAAAGTTCCTGGTATGGAGACCACAACGAGGTCAATGTTCACCCAGCCATTGCTCGTAAGTCGCAACTGGACGTTCTAGCAAATAGCAAAATTCAAAATTGGACTTCAACTCTCCTTTTCGGCTTTATACAGTTCTTCTGGGATCACACCTCCAAGGAATCTGTACCATTTTCTTGAAATGGCCGGTCTCTCCGCATCTTCTGTATACTAGATCTTCAACAAGCCCCTTCCTATACAGATGACCCCTGAGAAGAGAGCGTCCAGTGAAAATTGTCATTAGAGTTCTCAGGTGTGGCTTGCTTACTCCCAATAGCTTTTTCGTTTTATTTGGGTTGAGTAAGCCCCCCAAGCTACTTTGTGGTTCTACGTGAAGTGTCATCGAACCAAAGGCGATTGTGTTGGTAGTCCGCCCAAGCCGGGATAATATAGAGACGGTATTTTACTGCGATCCCAATTGTGGAGAATATTACCTCCGAGGTTGAAGTAAGACGAACAAATTAGTTCCCTTTTTCAATTTTCAATTGAATTCAATTTTCACGTGAGGATCCTCGCAGAAAACACCTGCACCCAAAAGGAAGTTAGACGTTCAAATTGAACGATAGTCCTAAGTGTCAGAGAGCAGCACTAGAAGATATGATTGTTAGCGACCAGACGACTAAATTACTTTGAAAAATTGCTAAGTAAGTACAAACCTTGAGAATGATATCTATGTAAGTAGTTCGTTCGTATTCAGGTCTTCAGTAACATATTCGCGATCAAATATATAGAATATCAAAAATTATGGAGTTAATATTCCAAGGGCCAATTCGTTGCTATACGATATACATAAGCATAAGTAAAGCATGGCAATATTTATCATTGAATAAAAAATTCAGGTTTACTACTTTAAATAAAACAGCAAACTCAATCTGACATGAAAATGATATAGTATGTCTATGTAGAAGAAGCTCACTTTGAGCAAAGGACGATTTGTGGTGAATTAGTAATAATTAGTGCTATTTTGTAATCAGCCAAACGTGCTTGAGCTTTAAATTAAGTCAATTTCAAAAACTGAAAAGAACTCAATGTTTTGAAATAAACACAACGACATTACTCTCAGCTTTAATATTGGAGGGGAAAAGGTTCCATAAACGAATGGTATAGACTCAATATAAGAACTCTTCATAATAAATTTACGATAACGAAGTATGATTAGGTTCTGATTGCTTTGAAACTAAATACGAAAAATACTCTCAAATAATCGGTTTCATTTGTCCCTAGTAAATTATATAAAAATATTAACGTACTGTCATTTAAATAATCACTCAACGAGTAAACAAATAATAATTAAGGTCGTAGATATGAAACATAGACGAAACTGCGCAGTTCAAAAGTGAAATGAATAGAATCATTAAATGCAACGTCTTACTTCGGCTAACAGAGACTATCTATGCACTTCTTGAAAATCAATGCTACTATACGTAAAAACACACACAAAAATCAATGAAATCTCGATTTCTATATTTACAACAAAAAATCGGCCAAGTGCGAGTCAGACTCGCGCACGAAGGGTTCCGTACCATCGTACAAAATTTAACACTATGAACTTTTTATTAATTTTTTCAAATTAGAGTAGGCGTTATTTGAAAAAATAATGCTGGCATTTGGAAAAATAATGCCTCTTTATGATAATAATAAAATAATAATGAATGAGAATAAAACGAGGAAAAAAAAACACCGAAAAAATCACTTTTCTTATATGTGGTGCCCTTTTAATTTTTAATTTTATTTCATTTTTAATATTTATTGTTATAGCGGCAGTAGAAATACAGACTCTGTGAAAATTCCAACTATACCTATTACGGTTCATGAGATACAGCCCGGTGATAGACAGATAGACGGGCATCGCAGGTTTAGTAATGGGGTTCCCGTTTTTACCCTTTGGGTACGGAACCCTACAAATTATACCATTACTCTTTTTAAGAATAACTTATTGTGTTGGGCCGTAGAAAAGGAAATCTCCTCTTTTAGAGGCAATGTAGTCTTCCACTACCAATTAACATAACCTCATAATTTGCGTACTCATTTCAAGCAGAAAATTTTTGCAGCTACCTAAAAAGTTGGTAATCCAATGGTGCAATATTAGGAAAATATGGGGGCTGGCTACGTAAAGTTTCCCAACCCAACTTTGTAACTTTTTATGCTGTTTTCCTTGTCACATGTACAGAAGCGCATTTACGGGGGGGGGGAGATCGCTCCCTGCTCCCTCTGGGTTATATTATAATTCCTACCAAACCAAATTCAGATTACACCAATTTTCGCCGCTGAATCGGTTTCCGATGCTGCAGAATTGTTTAATATATAGGGCATCCTATAAGTAGTGTAATATCCTAAGGCTACGGATAGGTCATGTAAAAAATTGTATGTTGGGGAGGGGAGGGGGTTATCCTAACGGTTTGCGATATAACGGGACTTAGTCTTCGTTTTCAAATTATGGCTCAACAGAATTAAAATTTCGGAATTTTTATTCATTTTGTTTTATTTAACTACTATTTTTATCAAAAAACACGTCAGCAATACCAATTTTTCATATTGAATTTAAGAAGCGCACAGTCTTAGCTTTAAAATAACCTATCATACTCTGTACCGAAAATGTAACCCTTTCTGCATTTTTTGCACTTTTTATTAAGCATATCCAGCGAAAATGGCTGAAAAAAGTTCAATAAGTGCCAGAAAGTAGGCAATTATCTTTTGGAAATGACCTTTCTCAGCCATTTTCGCTGGTTATGCTTAAGAAAAAGTACAAATAACGGAGAAAGGGTTATATTTTGGATACTTAATGTCACACTCGGTCATTTCAAAGCTAAGCTTTTGGCCTTCATAAATGCAATATGAAAAGTTAGTATTGATGACGTGCTTTTTACTAAGAATAGCAGTTAAATAAATAAAAACAGAGTTCAAATTCCAAAATTTTAATTTTGTTGAGACATAACTTCAAAACGGAGATGAGCAGGAACCAATGGAAAGTTCCAACAATTATCTATCTACCAAAGTTTAAATCATCATCATAGGATGTAACGTTCAGAATTTATAGGGTGATCTATAGAAACATACCCAAATATTTTTATTATCTCGGAAACCGGTAGTGTAAACCACTGTCAGTTCGCGACACCGTAGTGATTCGCCACTTAAAACAGAGTCATATTTTATACGACAACATTCAATATGTGTACGTATTTATAATTGAAATTACTGGATTTTGCATGTAATATTAATACAGTCTCTTTGATGTGGTTTAGTATACTTTTCAAAGTACGAAGCAACGCGTATCCTTTTGTGTATAGAAGTATTTATATAGTATTCGCGGAAAGATTTATCCCTTGACTATATGTTTACAATTTCCTTAGGCATCTCCATTTAAAAACTAATTACGTAGGTACTTAAGCTAAATTAACAATGTTATTAAATTTAAAACTAACTCAGGTAAACTTGAACACATCAGCATTTAAAATTTGGAAACTATAAAATTTTACCAATTGCGTAATCTACTAATCTACTATAAAAGAAGGCAACAGACTCAAACACCCTTTCCTGACTACTATGTATATACTTTATATCAATGGTATAACATCCATAAAATGTGAATATGCTTTCTTATGTTTGAACTACATACTTGAAACTGGAAGTATTTTTTTTTCTTTTTTCTCTTTTCAAAATATGAAATAAAATTTATTTCTATACAGTTGCACCATTTTTTAATATGCTCGCTCCCCCAAACTGTGTAAACCTAGATACGCCTCTGGCGGTGTAGCGTTGTCGTTATGAAGAATTACAACCTTTGTGTTGGCCAGAAATTGACGTTTACGCTGAATAACTGTATTCGAAATATCAACTTGAGAATACTAATGATCAGAATCAACCGTCTCATTTTATTTCAGAAACTTATGCATACGTACACTGACATGTATATAAATGGACTGAAAAATGCATGAAAGCAAATGGCACCACTTTCATATTCCTGTCTCTTTCCGTGAGAGCATACTTTCCTACTGAACTGTAACGATGAGGAACGAGAAATTGCTTGTAGAAATCTTTGTAAAAAACACTTCCTTCGACTCATAATTAAAAATTAACGATACAAATAGTCCCAAATACCTTTGTGGTAAATTCGGTAAATCCCACTGACATGCATATACGTAAATTCCCAAATAATTTAAATATAGCGGCAGTTTACGACAGTTGGTAGCATTGACAGTGAGAGCATACTTTTTGAAATCAAAACTGGTGCCACATGAAACAGGAGATCAAGCAGTCCATTTATGTATATGTCAGTGAGTACGTACAATACATCTTTGCAGTCCCTCCAGCAACACAGCATAACCTTCTTTTCATGCACACCAGGCCCTTTTTCGAGAAACGCGTTTTTATAAATTATCCTTTTTTCATCTCCAGTTACCAAGCGGTACAGTAATTCTTCTCCCTTTTGTAAAGAGCAAGCTTTAACCCTTATGTACTCAGGTACCTTCAAATATTTTTTATGAAAATTTATTAATTTTTATTGAATAACACATAAATAATGACTTATTTAACCTAAAAACTATTCAGATTTAATATATGTGACTTCTGTAATTGTATTGGGTGTTTATGTTGACATACGCATGTATATAAGTAGGACTTAAGCACTTGTAAGAAATTTTAGTACTATTACTCCGACTATGATTTCTGGGGAGTTATAAAGTGAGTACGTTTGAGTACGGTCATAATATGACAGAATCCAGCAAAGATTGAGATTAAAAAGTCGAAGATTGAAATGAAAAGTTCGATGACTGAAAAATATGTTCCAGATGATTCGAAAGTACTTCTACGAGAACATGACGTCCACAATAAGAAGATGATAATCTTCCAGGGTAAATTTTATATTCACCGGAATAGAATGCGCGAATTATCCACGTATTATCGTGCATGCTGGGTACCTGTTAACAGTTACCAACACACTTGTCAAACTTCTCAGTTTGGATTGAGCGAAGACAGAAAAGTTACCATTTGCTGATATCGTAAAAAAAAATTAAAATCTTGTAATGTAGTTGGCATCACGATGATAAAATCATTTTGTCATAGAATAAGCCCAATATAGTAGATTATTACAACAGCACTAAAGGGGGCACTCTCTCCTCAGGGTTCATTTACATCGGACGGGGATTGTTGATGATCTTGTATTCAAATAATGCGGATAGGAATCCAAAACAGTTACTCACTTTCTTTGTCCGGCTCTCTTAGATACCTTGGCTCACACCTACTGGACGAACTGCATGAAGCTAGTAAGGGTGGTTGAGGGCCAATATCGAACTCTATAAGAGCATCAGGTTGGGACGTATGAGTAACTGCAAACAAGTCTTGAGGGTGAACAATGGGCCTTGCTGTAGCCTACGTTCCAGGAAGCTCTTCGAGGCCGCAGCCTCTCTTCAATCCATCCATCCAAGGAGGCGTAGATCACATGAACAAAAAATTGTCCCACTACTTAGTAAAGAAAAAAACTCGTCGATGGCGCTGTATTAAAACATGTTGGATATAGCGTGCTTTGCAGCTTACATAATTTATTCGGAGAACAATCCAAAGACGGCTAAATTTGTCAACAGCAGACGTACCTACATTTCTCCAGGACTTAGGTAAGCAGTTATCAATGTCATTAATCCAGAGTAGATACCGAAATTTTCAAGCCAACAAACATTTGTTGCAAAATTGAGAATTGAATCAATTCCATGTCACCCAATTACATATCATACACATCAATTGTGGAAGCAGGTGGATCAGGATAAAGCGGATCAAGAGATCTTTAGTGCAGTTTAGGTACCACAAAGTTATAGCCTGACTCCAGTATTCACTAGTAGCCTCGACTTGACTCAGAGAGAAGTGTGTCGTGATTAGCTGTAGCGGAAGTCTTCGTTATTTCATAATTATCTGGAGGTAAAGAGTTGATGTTGAAGTACGGTTGTAGTGTAATTAGACTACACTGCGATATCTTGAGGTAGTTGCCCAAACGTGCGTGAGTACAAAAGTGGCTACAAGAGGTCTTACTTTGATGGTACTGCGAGTATCGTTACCCGTTGTATAACAGCAGGTTAAGAGGATATTGATGGAGTGAGTATGACGAGTGTGGTACTGCTGTCTTATTCAGAATGATACGCCTAAAAGAAAAACTATGATATTCACAAAAAAGGCGGAAATGACCAGTCTACCCTATGTCAAACTAGTCAAGCCAAAATACTGCTACCGTGGCGGTAGATCTAATCAATCTTGATAGCCAGGTACAAGGTATCGTTGACTTCGACCAATATTCCTCGCTAGCAAGCGGTTAAGAGAAGCGCTACTAGCATCGACGTTTGAGAACAGCTACCACAATGGCAAGGATGAAAAGTAACATCGACACTGATGTCGGCTGGTCTAGCTAGATCATCAACTTCTACCGTCGTGATAGGTTCACGCAATCCTGTTGCGACGTTGTCGGGTATTTCTGGATTCTTTAAATAATCTTCATGAATATCAGTTAACTGCAGCGTTGTAGGTTTGGTCCGTGCGACCAGTCTGTAACACTGTTAGCTGCGATATTGAAGACGCACACCAGGAATCCAGTCTGTCCTAAAAGGAAGAATCTATATAGAATAAAATGCGAGATGCCGCTATTGGAGTGTGCATAAGCATAGCTCTCAAGTCTTGTAGAGTAAAGTTGAAAGTCTTTTGTTGCTGGGTTTGAATTTTTATACTTTTGTTTTAGTTTAATAAAGCAGCAAAAATTATATATTACATTATAATATTTAAACTTATTAATAACCACTTTATCGCGTTAAGTCTGACATCAGAATGAATTTTCTTGCATTTTATTAATTTTCATTTTCAATAAACGCCTACCTGACTACAACTATCCACGCTTAGCAAAGTTTTAATAGCCGACAATATAGAAAAACAATTGCCCGATTTACTGGTTCACGCGTTCAGAAAGAAAATGATGAAGACGCACAGACGCGTCACCACAGATCCGCCTGGACGTATAAAAGTTAGCAGAAGCTGTTACATTTACTGAGCTTTAAGTAAACATCAACGCCAAACAAGAAATTCGTGCAATGCTTGTAATTATGGTGTATGTATGTAATGACCAGTTTGGGATGATTACGAAATACGAAATGCATCACGTGTACTATGTTGTAGCTTATAACATATTTTAATTCCGCCCTTTTTGGAATAAATTTAAATGTCAAAAGTAAAAGTTTTTGTCTTTATCCCTTCATGTCAAGATCTTCTACAAACATATTTTCAGATGACATTTTTATTTACTTCTCTACTGCCATATAAAATGTATATAGGTCCCCAGGTACCTATCCGTGAAGCAACGTCAGTATAAATGTTGGGCTGAAAATTTGGTACTTCTAAATATAGCTTTAAAATTTTTTCTCTTGAAAACTGTTTACATTGAGTACTTTTAGGATGTAACAGAAGTCCATCTCGTTAATTAATTACAACATGCAAATATCTAAAAAATAAAAGAAAAAAATTACCGGAGTACCAATTCATGAATACAAGGGTTAAAGAACATATCGAAATTCTATCAATTTTTCTTGCTTAATTCATATGGAACCTAACCAGAGAGTTGTGATACAAAAAAAAAGCCTTTTAATATGATCCACAGCAGTTGTCTGATAAATTCCAAGCTTGAAGTTTATGTGGACCTTGTTATACTACGTATTATTTCATCTTCTTCTTCTTCTTCTCATGGGGCAGAGCACAGCAAGGCCCCTTACAAGTAACACATAGGACACGACTTGCCCAGCCTTAGAGCTATCTGTTGTGCCAGCCAGTAATATAAAGACTGCCTTCCATTGAGAGAAACAAATTAACGGAGTCTAGATGATTATTATGCTATTCCAATATATATACATCATGTGTTGAATTGTAGTTTAGTAGGTATATATGTATATAACATACTACTGTGCCCAAAAAATAAGGTGACATTTGAATTTAAACTGCGCGGAGTTGGCGAATTGGTTTCTTTTTTAGGTTGGTAGGACTGTCTTTGACATCCCTGCCAAATAACACGTCAAAATATTCATTAGTGTTTGAGATACGGTTCGTTTTGTGAGCTGCTAAAAGTGAATTTCTCGTTTTTTCCGATGTTGAAATTTGTTGAGCAAAGAATTTGCATTAAATTTTGTTTTCGGAATCAATTTTCTGCTGCGGATTCATTGAGGATGGTGCAGAAAGCCTTTGGTGATGAGGCTATGTCGAAAAAAAATGTTTACAAGTGGTAGAGTGAGTTCCAAGCAGGCCGTGAACGTGTCGAAGACAAAGAGCGCCCTGGGTGACAATCAACCTCAACCGACGAAGCTCACGTCCAAAAAATTAAAGATTTGGTCTTTGAAAACCGTCAATTAACGATTACAGACCTTGCTGATGATATTGGCATATCGAAAGGCTCAATCAATACCATTTTGAAGGATGCTTTGGGCCTCAAACGCGTCAAATCTCGACTGGTACCGAAATCATTGATTTTTTTGGAAAAAAAGGCGTCGCGTTGAAGTGTGTCAAACAATGCTTTCTGACTACATTGACAAGACGAAATGCATGATCACTGGAGACGAGACTTGGATCTATGCTTACGACCCCGAAACGACCGATCAATCGAGCAAATATCGTGCCAAGGGTGTGCCGAGACCAAAAAAACCGCGCCAAAGTAGCTCAAAAATCAAGGTGATGTTGATTATCGTGGTGTTGTGCATTCTGAGTTCCTTCCCCCGAGTCAAACAGTCAACAAGGAATATTATCTGAACGTTATGCGTCGTTTGCGTAACGCTATCTGCCAAAAGAGGCCGGAATTATGGAAAGACAACTCTTGGTTTTTGCACCACGATAATGCGCCGTCTCACACTGCACTCGTTCTTCGTGAACATTTCGCCAAAAACTCGACTCATATCGTTCCACAACCACCGTATTCACCTGATTTGGTGCCGTGCGACTTCTGGCTGTTCAGCAAGCTCAAAATACCGCTCCGAGGACACCGTTTTGAGACGATAGAGCAGATTCAAGCCGACGCGAGGAAGGAGCTGAAGGCCATCCCTGAAATCAACTGTTTCGAAGATTGGAAAATCCGTTGGCATAAGTGCATTGCATCGGGAGGGAATTACTTTGAAGACGATGAAATTGATTTGAAAGAATAAATAAAGAATTTTCAATATAAATTCAATATCACCTTTTTTTTTTGGACACAGTATATTTTTTTTTAATTTAGTCGGATTCTGCTTCCGTTTCAATTATGTATCTACAAAATAATATCACACTCTTTAGTGTATTTTATGCGAGCCTTTATCGCGTCAATATTGCCCTCCTTCAGGAGACTCATATAATTGGTGAAGATTGGGTTAATGGATGTGAGTTCAATTATGATATTGTTTCTTGCAGATACTGGGATTTTGTTATAGTGGAACAGTTTGTGGTCGATGTTTTCCGTGGCGCTTCTGCATGCACAAATAGGAGAGTCTTAAATGTTGATTTTATTTAAATGTTTGTTGGTAATGACGTGACCAAATCTAAGCCTTGCTGTTATTGTAAGCGTCTAGCAAGAAAGCCCTAGGTGCTGAAACCAAGGCTTTTGTCCAACGGAATGCCCTAAGGAGTGGAAAGCTCTTCCCTTTGTTGAGCAGTTCCATTTAGCAGGCCAATCATTGAGCTTGTCATTGATTAGATTAGGTAGTAATTCATTTGGAAGGATGAAAATTTCGATGCCTCAAGGACTGCTCGGAACTTGCCTAGCCAGACAGTGGCTGCAAATTCATTTCCATCTATTCCCATGTGGCTTGGGTTCCACAGAAAGTGGATAAGGATGCCTTTGATGTTTATGTTGAATATCGCCTGTTTGATCTCTAGTAAGATAGAGTGAGATTTCGTGAAAAGTGGGTTTTTTAGAGCTGAGAGAATAGACTTGCTGTCTGTAGGGATGAGAAATTTTTTACTGTCCAGAAAATCTGCCATTCTAATTGCCTCCAAGATACCTAGACCCTCTGCGTGATAGATGATGGATAGGGGATTTAAAAGGAAAACTGCCTCACTATATCCAAGTCGGGGATCCAGAATGCCGCAGACATTTTGCAGCTAGCTTTAGAGCCGTCTATAACGATGTTACTGAAGGCTTTCCAGCGTGTCTTAATGGGCTTGTGGAATAGTCAGGCTGCAGATTCGGGGGTGAGATTATCCTTTTTGATGAGTGGTATGATAACTGGGGGTCTGTAGGTATTGATATGTAGCGGGTATTGAAAATGGTAAGGTTTCGGAGCTGATGTGAAGTTGTGTGAAACTGCAATGAGCTGATATTATTGGATAATATAAGGAACTTTAGAAGGAATCTGGGGGTGGCCCTGCTTCCAGTATTTTTGTAGCGGGATATGAGCTAGTGGCATTATGTTTGATTCAATTTCAAGTGACATAGCAGGAGTAGAGATCATTGCGCCTAAGGAGGTCCTTATTGCTTTGTATTGGATTCTGTTCAGAGGCAGGAGAGAAGTTTTGGGTGCATCCATAAAAAATGGAGACATGTAATCTAGTACTGGTGTATTTAGCAGGCTTTCTGGGTTGGCTCTCCATCTGACGCCGCAAAGGGATTTGATGATGTTCGTAAACTGAAAATATTTCCCCTGGTTTTCATGCACCTTTTCAGAGAGCTTGAAATCCATAGTGAATCCAAGGAAGGTAGTCTCAGAGACATTGGGGATCTGATGGTGTTTAAGAGAATTTTGGGGATATTAACATGTCTATGAAAGCGTTTCTGAACTACAAATATCCGTGATATGTTAGGATATATTTCTAGACCTATTTTTTTCCAGTTGGTGGATATAATAGTTATACCGTATTAAATCTCATCTAACGAGCTGATCTAAGTAGCGCAAGAGGAGAGAATGAATATATCATCAGCGTAGGTGATTAGAGTGATATTATCGGGTAAAACGGAACCAATGTCTTTGGTGTAAAAGTTAAAAAGGATTGCACTGAGTACTGAACCCTGATGCAAGTCCTGGTGTGAGTAACAGCTGCTGCTGATATTTCCGCTCATTACGGTTATTTCTTTGTGAGCGTAAAGTCGACTCAGAATTGCTATAAGTTGATCGAGTAAATTTTCTACACGCATTTTTTCACGAGAATATTGGGGCACACTTTATCAAACGCATTTTGGATGTCAAGGAATGCCACTACTGTAGTCTTTTCCTATTCTATGCTCAAGTGGAAGTGCGTCCACAGAGTTAGAACACAATCTGTAGAGGATCTGTTTTTACGGAAACCAAATTGATGAGATGGAAGTATCCTGTTAGATTCCAGGAAATGTTCTATTCTGTTCTTTAGAATGCCCTCACAAATTTTTCTGAAAACCGAAGTGAGGGCAATGGGTCTGCATGAGTTAAGCTCCATTGGGTCTTTGCCTTTTTTTAGAGCAGGAATGACTACCACTTGATGCCAGTCAGTAGGAATGCAGCTTTCGGTGGGAAAAGAGTTAAAAAGAATGATAACCGTGAGTTTGGCAAAATTGGAGAGGCTAGCTACAAGGCTATATCTTATATAGTCAGGACCGAGGGCGGAGTCTTTCCTATAGTTAAGAGAGATTTCTAGTTCAGTATAGGTTATTGGCTGAATTAAGCAAAGGTGAGAGGAGATCGTATTGTTGGAATCAGAGAGACGGTATTCCCAGTCTGGGCCTGCAGGACCAGCTATATTCCTTCCTATGTATTCGAATGGAATCTTGCATTGTTTGCGCTTGTGTGTTCCTCTGAATATCTTAATCTTTTCCCACATTTCGGAAACCGAAAAGTCGGGGGAGATGTTTAGACAGAATTCTTCCCATCTTTTTTTCTTTTCCGTCATAAGGATCGGAGTAGTTTCGTTTTCTTGTTTTTTTTAGGGCTGCGTAGTTCGATCTAGTGGAATTGCGCGAGAGTTTCCGAAGGGCAGATCTGCGAAGACCTACCACTTTGAAGAAGGATATGTTCCGCCAGTGATTTGGATGCCTGTTCCGTGCCATAGCAGAGGGATTCTGAAGTATGGAGGTGTGCATGGTTTCAATTAAACGATTGTAGATCATGGTGGAATTATTATTGTTGAAGTTTCCAGGAGAGTTGGAGTTTCTCTGTTAAAGTTTCTGGGAATGAACTGCCCTTGACTGCCCGTGGGAGTAACTTGATTGGAATTACTGAGTTTAGTTATGTAGGGCATATGTAGGCTACCCATAATGTCATTGAATGTGGACATGTGGACCAGTCTACTATCAGGGAACATTGAAGAGACGATAGTGAGAGTGAGTTTAATATTAATAAATTATTATCATCGACAAAGTCAACAATTTCCCGACCTTTGTTATCTGAACGCTGGTTACCCCAGAAAGTATGCTGAGTCTCCACATATTCAAATTTAGTTGTTTGGTGAAAGTTGGTTAATTAATTGCTGCATGTCCCCGGCGCTATAGTAAGCCCGAGGAGGAATGTATACACTTAGGATAGAAATCCACAGTGTGTCTAAGATTATTTCACAAGCCACGAGTTCTATTGAGGAGTTGCGAGTTTGATAGATCTTGATAGATCCTTGGTCGGGCGATTTTGCGGTCAGGTGAACCCCTTTCATCCGTGGATCTAACAATGGTTTCCTCTGGGAATTATTATATCGATTAGTTTTTTATATCTGCTGAGGCCGACAATAAATTGTTCGTCTATACAAGTTTAACAGGAAAAAATTGTATGAAACACTTACTTGGAATGTGGATTGAATAATCCACCAACAAAATTTTATTATTTTCCTTTTCTTCAGTTAATGCTTCGAGTACTAGCTTACCAGTTGATTTTTGAATCGCAATTACAAGATAATATTACTTCGTTAAATTGATTATAATTATTGTAACACCACTATAAAAATAGTGAAAAGAAAGCACATCCTTACAGTATGAAAGATGGAAGCAGAATCCTACGTATTATTTTGTCATTGACTTCTGATGAGCCTCTTAATCGGAGTCCATATTTCAAAGAAAAATCACCCCTATGAAATTTCATAATTTCTTGTTGGCATATTCGAGCTGTTATTGCGTAGCCTCTCCAAACACTTCACACAATTTTCTTTTTCTGCTTGTACCGCGTTACTTCTTTTTTGGAACGCATACTGTGTAGAAGTACTGCGTAACATCAGCTGTAGTAAATGAATTTCTCGCAAGAGTTTGTTATTAAATTTGGGAGGGACTGAGAGGGAGTAAGGATTGGATATATTTTGGAATCTTTAGAAAGTTAAGGACTGGAAAGTCCCTATACTGGCAGAATTTATCAGAGACCCATAATTTTCTGCTGCGGCTCGTCGGCTTTATATAGCCGCTGTATCCAGTTATGGGCTCTCGCCTTTCGGTGTTGCCATAGGAACGTTTAATAGCGATGTCTGAATGTACCACAGACAGCTGGCTGACTTAATGTCATTTGATGACATCAAAAGATGTAAATATTCGGAGAGATGTATAACTTAGTAACATTTTATCTTTCTGGTTTATTAATAATTTCTTTGTCTGTTTCTAGATTGGATGAATCCCGAGACAATCATCGGAAGTGGATTATTTATTGGAAGATCATTTATTTTAGATAAGTATTTGAGTTTTTTATTTAATTGGAAAATGAATACTATGTGGTTGTTTTTTTTTTTGTATTTGTATAGGAAATGTTTTACTTCGTGCAAACCAGGTTATGTTGGAGGGCTGGATTTTGCCAAAAGAATGGATGTGGACTAAATATCGATGGAATAAAGTTCTATTTATGTAAGGACTGAACAGGTAGTTTATATGTATTAGGAAGTAGGCATAAAAATTGAAAAGTAAAACAATGTCAGTTTTTAAGGCAGTTGTTTTTACTGCAGATTTGCAGCCGATATCCAGTCCTGGACTTCTATAGAAAGGATTTTTTGATGATTTTACATAACCTTTCCTTTTATCTTAGCATCTAGTGTGGCCGGATTATAAAGAAAATCCTATTAGATTTTCGCCCGACAAAATAAATTCAGAAAGTGCTGGAACTTATCTATAAGAGATAAAACGATATTTTACATCAACGAGGAGTCTATAACTGAACTTAGTAGTACATTTCTCATAACAACGGATAAGTAAAAGATCCAGTCTCTAGATTTCGATAATAAGTTTCTTGCCGTACAATGTCAATTATAGACAGCGTAAAATATGGCCAAGCCTAGTATTCCCTTACAAATACTTATTTCTTTCTTCTCCAGTCACTCACTACGAAATAGCAAGTGGTATTAGCAATATCTCACAGAATAAACAGCATTACCACAAAAGTGTTCGTGTTCAAAAACGACAGAATTTTCCTTCGCAACAATATTTATTCGAAATAATTCTAAAGAAGAGCAGTGGGCCAAGGATTGTTCCTTGAGGTACTTCATGTGTTGTTTGTGGAGAGGATGAAAAAGAGATATTTATTTTTACGCACTGGATACGCCCAACAACAAATAATAGAGATGTACTCATACAAAAAATTTCATTTCATGCAGCTTTCTGCTCTATCTAAGAAGTTTTCTTGAATCAGGTGAGTTTCTAGTCACATTACCATAACGCTTTCTATTTATTCTATACACCAAAGTTTACTTGACCTGAAGATGAGGTCCTAGTAAGTATAAACAACAGAATATTTTTAAAGCTTTAAATTATCCTTCTCGTATACTTAAACACTAAAGTTTTTTTTTTCTTTTAATATAATAAACATTAAAATTTATTTATTTTCATATATCATTATCACGGGAATTTCTTCGGAAATAAACAACTCTCGAAATTTATTATACAAATCATCATATACGGGTGGTGCCAAGTTGAAAATTTCGTGCTTTGTTTATTGTGTAACTCTAGGTAATTTGAATTGAGTTATCCGGAGGCAAAAAATACAAAAATACGTAACGTACATATATCCTTCCAGAAGGTGTTTTCCTCATGACTGACTGCATCAACAACATTCAGATATTATCCGAACGTGCCAAGAATTTCAAGATTTCTTCTTGTTTGCCGGTAATTTTCTTGCTTTCATCACTAAGTATGCGACAAGAATGCCATGTATGTTAGCTACTAGATGAAGCTAAAATGAACAAAGTCTTACACATTACACACTTGTGTGCCATACATGCATACATATACATATATCTAAATTTAGTTCCAGGAATTTTGGTTAAATGGATCCTAAAATTAGGAAATTAAATAGGCGACATTGAAATCAAGAGTTCAAAAGATTAAGGCAAGTGTATTTGAGTGGAAAAAAAGTTGTCGACTAGACTTGAAGGAAAAAGCATACTGGATTACAGGGCTTTTGTATATATGAAGTGTAGGTAGGTATATAGAGGAGTACATGTATGTGCATATGCCTTAATACGACATATTTGAATTGAAATTGTTTCTTCAAGTTTTGCTTAAAGTTTTCTTCATTATTTATTCCAGTAAATAGAGAAATTTATCTGCTTTTCAGAAGTGTTATAATTAAACCTTTACCTTTTAGTTGGACGTAGAAAACCCTTTTCACTCTGTGGGATTCAATATTTCATTTTACACAAAACACCATATTACCATTGTACGAAAGTTGTTACTTAAGTTTTACAGATGTCATTTTTGAAAAACAAAAACACGGAGTTTTTTTCGTTAACGTGTTCGAAAAACGTTATTTCGTTAAAAAATCGAATTAACATTCGAAAAATTTTGAGCCATGGTTTTTCATGATTGTCATGATGGATTCGACTTGACAGTAAATATTACAAGAACAAAAACGAGTATTTAATGATGAAGCTCCATCCTTAGCAACTGCAGAAGATGAATCAATGAGCTTGAACGTGAATTCACAATGATTAGCTATGAGTAGGATGAACTGCCAATTTTATCATTTCAGAAACAACCGAAGCCTTACGGAACATTATGCTTGAATTCAACCAATAAATGCACCTATCGGAATATCGAAATTTTCCTTGGACACATTTTGACATTAAGAAGATTTGTGCTTGATAGATACCATACAATTTGATTTCGGCGCTAGTTAACTGGACTAAAAAATTGAATAAGTGACAAAACTTAGATTTAGTACTCTATACAAGGTCTTCATCTGCGTACATATGGATTTTGATAAATTGCAACCAATCGGGTAAAGCATTAATAAAAAATTAAGAGTACAAGTGAGCCAATGATGGAACATACCACATATCAAGATGGGTGAGTTTAAATTGATGGTTGATATTTGACAATGGTCCAAATAATAGCTAGATATATTGATTCGGGTATGTTAGGTTAGGTACGAGGAGTGCCACTGGTCTTCTGCATTACTTAGACCTCCAGTTGGTCCATTATGCCCCTTGACGTCATACAATACCCTTTAAAACTGCCCTAGATCCATCCTGTTTCCCTTAGGAATCTCCTAATACATCTCAATATAACTCTTAACTTTACAGTTCCCCATACTTGAAAAGTAGTAGCTACCCAGTAGCATACCTTTTTCCTTCATCAAACTACGTATTAGATGGACTTGATTTCCTCCGAGTACTTGCAGCACACGCAGAAATCGTTTGCCGCTCTATCCAGCCTTCTGACATGGTCTCCTATGGAGCCTTCGGGTACCTTCCCACCTGTGCCACTAAAAATATTTATAAGAATACAGAAGCAGACAATTTTTACTTGGAAGTTTTTCTGTACGTTTTTTTTCGAAGTTTATATATAATCCCTATTGGGCTCGCAACGCCAGAGCACCAGAGGAGAAATTCGTTCGCACCTTATACTTGACTTCTTTATTTTATAGGTACATTCGAGAATTTTCCAGTATACTAATTGAATGACTAAAATAAAATATACACCCGGGCATTTGTTTGAAGTCGACATTTTAATGAAGATATAAAATTCTAAATACCTACGGTAAAATGCAGACATTTTCTGCATACATAATGTAGAATTTTCTATATTCAACAAAGCACTAATAATATTTAACTCGTTAAATATTCAGAAAGGCAAATTAAATTAAAATCTAGTAAAACTTTTTAATTTAAACTGAATTGCGAATACCTATTTACTTATGTACATATATAGCTACATATCTACACGTCAAATCTCAAAACTACTACTACTAGGATGCAAATTTTAATTTGAGCATAAAACATCTTCATCTCTGAAAGATTTCATTGAAGACTATGTAAGTAAAGTTTTTTCCATCTAAACTAAATTGGAGTTTCATGAGATTTATTAAGGCAGTGATGTTGTCCTTTTTTGGAGATAAATAATGGGATCAAATGGTAGCCTTTTCCTTTGGGAATTTAGGTGCCCTTTTTCTCTTGCTATACATACATATATAGAGAAAAAACTTAGATATCATTCGCAATAAATTCCCATTACACTAAAATTAAATTGTGATATTTACCGTTTACAATCCCGCCCCCGCCCCATCACCACCCAAGCATTTACTTTCACTGGTTTTGAGTTCAAGTCTGTTTTATGAAAGTTTTAAGAAAATATTTATATTTTATCTGCGGTAGCATTTGAGATTTCAACCCCTTGTCAATAAATAGGAAATTTTAGTATCATGTTTTTTTTTCTGAATATAGTATAAATCACAGAGTTTTTTAGAAAAGGTTTTTTACCCATATGCAAATTACCCTGGTCCCCGGGCCAGCGGGAAAATGTGTGAGGAAGAAATTGACCTCTGTAGTCTTTGTGCAAAAATAGAATTTTTACATTTCTAATAATTTTCTTAGAATTTTACAACATTAAGGCCTACACACAATCATTGTAACCATCAACCACAACTACGAACTACATTCGCTATCAAATATTTAAAAATCTCATACAATTACGAATGCAGGCGGTAACTACAATTTCCTTCGTGATCGTGGTAAAGCTGGAGTACTGCCACAGTATATTCAGAGAGTAAGTATATGAAATAAAATTTAAAAAAAAATAAATAACATACAACATACTAATTATTACTTTTTCACTATATTGGCTTCCACTAAAACTAATTTTGCCAGTGTTAGCAGCAAAGCACCAAATTTTTCATACTACCAGAAAAAAATTAGAAACCTCTCCAAAATCCAATTGCATAGTTCTTAACATTTTACGCGCCCAATTATTATTATTAATACCTTAACGAAAATTTCAGGTTTTAAATAGTTGAATAACAATTACATGGGTATACAAATTAAATGTTTAGGAAATAACACTTCAGTAGCCATCACTAATCGCCCATATCAATAAAATAGATTTTGGTTTCCTGGTTTGAAAAAAAAATGAATAATTTTAATAGAAGAAAGCTCGAAAGAAAGTAAAAAATAAATAAGGTTTTTTTTTTTGTATCCCTGGTTATAATATAAATAAAATCTTATCAAAAAGTATAAATCAACATAAATTCTCTGAGAGAGAAATCTATTAGTTTTTAGTTATTTATTTATTTATTTATTTTTTTCTATTTTATTTTTATTTATTTTCTATAAACCTAAAAATTTAGCGGAGAAGGGGACCTTAGCCAACCTTCATTCTGAAAGGACTCCAAGAGAGAGATGGAGAGGAAAAACACCTTTAAGGCAGCATTACGTTATAAAATTCTGTTTTATTCGTATTAATTCCTTATCTCTATCGTGATTGATTTGTGATTACCGTATGATTTAAATTAAAATCGAACAAATAAAAAAGCTAGAATTGGTATAAAACCAATCCTTATGATAACCTCTATGAATACTCAGTTTGATTTTTGAAGTGCTTTTTCGCATATATTTCTATAAGGGTTCGTCGAACAGAAAAATTATTATAACCAATTTTATAGGAATTCATATTCTGAAGAACTTTTGAGTACATTAAAACCAGGACTGATCGTTTACACAGTATACGCAAAAATCCTATTATATGACAACACCGCCCGATTTAGTCCATTTTTAATATTATATTTAATATTTTTATTGAAACGCCTTGTACGAAATTTCAGGACGTGAACTGTGGCAGTGTCCAAATACGTAGTGAAAGGCGAAATTTTTGTATGTCAACCCCACAAAAGAGTTGCCCGATTTGTCTCATTTTTTACCTTAATTTTACTTTTTTTTTTAAAGCCCGTATTCAAAATTTCAGACTGACAAACAGACGGAAGGACGAACATGCAAAAAATCAAAATAACTTTTGATATTATACGTGGGTATTCAATCCATTTTTCTCTACTAGCATTTCTGTGCGCTATAAACGGAATGCAAACTTAGTATATCTTATGATTTCATCTAGAGTATAAAAATATCCCTAAAGTAGGCATCGACAATTTCTGACCATTAGATGTCACTTATCTATTTATCTGTTTTATCGTATTTGACAATTCGAACTAATGAGGCATTAATATATGTATCGAGAAATGAGCAGATTAAACCATGTCTGTTCGCCATCTCGTCCAACACAGGAAGCATACATGAGGTATGCTCTAAGACTTCTTAAAAGTCAGCTAAATTCACATTATGTGAAGTCATATACTCGTCTACCAATGGCATACATAAGGTATGCATCTAAAATTTCTCAAAAGTTATCAAAACGATCTCATTGTGAGGTCACATGTTTTACGGTCTGTGACATACTTAGGCAGATATTCAAAATTCAGTAAATTCTTCACTATTCGGTGGGTACTTCTATATTATTTGAAAGCCCGAAACATAGATATGTATCGACATTTTATTATTACGTTTACCAAAATCAGTACATTAAAAATCCACCTAAGGCATACAATCGCTAGTAAACAAATCATGATGAGTTCATCAATGAGCTTCTCAAGAGTAATCAGTTAAACGTCCTGATGTAATTTATTTGCATTTGAATCAAAACCGATAACTGTATAATTTGCTTCGCTTTGGTGCATTTTACAATATTAGATGAGCACTTCGATGAGTACATAATGAGTGTCACGATGAGCTTATTAATGAGCATATCAATGAGTGTCATGATGAGTTCATAAATGAGAATCTGATTTTACGATTGATTTAATATATTTTTCCGAAATCGACGCTGAGGCGTAAGGATTTTCTCAGCATATGGGCGACAGTCTCTCCGCGGAAAAACAAATCAAAATATTAATATAAAATAAATAATTTAAAAATTTAAATAAATCACAAAAATGAATTCAAATTTTCCATGTAGAAATGTCATCTAACACGGTGATGACAAGAATAAATATTTATTTATTGCTGCTTTAGTATATAGGCAGCAGTTCCATGATATCCAATAAGCAGTTCGATGAAATTTAATAAATGCTCATCAGGACTTAATTTTCTATATGTTTCTTCATGAATTGTAAACACCTTGATGTTTTTCAAGCAGATTAGTATTAATTTACATAATAACTGCCTCTTACCAGGCAAGATACAAGGTAAAACTATGAGTGATTTCTACTAGGGATATTGCTAAATCTTTTTCTTAAACAATATGGTACTAGGGCGTCACCTACGTTATTTTTTGTTAATAGTCCCACGCAGGTCTGCTGTAACGTAGATACAGAGACAATATAAACTTATTATCAATAGGCCGCCTTTCAGGCCGAGACTAGGACTAGCAATTAGACTTGTTAAATATTAAGCTAATCCTTAGTACAAAAAAATCGTATTATACGTCGTCGGGCGTCTTATAAGAAGACGTATGTTGGTCTCTAAACCGGCATTAGCCTACACTGCGTGCTCCGACGTATGCCGGTGTCAGTTCGGATACGAAAATGGCAAAAATCCACTTCCAATTGTAGATGGACATGCACTGGGTGCTCCGCTGTTGGTGATTTGATGTATACCAGCAAGGTATATAGAAGACAAGCTATTCTCATTAAAATGTTGACACATTACAGCTGATAGCCTGTGACGTAAATCTGCGACTACTCTATATACATTTTTATAGGAAAAACAGAGAGAATAAAGAGAGTATTGTGTTCTCTGTACCGTACATTCCTATACATCTTCATAATATTTCGTCACTAATGGCGGCACATGGTTCGTAATGGGAATACCTTGTATTCTATATACTTTGTACACCAGTATCAATTAGACACAGAAAACACAACAAAAATCTCCGTCGACTTATATGTATATAGACACGCATTGTGTGCTTCGCTTGTCTGCCAGTGTCAGTTAGACACAAAGAAGAACAAAAATCTCAATTTATGTGTGAGGGCGCAATGGGGGCTCCACTGTCTGCCAGTATCGATTAGATACAAAAATTACTAAAAATCGTCATATGTCTTACAGATTTGTAGCGTTGATTACGGACGTGTACTCCGAACTCTAGGTTTATCTTTTATTGGAACTCTGATCGCTAATATTTTTCCGATATCTCGTTTCTTGTCACTTTTTATTACTTACTCAATGCCTTGCTTCTTTTTAACTCAATCACCTCTACAAAAAATTGATGACATGCGAATCGGGACCAAAAATCTTCTTTTTTTTTTCTCGGACCAGCCGTTCCTTTTCTCTCAACCCGGTATCGATCGTACAATTTGGTAGCATCGTGCACCATATGTGCTGCGACTATTCGACGTCAGCCAGAGGTCGTTTACATAGTCAGGTGGAATTTGGTAACATCGTGCAACGTGTGTGCTGCATCTATTCGATGTCAGCCAGATGTCGTTCGCACAGTGAGATAGAATTTGGTAGTATGGTGTACCGTGTACGCTGCGACCATAACATAAAGTGATCCTTTATAGTTCATAATAGACCTTTTAGTAGTTCTTAAACGCGGTATTAATGAACTAGTCTCTCTCATTCATATGGAAAAAAAAACTATTAATAACGTCTAGTAATCTGAAGTTTTGTCCTACATGAAAATATTATTAAAAAAAAAAGTAATTTTAGCTTCGAATATGAGCGAATTCACTTATAGTATTGCCATAGAATTTTTTTAGTTTTTAATACTTATTTTAAATGTTGTTGACTTGACTTTTTTAATAAAGGAAATTTAAGGTAGATGACGGGCATAGCACACAACTCCTATTTAGTATTGCCATACAAACTTTTTATTCTTATAATCTACATACATATATGGAATCTAAAGGGGTATACCCTTTTTTAAGTTTATTCATAGAAAAATATGATGCTAATGAGCTGAAATTTCATACATAGCAATTTACGAAAAATAAAAAAGTAAAGTCCAGTTCGAGGATGGGTAAAATCGAGCTACTCTCTTGTATAGGATTGCCATACAAAGAATTTCACTTTCTCTATATGTATTTCGGATACTCCTTAAGAAGGCGTTGTATAGAATTTTTTGTAATAAGTGTAGATCTAAGTTCGTTCGACGATAGAAAAAGTTTACCAAATCTTTCGTACAGTTATGATAAAAAATTTTCAGATATGTAAATTAAATATTCGTATATATTGAAAAAAAAAAATGGTCAGTCTCAGACAAAAGAGCTCTTCGCTATATAAGAGCTATAAAATTGTATATAACAATTTTTAATACATATCCAATGAGCAACGGTTTTAGTTACAGAAAAGTAAGAACAGAGGTACCTTAACGATTTAACGAGCAACTTTTCAAGATAGTCTGGTAACTATATTTGCCAATGCAAAGTTCTTACTATACCTTGGTGTTTTACAGAAATAAACAAATTTTGCTTATTTTTATTTTGTCTCCTACGGGACTCGAACTCACAATTATTAGAATCGGTCATTTAGATGGAATAGAAGAAGTTTTGAGAAAACTAAATTTTTTTCTTGTATTTATAATTTAATTTAGAATCGTTGAAAATAAATGTTTTTAAAAATTCTTGTATTCCATCCAAATAAAAAGAAATGAACTGCATTAGAATGTTAATGATAAAAAACATTGTACATATTTGAAATTTCAAGCACCTACAATTGCAGAAATTCGTATACAATTGAAGATCAAAAGGAAATTATCAAAACTATTAGAACTTTAACCAAATCGAAAATACAATTTTCTTTTGAACGATTTGTTACAGCCCAAGAGTATAACATAAAAGGAAGAGCTCGAGAAGGTGCACTTATGCACATCATCCAGTTGCTGGTGTTCTCATTTTTGCAGTTCCATTTACAGTGACTAATTGGTAACTGAAATGTTGCGTAGGGATCAGTCAATGATTCCTGGATACGACGAAGTTTACGGTTATGATAAAACGACCGTCTGGTTAAAATCGGAGCCTACAGTTTTAGCTAGATCGCGCACTTTATAATAACAGTATCCTTCGTATCCATGAACCCAAAGTAACATTACCTTGTTGTCCCTAGACAACAGCTGGTTCCTTGAGGCATCTGTAGACTAAGTTTCGACACAAATTCTTCAGAGGACAGGACCAAGTGCAAAGTGGACCACTTGCAGCCCTTGTTTAGGCTTTTCTGAGTATATAGCATAGACTTGTACCATAAAAATGGAATTAGAGGTAAAATGCAGAATGGGGTGTTCCACTTCTGAACTCACCATAACTGCGTCTGTTTTACCAACCTTCGTAGATCCATCAGTATACCAGAGATTAACTTGACATGGAAATTGGAGTCCTCTACTCTGAAAGATCCATAAAGTCTTTTTGGTATTTAGACCACACTTTTCCCAAAAAGTCCTTGGCATGATCCAAATTTCGACATTACGTGGGAATTCCAGCTAAGTTTGCTATCCAGGATTATTTCTAAATATTTCTAGTGAAAGTCAAATTAACTCAGGAGCTGGGAAATTTTTCATTTAGTGATTCTGCCACCATCTACTCACTACGATAAAAGCAGTTGGCATATGCTCGGGTAATAGCTGATTCAAATTTCCCATTAACACAAATGATAATGTCATTGGCATATTCCTGGATCTTAAAGCCGACTCTTGGGCTAAGGTTAATATCTCATACAGAACCAAAAGCCATGATAGTGGACTTAAAGCTCCGCCTAGTCGGCAATCAAGAGTAGCTCTGATTATTGTGGATTCATAATTTGAGGTAGATGTTATCCAGTATTTTTCCAGGATAATGTCAATACATCTGAATATGCAGATTTCGATATTTCTATTTTCGATTAGCTTTAAGGTATTGTCGAATTCCTCTTGTTATTTTACTCTGGGTCGTTTTTATTGCCCACCGTATTTGATTAAAATAGGATATGATCATAATTCCTTAAAGTATATACCAGTTATACTAGCAAGTTCATCAACCAAAACATAAGACTCCTGAGTTCAAAATCCTCCACCAATTACTGCGACTGAATGCAAAGAAAGGCCAACTACTCAACCGCCAAACGCCCAAATTTGGATATATGTGTGTGTTTAATCTTGCTACAAAGTCGTATCTGCATGGCATTGTCGACATTTGTGCCCCATGGCTATATATGAGCAAAATATAGCAGTTACAACTTTATTGCACCGAGCTTACATACTTTCGAGTTCACATAGAACTAGACAGCATGATTATGTCCTAAACCATGGGAGATACAACTTTGGGGACCATTTTAATCGAAAAAGAATGGTCGAATTAGTAGACCACACAAACAGCGCTCAATTTATTAAAAACATTCAGTTAGAAATCGAAAATTATCATTCAAATTTCTATTAAATTATAATTATACCAATTTTTTCTAGTCTCACTTAGATTAAAGTAAATTCCGATAGCTTAAATTTAAGACAAGATTTTAACAATCCCCCCCCCCCTCCCACAATGCAGCAAAATTTTTCCTTTCCTTTTTCAGAAAAGCTAACAAAATCATTTGCCCGGATAAACATCACTTGAAAAAGATTCTAAAAACGGGACAAACATAAAATTACTTTCAATACAGCTAAGATGAAAATAAGTGTCTAAGTATTAAGGACATTATTAAAAAACACACCGATAGATCCTAACAAGCGCAATCTTCTTCCTTTTCGTGGAAAATCAGATAAAAATAATGTGCCCCTGCCCCCTCCACCCCCATCAAACCAACTCTATTAAATAAAAAAAAAAAAAAAAACATCAGCATTTGTGCATCCTTCTATCCTCTTATTGAAAGCTATTAAGATGGAAAAATCGATTTTCAATTTCATCTAAAGTGGCATAGAAGTTTTTGGGAAAAGCGTTATCATCTCTACGCCTCTAGCAGGCTTTTTCAAAATGTTCAAAAGAAAAGTTTTGACGCGTAAAAGCATTATTGAATGAACTGTGATAGGTGGGCAGACAGGCAGGCAAGCGGTACTGATTTGTGATACAAGCTAATGGACTAATAAGTATTAAATATATACATGTAAAAGTTTTATGTTCACATGCACATAATCACTAGAGACCACATAACATTTGACTTCTATATTTGAAAGGAATCACAATCTCTACAAATGTAAATGGCCTGTTTATGTGATCCCACTATGAATGGGAAAATAAGACATAAAACTGAAAAGGCGCCATCTAGTCTTGATGTGTGTGAATTTGTCTGTCTTAACTTTGTTGTCTTGTCTCTAAGGGGAAATAGTCTCTCTGATTGTGAGAGATAGAACCTTTCATGAATGAAAATTTAATTTGTCATTGAAAGTAATGAAAAAAAAAAATTCCTTTAATGGGCAAAGGAAAGTGAAAATAAAAGTTTTGAGCACATTTTAAAAAATTTTCTTGAATGCAGAATAAAAAAAAATCAAATCATGGGAATCGAAAAAGAAGAATCGAGATAAGAGCCTACAAGTCCACTATTCAAAAAGAAAACTTTCTTATTTAATCAAAGGATAAGGCAAAATACCTTCGCTTGCAAAAATGTCTGCAAAAGATTTTTGTCTTCTGTGAAAGAGGTCAAGAAAAATTTCACCTTCATGCTCAATTCTTTTCTCATGCTGAATTAACGTTTATTACAAGTACTGTCTCCCGTTCCAATACCCCTGTATAATGTCTCATAAAAGCATTTTCGTATATTCCCCCGAAGAAGATGTTTAAAAAGTAATTAATTAGCTCAATATAGCCAAGATTACAAGACCTGACAAAATTTCATCGATAGTTTTGAAATGATGTGATAATTATATATTTAGGCTCAAATAAGTAATCCTGATTTATCCTAATAATAGAAAAACCGTATTCGTACTTTAACTTGTCTTAAAATATCTCAATTTTAAAAGACATTACAAAATAAGGCGATTTTCTCGAAAGTGGAAAAAATCTGATACGCCTTAGGACAGAAGAGCAGGTATTCCTTAATTCATGAAAGCGTGATCATTTACAGTAGTTCCTACAGTTCCTAAAAAAAATGGAAGACGCAACATCCTAATCAACGATCATATGACATCCGTAGTAAGGGTTTCGCTATAAAGAAGATTTTATGAAATTCCTTACCGGTCTCCAAAATTCTCATGGGTCTATAATTATTGCCTTAGTTGTATTTCCAGAACTCTCAACTATTCTCTTTTAGACAAATTCAACACTTTATAATGCGGTCCCCACTTCGTAATGTGGCTAAAATTTTTTTTTTAGCAGGAGATCTTATCTTATGCTCAATCGTTCAATGCCTAAAATACCTCAGGGTTCTGATCACTCTCCGAATCTCTTCTTATTATTAATCACCATCCATTCTTATTTATAGTAGTTCCAATCTTATTTATAATTTTGGGAACGTCAGAATCCTTGACTTTACTAAACTGTTTGACTCTATCGAAGACTCTTACGGGCATGCATGATTGATTCATTGTGAACAACAAAACCCAGAGCTGTCTGATTTCACTAATATACATATGTCAAATAACTATTGTTGTGGTTTTTATCGCGATGAACTTTCAACTGTTAATTCTGTCTCTGGCAATATTGGAGTCAAAATTTTTAGTATTCTAAGGTGAACTGATCGCATCTTTTTGATTGCCAAGTAACAGAATTATTTGAGACGAGGCATTTTCACGGGTGTTTTCCCCAGAAGTGGCCGGGTCATCACCTTTAAGCTTCTCAAATAATTCTTCTCTCAATATCAGGAGTCATCTGACGGAAATAGTACAATATGATTAATTATTGCAAATTATTGCAGTTCAAAACGGTTTATGCATGAAGATTTCATATAAAAAGAAAGTTTACATACACTGTAAAAAGGCGCAAATTGTTGCCACAAGGTTTGCCTAAAATGTAGGGAATATTCCCTAAAATGTAGGAAATATGCCAAAAATTTTTACATTTTAGGGAGTATTCCCTACATTTATAGAGATTTTTTCCCTAAACTTTGTAGCATCAATTTGTGCCTTTTTACAGTGTAGAATCACATCAAAAATTCTTGGCAGTCGAATTCATATCAAACATTACACGAAAAAATATTTCTGTCTTTCATATATTAACTTATTTTATCTCAATAAAATATATATAGAAAAAAAAAATAATACCGTAAAATAA
This sequence comes from Dioctria rufipes, assembly GCA_963924295.1. Classification (NCBI taxonomy): domain Eukaryota; kingdom Metazoa; phylum Arthropoda; class Insecta; order Diptera; family Asilidae; genus Dioctria; species Dioctria rufipes. Next base: position 24,795,705 of record OZ002740.1, on the reverse strand, counting down.
TTATTAGATAACTTAACCAGAAATATCGATCAGTAAACATAATACTTTTCACTTGCAGGTAATATATTGGTTGAGGAATAATTTCGTAGCGTTTTTATATTTCTTTTGTTGTTTGACAAAGTGTAATATTCATTCGATAGAGCTCTTTCTGCCCTACAAAGCTCGGGACACTTGCAACGTATACGGATAAGGTGTCACAGGCGAGTCTACAGCACGAAAATGGTTTGCAAAGTTCAAAAATGGCGATTTTGACGTCGACGACACACCCCGAACGGAAGACCTTCTGAATTCGACAAAGAGCATCTAAAAACATTTTTGAAGGAGGACGGTTGCCAAAGCGGTCGTGAATTGGCAAAAAAAAAACATGAACTGCGATCATAAAACGATTCTCAATCATCTTCATTCAATGGGATTTGCCGAAAAATTGGGAGCCTAGGTGCCTCACGGGATTGTCGAAAACAACAAAGAAAATCGCCTTCAAATTGCTTCTCAACATCTCTCCCGCTATCGAGCAACAGGCGGTCATGAACAGCTCTTTTTGTACCGAATTGTCACGGGAGATGAGAAATGGTGCATATACATAAATATGAAATAAAGAAAGGTGTGGGTGGCTCCAGGAGATACGCCAAAGCCGAGAGTCAAGCCTGACCTCCATCCAAAGAAGACCATGATCTGCGTTTGTTGGGATTGGGATGGCATGGCGCATTGGGAAATGCTCGAAAGGAATTCCACCATCAAAAAGAAGCTCTGTATTGCACAGCTACATCGCGTGAAAGAGGCTATTCGTCTGAAAAGACCCCATCGGCAAGGTCGAACCATTCTCATTCACGACAACGCCAGGTCCCATGTTGCACAAATTGTAAACGCCGCACTCCAAGAGCTCGAATGGTAGGTACTTAAGCATCCGCCGTATTCACTGGATCTAGCACCGACGGATTACCATATTTTTCGCTCCCTGTCGAACCATATGAGGGGCGTTACGTTCAATAATGTAAAGGACCGGACCTTAAAAACTGGCTCAACAACTTCTTCCATACCAGACCGGGCGATTTTCGGCGGAACGGTATCGAGAAATTGGTCGAGAGCTGGGAGGAGGTCGTAAACAGCAACGGCGAATACATAATTGATTAATTTATTGTTATAACTCCAGGTATTTAACTCTATTTTTAATTGACGTATGGTCTATTTTCTACTATCACTTTTTTAATTAATTCCTCCTAGATTGCGACTTTGGCCCATACTGCGACGCTCATAAAATTTGCAATGATGCACAAACGGTTACATGGGAGAACATTACAAAGTTATACTTTTTCTTTCTGTGTGAATTTATATTATTTAAGACAGAAATATTGTTAAGTGCCAAACAAAATTCCGACATATCAATCCGATTCGATCCAACCCATTATGATCTAGCGGATGCATGAACACAATTGTCCCGTTCGGTTTCGAAGACTTTACTTTAAAATTTTACCAGATTTTGTCTTGCTGTCATCCATGAAAACAATCTTCTTTTTTTTTTTTTGTATGATTCATTTCTTTGATATTTTCTCAACAAAAGCCTTTTCACATAAATTTTGTATTATAAACAAATCGTTACAGATCATTTTTCTAGGTTATATCATCCGTAACCCCTGGAACAGAATGAACGTAGCTACCACGCAAGCAAACATCACGCAGAAATAAGCAATGTCACTAACTGATTGCAATGAACGTAGGCATCATAGCTATGACGCAGAAGTTGGTCGACTTTCAACTTTACTCTACATTGATTTTTGACAGCTGATTACTATTTTGTTTATTTCAAAATTGTATATGCTGAACATCATGAGTTTCGAGAAAAATTTAATTATGGTGGTGAAAAAATTAAAAACTAATAATTTTGTGGTCTCAATTTATTATTAATACAGTTAACAAAACTAGTTGAAATTTCAACTTGACGCAGTCACCAATGGCCATTGTTTCCACTATGTTGGTGGCTACGATTTTGACACTTCATCACCGCATTTGTGTGTGGTGGCTGCGATGACTTCTGTTCCAAGCATAAAAGTTGAAATTTGCTCAACTTCTCCGTTGCGATTCGATACATTTCGGTATAATGCACGTATGTCTCATATGAGTAAATTTGACATTTGTACGAATCAGATTGAAACGGTATAATTGTGTTTCCCGGTTTACTTTGGCTACAAGAAACCTTTGATCTAAGTAACTTTTTTATATCCAATGAAGTGAAATATTCATGGAAGACCAGCATCTGAAATCGAAAAATGCCACGATTAAGTGTAAAAGTCCACTTTATCACGGCATTTTTCGTTTACATATGTTCCCTGAATATTGCTCTTCATTCTCATTTCCCTTCATATATATATGAAGGGTACAGAGAAAGAACAAGGCAAGTAACGTTTTTGTCTAAATTAACATAATGGTACCGTTGAAAAGGTGAGGCAAAGTGCTTTAACTACATGCAAAAAAAATCACATTGATAAGGACATAAATGGATATTTAAAAATATTGTTACAAAGCTACTTGCCTGGCTAGTCACTTATATAAGGTTGATTGTAAACGCCACGTCCATGAAGCAGATAACCCCAAGTTATCCTAATTTCAGTTAGGATTTTTCTATGTTTGAGGAGTGTGCAAACGTAATGGATGCCTTTCCCGTAAATCCGTATGCGCTGAATGTCCAAGTTTCCAGGCAACCTAGAACAAACAGTGAATTAGACAAACGGATAAGAGGATCACCAAGTCTTCCCTTAAAACTCTGCTGGGGATGTTGTTGTTCGAAGGATTTTTGCAAGGTGGGTTGAGCCCATCACTGTAAATTTCTTGCAATCTATTTTAATTTAAATAAATTCGGAAGGGAGTCTCCTTGCAGAAGTATCACAGACCTAGATTTATTTCACACTATTCAAAATGGAAAATTCAATGTTCCCGGCGGAAAGTTAGATAATAGAGCACTCCTATAAATATAAATTATGCCTATTATGACATTTTGCGAAGTATACATGTACATCTGCGAGAGATTGCACGTCAGAAAAAAGACACTGAACCATAGCGTAATTCCAAACTAACCCCTCCAATTCCGCGTGATACCTAGTTCGTCGCAAATGAACTACGCAGGCCCACTTAATAAAGGGCAACCCACACGTAGCAGCAAGACGCATTGTACCAGATAATGGCAATATTGGCGCAAATGAACTATGAAGTATTTCTAACCGAAAAGTGAAATTAAAATTAGTACTTTGATAGGTGCGGAAAATAAAATTGAACGAAAACCTTAGCAGATATAGGGGTTTGGGATTGAATGAAAATGTGGCAAATATGGAAAGTTGGAATCGAATAGAAGCTTTGACAGGGATAGAGAAAAAAAAATTAAACGAAAGCTTTAACAGATATAGCAACGTGAAGTCAGTAAATAATTGCACAATTGCTGAAACTTGGAAGCAAATGATCTATGTTGTCAGATAAATAAATTTAAAAAAAATGAACGAAGAGCTTTAAAAAAATGTGGGAAAAGTCTAAACTAATTCTCTAGCGCCCAATATTCAGTGCGCGGGATCTCAGCACGCATTTAAAAGGTTGCTGACAACAGCTCACATAACGTAAATTCGCAAACTAATAGTTTATTCATTTCACTGGCAGAATATGCTTTAGATCTTATATACTCAATATTTATGTAGACTTTATAGGTGTACAGTTAGTTAATTAAATTCAAATGTATGTTTATATATCTCTCGTTAACAAATAAATTTTCCCAACCAATTAAGTACGTACAATTATAAAATTTGTAATCTTGTGTACTAATTAACCAGTAAAAATAAATAAATATCCGTTTGACGTTTCTCAAATTATAAATTGCACCAGCTTGACAAATGTAGGAAAAGTCTAAACTAATAAGTCCATTTGACAGTTACTGAATTTTAAAATACATCGAAAAGGTGAACAACTATGGAAAATGAACTTTAGACTAGACAGGGAAACTAGAGACTTACAAATTATCGAAATGAACTTTAATCAAATGTAAATTTAGAAATAGGTAATCACTCGTAACAGATTAAAATGAATTTCTAAGGCCAGGGTCAAATGGAAACTATATTAAGAAACTTGTAAAAAATTAAATTAATTAAAATCAAAAACTCGAAAGAGCCTCAAATAATGTAAAATTTTATAAATAGAGGTCGCTACGTTCAGTTAAGTGAAAATAGAAAAATTGTAAGCCACGATATTAAAAAGTGGAGATAGAAAAAGTTGTAGGTGGTCCGCCATATAAAGTCTGACACTGGCTAGGAAAACATTGTGAATTCGCTTGAGGAATAAAAATTTGAAGAGCCAAGTAGCCAAGATTTTCTTTTTGATTTTTTTTTTGTGTTCTGTTCAAAAGACCCGAACGAAAGTGTTGTTGAACGTATAAGTCCAGGTTTTAATTTAAAAATAAATAAAAACCGAGACGAAGAGCCCAATTTTCGGGGCAAACTAAATGCAGATATCATCAAATTTAAAAAGTCAAATTCGTTTCCTTTGGCAAGTAAAAGACGCAAGTTCGTCGGAAGGAGCAGCAAACTCGGCCACAAGAAGCCCCAGACAAAAGTGAATTAATTTTCGGAACTTTTTCATTTTCGCTGGCACACAGTTGGGGCGCCCGAACTCTTCTCCACCCCCAAGGTGATCGCTGGGCCAGGTGGTGGATCCAACAGGCCCCATAACTGAAGCCGTTTCTTATCTGGAGTGCGCGCCAAACTCGGCGCCTGGTGATATTTCAAGGAGGAAGGAAGGCAAGGTTAGTAACAATATCATAAAATCTAAGAAAAACCTAAGTCCAAATTTTGTATGAAAAAACAGTCCATAAGATTTTTGCATTATTTGGTTGATGTATTGAATCGTTTCGATTTTTCTGTTCTTCTTCTTGGCCATAGCTTTTCGCGGTGTAGATCGAAGTGAATTGATTACTTCGATTTATGCTATTAAATCTCATGCTGTTGGACCTGATTGTCTGTCTCCGCGTTTTATTAAAATTCTGCTTCCAATGATCGACACATATATTCTTCATATCCTGAACTCTTGTTTAATTCCTCTTATTTTCCTAAGTCTTGGAAAGCGGCTTTGGTATTGCCAATTGCCAAAAAACCTTCTCCGGAATATCCTGGTGATTTTAGTCCAATCAATACATTAAGTTTCATGTCCAAAGTTTTGGAAAAGCTAATTAGATTCCAGATTATTGGTCACTTGGAAAGTAACAAGCTCTTGTTATGTTGGCAGTCCGGTTTCCGGCGTTCTCATAGCTGCGAGACAGCTATACTTAAAGTGACTAGTGATATACGAGCAGTCTTAGACCAGGATAACGCTACCATTTTAGTTCTGCTTGATTTCTCAAAGGCTTTCGATAGTGTAAATCACAGCTTGTTACAGCATAAGCTATCTAATTTTCTTGGATTTACTGCTTCCGCTTCTGCTCTGATCGGGAGTTTCTTGCCAGAACGCCATCAGCGGGTGAAGGTGGATGATAGGTTGTCGGATTCACTTCCTCTCCCGACTGGTGTACCTCAGGGTTCAATCTTGGGGCCGTTGCTATTTAGTTTATTTATTAATAACCTTCCTGATGTCAGGATGCACTTATACGCAGATGATGTGCAGCTTTATCTAAACAGACCTATTGGCCTGTTTGAGGATGGCATCGCGTGTGTTAATGACGATTTGAGTAGAATCGATGCATGGTCCAAGATTAATGCATTGAGATTGAATCCCTCTAAGTCTCAATATATTATTTTTCACAATAGTCCACTTCTTTCGTCTGATATCCCACCTGTAATTCTGGACGGTAAAACATTATCTCGTGCTAGTAAAGTGAAAAATGTGGGTATTGTGTTGAACCAAAATATGTGCTGCTGTGACAATACAAAATCAAAAATTAGTAAAATTTACTCCGGACTTCGAAGGCTCTGGCTCTCAGTCAGTATTTTGCCACAAGCAACTCGTTTAAATCTGGTTAAGACACTTATTCTGCCGTACTTCACATGCGGAAGTTTAATTTTCCCTCGACTTGATAGTGTTTGTACCCGTAAAATGGAGGTCGCGTTCAACGATTGCTTACGTTTCATCTTCGGACTTCGAAGATATGACCATGTCTCACCTTACCGCGATCAGCTGGTGGGCTGCCCGCTTACTACATATCTCACGAAAAGAGCGTTAGAGTTCTTTTTTAACCTGCAAAAAAATAATGAACCATACTACCTTAGAGAAATGTTTAATTTCACTAATTCACATATAAATAGGAACATTATTTTTCCTCGTTTTACTAGGCTTGTCATGGAGGGCTCTTATCTTGTCCAGATTGCGCACTCTTGGAATGCTCTCCCATCTAGTATGCAGCATGTACGTACTGTCAATTCCTTTAAAAGCCTCGTTGATGCACATTTCTTAATTAGACGCCCGTAAATTTACTTGATTGTCTTGTCAGGATCACTTCTCACAGCAGAGTACTATCGTGAATTATTGTAGCTTTCTTTTTGTTTTTTTTTGTTTTTGTTTTTTTATGGCATTTGTTAGTATCTAATTCTAGTGTCTAGTATTCTGTTTTTGTAGTTCATTATAACTTGTTTTTGTTACTCAGTTTTTAATTTGTCAATTTAAGCGCAATATTTATATATTTATTATTATTATCATAAGTTACTTCTGAATTGTTTTTAGCTTTTCCTCCATGGTTAGTCCAATTATTTTTAGGTATAATAAAAGATTGTAATCTTGTATACTATCGCCTCTAATAAATGTTATGTTATGTTATGTTATGTTAAATGCAATGCGACAAAAATATGGAGAAAATTAAACAAAACGTTCGCCTTGAGCGTTCAAAGAATAGGGCAATTATTATAGAACTTCATGCCATAGATCATCAGCATTCCCTGTAATCGAATGTAAAAGAAACAATTTTAAGGCCTGGACAAAGCACCTTATTAATATTTATAAAAGAAAACCCAATTTCGCATCTTGGTCAATTTTTGAATTATTAATTTCTAAGGATTATCCTACTGCGTTATAGCAAAAAAAATCATATAATGGTCCATGGGAGACTTCTATCGTAAGAAATAAAAAAAAAAAAAACATTTAAAAAAAGAAATTATCATAGCACACCGTCAAACTTATATAAGAAAATCATGCCAATATCTTCAGCAAAATAAAACGATTTGCAAGCTTTTAAAAATGCTCTGGAAGATGACACAGACATTATTCGAAGGACTACTTTATTCTGACAACACTCGATATTATGAATAAAAAGGCCTAATTTAACTATTAAAGTATCACCTGAAAAATACTTAAGTTTAAACTGCTTTCAACATATAGAACTGGAATTATTAAATATCTCATTTATGTGACTTATCTTGTTCTTTCTCTGTACCCTTCATATACATATATATATAAAGCACAAAAGTTTTTATGAAAAACAAAAGTATAAAAAAATTTTGTAAAAGTAATAAGATGCAAATTATAAGAAATAAGAGCTACTTCCCAAGACGATGATACTTTATGTTGTGTAAATTTTTAACAAAATCGTGGGCTAAACTTGGCACTCCTTAATCATCTTTATAATGCCCTTTTCTCAATCCCTCATACAAACTTGGTGCCGCTTTGATCTTAACTTTTTTCTCTCTTACTACCAGAATAGTCTCCTCCATCTTATTTTTGTCGATAGACAACTTTTACTTCAGAAGATAGAAACAAAAAAAAATTGATTATATTTATTTGTGATGTTGCCGTATAAAATGTACTCATTTTATTCCAGTGGATTTGCCCCGAATGTCGAATTTTCATCAAACAAAAAATAATACAAATTTCTCAACATTGAAAAAATCTTCTACGGGTTCGTGCGCAATGGACATAGAAATAGAAATAGAAGACATAGAAATTATTTACCTCAAAATTTTAAGCCTCAAAAGACTAAATTCAGCGGAACGGAGAAATTACGGCAATTGAAAATATGTTTGTCCCTTTTAAAAATCCCAACAAGGTTTTGCTTGTCACAAAATCCTTTAGCTCCTTCTTTGCACCAGTCTCCCCTACTTGTATTACAAAAATGTCAAATTTCTATTTTCAATTCCAATTTTTTCACTAATATAATCTTTATAACGTCAAAGACAACTGACATTTTAGTGAACGAAACTTGAATCATATAATCTAACCAGAATATGATGGCTTTTGTAGAAGTTAACTATTGAAAACGTTCAATCGTTATCAAATTTATGTGTATCCTTCCCAGTTGACATAATTCATTGTGCATTCTAGCCACACAGGCAAAAAAGAGAGAATTGCTACATAGAAGGATCTTTCAACATAGATGTTTCTCTATTTTCCATGGCTATGGAAATTCATGTTTAATGGAAATAAAATCGGAGAAACGTTGCAAGATTGCAATTTTAACATCCGCGTTATGAATACAAAAATTAGAAGAAGCAACAAAGAGGATAAAACTAACTTACTCATGCACAAGAATTAATCACATTAATGAAGAAATTATGTACAGTTATTTATTTTTTTTTTAAATAACAATAATAATTTTAAAAAAATAAAAGGCTGAAATTTTGCAAGCAGGCTTATTAAAATTTTTTATTAGTACTTAAAAACTTCGAAAATGAGCCGAATCGGGCAACTCCTTCGTAGAGTTGCCATACATAAATTTCGCTTTTCACTATATATTTGGGCAGATTAAGAACGCGTCGACGTAGAGATATAAAATTTGGCACATGGTGTTTCCATAGTAATAGTAACAAAATTTCAAAATTAAAATGGATTAAATCGGGTAACACTTATATGGTATTGCTATACAAAACTTCGAATTTTCACTATATATTTGAATACTGTCTGAGAACGCGTCGAAGTGGAAGGCTCAAATTTTTTGAACAGCGTTTGCATCAAAATAGCAAATACAAACTAAAAATGAACTAAATTGGTCAACACTTGTTTGGTGTTATCATAAAAAACTTTGGATTTTATCTATATATTTGGACACTGTCTGTGAACGCGTTGACGTAAAGAGCTGAAATTTTGCATACAGTGTTTTCATGAAAATAGTAAAAAAGAAAATTCAAAAATGCACTAAATCGGGCTACTATACCAAACTTTGAGTTTTTACTTTATTTAACTTTTATTGTCATTTAAAATGTAATATTATTGCTCTTTTAGACCAATTAAAACTTTTTCTCTTGTTTTTTCTAATATTAAAAATTTATATAATTTTTTTTTTTAAATCTTCCCTAAGTGAGATTATCTCAGATTACCGAAGATTACTTAATAAAAGAGTTTCTATTGATTTCATAAAAATTCCTTGTTGGCCTCCAATATTAAGAACCCAGAATTGCCCACCATCCCCTATTCAATAATTACATAACATTGAAACAGAATTAATAACCTTAGCAAGCTCATGATGGATTCGATATGTGATGGAGGAGTGAATAATTTTGATATACATACAAATTTGTAGATGTAAGGAAAATAGTTCCTGAAATACATATGGTGATTCAAGTTCAGAAGAAAACATATGTGCACTGCACATAAACTAAACATATTCTTCGTTGAGTATAATATCAAAATAATTCAATTTCGATACTCCTACAGACCTCTCGATCAGAATTCAAAATATACAATGTTTTACACAGTAATAAATTGCAGCTGACTGTACATACATACATATGTATATCCAGGACAGCAGCTTAAGAAAGCAAACTGTTGCCATCCAATCCACATCCTAATTCTACATAGATATGAAGATAGATCATTGTAATATATCAGCGAATAATTTCCAGTTGACGGCGGCAAAAGCTCTATTGCCGTTTCTAATGGACCAAATCACAAGACTCCAGATAAGAAAGGAAATATAAAAAATAAATAAAAGAGAACGTGTCTATCGGCCCGCAGAGAACTTCTTTGCGCCCCCAAAAATTCACCATATCATAAAATCTTGACTTATTCGAGCCCAAAACTTTATACCCTGCTCACATGTTACATGCAAGAAGATACCATGGATGACACATTTCCAGAAATTCTGGAGCAGCATTCACCTTTTGACTCAAAGCTCCTCAGGGGATATTTATTACGCTCGACTCGAAATGTATTTCTTTTTTTTTTTTGCTACATGCTGTGGTGATATCACAGATTGTATGCATCTCCTCATATCATCCTACTCCTGGGACATACAATCGTACGCGTATTGCTTGCCATCTTCTTGAACATTTTCGTCGTCTTATAACTATGTGAATTATTTGTAAGATGGGAAAAAAAACTGCTCGTCCTTTATGTCAGTCCCATAGTAGAAATGAAAAGTACCAGCAAGAAGATTTAAGCTTGTGATTTTGATGCCCAGGGTAGGTAGGTACTATGATTTAAAGTCACAAAGGGCATCCTTTCGTTTTTAAAACTTCATAAAAAATTATACTGTTCAGGGTCTTATTCTTATATTGTTCGTGCCAACACGTTTCGCTGGTCATGAAAGGACTTATTAATATGCAAATTTGAGGGTTAGGATATATTTTATAATATGGTTGACAAGTGTTTCCATACCTACAGGAGATTTACTTTAAGCATATTTTAGCAGTGATAAATAACTTAATTATTGACGAGAATATTTTGGGAAGAAAAACCTACACATTAAGGAAAGTGAGTTGTAAAAGAAAATTTGAAACAAGAACAACTTGAGAGTTTGAGATAGTTCGACATAGAATTAATAGTAGGTATATGTTGTAAAGAAGGACAATATAAAGCATAATAACCAAATCTACCAGAATCCCCACCCATCACTGCTGAGAAAAATTAAAAAAAAAAAAAAAAAATTACTCAAGAATAATCTAACAAAATTCCTACAAAATTTCCGTAGATTTTTTTCAAAGTCAATCAATGTGCCCTGAATATCGTGAAACATTGGTGGCTAAAGAATTTTTATTGATTATTGATACATTTCGATAGAGCACGTCATATGTATTATGTGATTGCTCTCATGAGTGAAATTTGTAGCCTCCAACAACATAGCGGACGGAAAACATACTGCCGCCAAGCTTAGAAGTAAATGAGTTATGGTTATAGTCATTTCTCTTATTTCTAAGTATCTTGTTAGTAGAACAATCTGCGCAGAAAATTAGAAGGGGGCAGGTGATTAAAGTACAGAATTATACCAACGACATTTTTGTGATAATTATAGAGAAATATGAGCTCAGCTATAATTCCTAATTAGAGATTTTATCTTACAGCTCCATCTCAGTGAGGTTTCATAAAATATCCATCGTTTTTGATAATAATTGCACATGCAAACAGATGTAAAAAAATGGAGGACTTGTATAGAACGAACATGCTTAATACACTTTAAAGCTTTGAAAAAATACGATTTTGACTTTTTCGAAATATGTGAAATGCGATTTTTTTCCCCCACCAAATCTTCATGTTTAGAAAGTAAAATTAGTCAGAGAGAGATGTCCAATTCTGGAAAATAGAGTGGATATGAGAAAGAGACCTCTTCATACTTGAAATTCGGCAATTTCAGTCATGACAATTGTAAAGTGTAGACGTGTGTGTATGGTTCATTATAAAGGTGTAAAAATGATTTTTTTTTCCCGAAATGAAATTATTTTTGTATTAATTGAGCATAAAATCAATCCACACATATAATGCATGTTACGCACTGTCCTGTAATTATTTTTCACCTTTTCCAGGTAGATGAAAATAAATTATGCCATGCGAATTTCAAAAAAATTATGTCCATAACTTTTTTAGCCGATGAAATTCTTTTGCCTCTCTAAGAAACACATTCGCCAGGAGAAGAGAAATCATATCAGATGATAGAGCTTTCAAAATGACTCGACTGTTGTCCTATACAATATAATGAATTTTATTTTGACCATCTTTTTAGTTGGGATCTACTCAGAGGATATCCCTCCGGGCGTTTATAATAATTTTTTCTTGAACAACTATAATGAAATTCACTGAACCAGTCGCGAACTATTCCATGCGACACGGAATAGAATCCACTTAATACCTTTTGTTTTTAGTTCATTTTTCGTAATAATTTTCCCACACAAAAATTATACTGATTTATGAACACAAGGAATTTACTTTTTTCTCTATTTCCATTATAACAAAGAAACACAAACTTATTCACTTTCAAATGGGCCCGTCTGGCCGTACAGCTTTACCTCCATATTGTCCAAAAGAGAGCCTTCAAGCTCAGTGGTAATTTGCCTATAACTAGTCATATCGACTTACTCGAGCACCGCCATAATGTTGGATGCCTTTCGCTCCTTTATCGCTAAATTTATGCTCAATTTTCTGATGAAATATCTAGTCTAATCCCTTGTAGATTAATTCCTGCACACAATACTCGCGCTGCAAGCTACGCACTTCCTTTCACCCTTCAAATTCTTTCAACCGTATAGTACAATTCCGTGATGCTTTCTTATCTCGAACTGTGAGAATGTGGAATAAATTACCATCTTCTGTTTTTCCTCGCGCTTACAATCTGCGAAAGTTCATTAACAAACTTCATAGGGTACCAATAATAAATATGAATATAAAAAAAAATATCCAAGAAATTCTGTATTTGACAAATCTACTTGAAACGTTTTCTGTATATACCTAAATAAAATGGTAAATGTCAAAAATTCGTTTTGAGTGCCATCTATAATCAGACACGACACCACTGACTTATCAAATAGTCTTCGTAGGTAAAAATTTTCTTAATTATTTTTAGCATTTAATTCTTCATTGTTTACTTCTTCTGCTCAATCGTGAGTGATTTCGATTTTCCGTGTTGACTGTAAAATCATTATTCAAGTGTTTGGAACAAGTTTATGCCAGAGGGATAGATAGTCATCTCAAATTACCAGAGTGAAGTCATTAAATGACTCCGAAAAAAAAGTATCACTGAGTCTCATCTGAGATCGCTGAGTATTGAATGCTTAATTTCGGTAACACCCTTTGAATATAAAACGTATTTCCTTACGCATCATCCCTCCTACCGCACCACTCTGCTTAGAATCCATCTGAAAAATTAAACCCCAATTCTACTCTGTAACTGTTGAAAACAGCCGTAAGGTCGTAGTGGACCAACTAAACGAACTCTCAATTTATGAAATTGAACACTATTTCCAGGAGCATAATGTCCGTCTCTGTGGCTAAAATTTCATGTATGTACGTGTACATATGTGGGATCCAGTCTCCTCGATAAAAAAACGGACTTAAGAGTAGAATCGAAACAGAGTCAATCTGATGATAGGACACTGAAAGTGAAGGTTCGGTTCTCACCAATGAAATATTTACTGTTTTTTGCATATTATACAGTTCACCCAAAGCATAAAGTATATGATAAGAGACTGTAAAAGTATTGAAAGCACTCAAATGTTCAAAACGTTAAAATATTGCATGAAAATAGTACTCGAAATAAGAACACCATTAAATTCTCACTTCAAAAATTAAATATGAGACCTAAACTGTCCCATAATACTCAGCTAGCTACGCCTTCCACGCCTCGCCGCCTGCCTGTTGGCGGATAAATTAATTACTCTCAAGATGTAGTCGCAATTTATTTGATATGCCGCCGGCCGGCTAAACCGGTAACCTGAGCAATGAAAGAGAATGCCCTCCAAGGACCTATAAAGAAAGTTATTTTTTTTTTTCGTTTTCTTATGATTTATAAAGTCCCAAGAGAATCATAAGATTTTCATCAAAGACGCAATATTTCATGCTGTAAAATGTTGGAAATTTATGAGTGTTTTTTATTACAAACGCGCCAAGAACAAAACTTTTGGTTTGCTGAATATCCTTGAGAAAGAGTCATCAGTTCTGTGTTATGATTCAATTATAAACTCCACTCATGAAAAACAAAAAACTCCTCTTTAAAAAAAAATTCTTTCCAATTAATCAACTCAAGATGAATATTTAATTTGTACGTAGATGCGTTTTTGAAGTTTTTATAATAACGTAAAAATCAAACCCTCAGTACCTTTGCTTTCGTGAATCGTTAGAAATCCTGTTGGACGAACACTTCCCCCATAGTATTGATAACGAATGTCTGCGAACGTGGCTGTTCAATATGAAACTGTCTCTGGGGAGGACGAGTCGGTAAAAGTAGCAGTGAATTCGTTTAAATCCTTCAAATTCCCGGCCAACGATGTATTTTTTCTTGCCATACTTCAAAACTCGGGTGATTGATTGATATGTATCATAATAGGCAGCACGCCGAAATAATTCCAAGAAGTCCGTGTTTATTCCCAAGACTGGCAGGGTAAAATACTCTACTGCCAAGGCATATAGATCAATAAGCTTGACTTCTTTTCTATACTCAAAACACTGAAGCGCATCTTCCAGTGGGAGTTGGGGTGCTGCATTCCTAGAAGCAGATTGTCACAGCATCAGCACTCGTATTTAAAGGAATGGTCAATTGAGACGACCCCCCCCCCCCCCCCCAACGAAGTTATCCAGTCAATTGTAAAGGGCTGCCTCTTTAAACAATCTACACTGGCGGTTTTCATCAATAAAGAAAGTTTTTCTACATAAGTTTACACTAGCAAAATATAGAGTGAACCAGTCCCTAAAGTACTGTTGAACGATTGTACTGTCTTTGTTGAACTTGGTCGGATAAGTAGAGTAATTTGTAATTATCACCTTTGGTATGGTATTATGGATGATTTCTTGCTAATACTAACTTGGATGGGGTACAAAGCAAAATATTAAGCAGACAATCTGGTGATCGGTTCGGATTTTTTCTCCTTTGAACAATTCCCAAATTCACTCCACCCACACTTTCTCATCTTTTATTTTTTCCAGTGTATATCTAGATAAAGCGTTTGATGTCTTTCTTCGTGTAAACTCTAAGACCACAGGAATTGATGGAATTTATTCTAGGTTCAATAAAATTTGTCTATCATACATACTCCTCCCTCAAGCTCGTATATTTGTCCTATGTCTTACCACTTCTCGCTTCTCATCAAGTAAATTGCCAAATAGGAGCCTGCACTGAAATTCTCCTAATAAAATCTTTATTTAGAAAACATTTTTCGACCATATATGAGCTGCAAAACTTATCGCAAAAAAACTAATCTCAAATAACGCTGACGGGCTTTTTTTAGGGGAATAGTCGTGTAGGCTCCTATATCGCAATTTGCTTGACAAGTTTCGCTCTAGCCACAGAGCTCATCAGAAGGTTTTCCTTTTTTTTTTTAAAAAAAAACAGCACACGTTTAGTTTGCTCTACTATGTTACCTACACTTCAATGTACAATTGTATATCTAAACTCATTGTCTTTTTCTTTCATTGCAGACTGGATCCTTTACTATATAAGTTTCAACATTGGAATCTATGAACATATGATTGCTCGAACAACCCGTGTCATGGAATTCATAACACTGTACGCAAATGTAAACACGCAAAAATGTAAAAATTCTAAGACTCTTAAAGATGATCTCTAGCATGTTTTTTGTCCCCTCAGGATTAATTTTTAAAATCCTAACTTTATTTAACAAAAAGTGTCCTTCATAAGTATGCATGTGTAAAATTACATATTTTCTATACGTAATTGTATAAAATGTAAATAATAAATATCGCTGTATAAAAATATGGAAATAGTGATCTCTCGTATCGGATATTTCAACCTATTATCATATGTTCGAGTAAAATGATCCGCTCTAATATTTGCTTATTCAGTCACACATTCTGAAATGACGAGAAGAAGAGACTTTCAACTGATTGCATCATTCATTCATATACTCAAGCTAGGAGATTTCAAAATTTCGCAACCAGAAGTCAGAAGAATCAAGGTCTGAACACGCACACAAAGAAATAAAGTCAAACAGCGAAAAGTAGTATCAACAAATTTATGGCACGTGACAAGAAAAATTAATAAGTAGATCAAGATGAGAAGGCAATATAACTGGATAGCTAAAGAGAAGACACCAATAACTGAGCTGTGATCTGGATAAAAAAGGATAAGCATTTTTTTTTTAGACTTTGTGTAAAATTTACTTAAATAGTTAGAGTGTGACCGAAACGTTTATTGTTCAGAGTGGGGCTCTTCTTATTAAAAATATCAGGATTAAGTATAGTTTAAAGTATCTTAGTTTGTAAACATTCCCGGGTTTTATAATAAACCTAATATTTAACGAGGAAATTTGTAGATCAAACAAACTCGGTCTACTCGATGAAATTATAGGGTATACCAAGTTTGTCATTCCGTTTGTAACGCATCGAAATAATGATACTAGAACAAAATGCATAATATTTCAAGTTATTTTGATTTTTACATGAATCTGTCCATTTGTCCATCTGCTTGTCCGTCCTAACGATAATCGAAAACGCGTTCACTTAGAGTGCTGAACTTTTGCACACGGGCTTTTATAGAAAAAATGTAAATTTAATTTTGAAAATGGAATAACTTCTTCGTAGGGTTGCCATACAAAATCTTTGTTTTTCACTACAAATTTGGGCACTGCCTTTCAAAAATAGACTAAATCGGGCAACTCCTTCTTGGTGTTGTCATACAAGAATTTCGTTATTCTCTATATACTTGAGCACTGCGGAGAACGTATCGATGTAGAGGGCTGAAATTTGATAAATGGTGTTCTCATAGGAATAGTAAATAAAATTTCAAAAATAGAGTAAATCGGGCAACACCATCTTGGTGTTGCCATACAAAAGTTTGGGTTTTCACTTCATTTAACTTTTATTTTCATCTAGGGTATAATATTATAGGTCTTAGACCAATTATAACTTGTTCTCTTGTTTTTCAAAATTTCCTATTTTCATGTTGCATTCGTATCCATAGCATTTTTCATTTTTGCTATGCATATGTACTTACATATAAAAATATCTCTAGCAAGTAGAAAAATTGGTATCATTAGAAGCATAGATAAATTTCAAAAAAGTATCTTCCTCCTCCCCTTCCTACCGTTTTCCTGATCTTTTTTTTTCAATTTATAGGAAAATGTTTGCTAAAATGTTCTCAATAAATTCTTCACTTTTCCATCTATGTGTAGTGTAATTTCCAAAGCCAGGAATTTTGTTTACATGAAGGTAGGTGTGTAGATCTATATGTAGGTACATATGTTTGTATTACTCCCCAAATTTGTACGAAATTTACTTTACTGCAAAGTTTATGTGTAGCTAGCAGGAAACTGAAAGAATTTCATTTATCAAATGAACCAGGTGCACCAAAGTATCAAAAAGTATCACCATCGATTTTATAGGAATTAGTTTTAACTTTCAGTAGATGTTTGAAATTCATGGTGTGTATGTGCATTATGTATTTGTCAATGTGTCTGTAATGATTTTACCATCATATTAATGACTAGCTTTATCTCGCGACTTACTTCGCGTGGAATTCGTACTATGCATTCTAAACTATATGATACCAAGGATCTTGTAATCTATGGCTACTATTTGCGTTTTAATTGCTGTGATTTTATTGGCTTGGGGGACGTGAGCGGAAAAGAATTTTAAAAAAATCAGTTAAATTTTAGAAAGGTGTTTACACCAAAATAGTACCTTTATTTATGCTACATATATTTTCGACATTAAAATATTACACAAAGTTTTTTGAAAGACCACCCATTGGGCCGGGTATCAGAGCTAAAGATAAAAAAGTAAGTACAGTTACTAACATAGTAAAGGACCAGTGCAAGGATAACCAGTCTGTCAACGGAACTCAATCCTAAACAGCTTGTATAGAGAACTGTTCGTGTAAGAAACAGTCCTGTCCTCTCTGTTCTATTCCAGCCACTTTCAACGACTGCCCCTGGGATATATTAATGATGATTGGGAAACAAACTTGGAGGAGGGACTGCAGACTTTTGAACTCACAAATATGAGGTAATATGAGGTTATCAACTTTGTTCGTGGTATAATACAGTGGGTACTGTAGCCTCGAAAATATTTCAAGAGAAAACCTTTTCTCTACAATCTAGTGAGATTGCATAATATTGGAAGTTTCAGGTTACTAAGTAAAATAACTGATGTGCCAATTATAAGAATTAGATTATGCGTGAAGACACAGTTGAGTTGAGGATAATTAGGAATTCCACAAAAAAATTTATTGTCTCTACCTAAGACTTATTGATTATAGATTTATCTCTGCAACGTTGCAGGTTAATTGATGCTGTAACAATTTTTTTCCATACATTTTTAACCTCCATTTTCACCCCCTTATATGGGTTTGAATTCCAAAAATCAGAAAAATACGTGTTTAATCTTTTATTTTGTAGACTATTTGTGCAAAATCTCCTCAATTTTATACACGCGTTATATATATTTTTTCCGTACAAACCTTAACACCCCATTTCACTCTTTTAGGGGTTTAATTATGAAAAATCCCTTCTTTGCAAAATTATCCGTCACAACAGAAATTTGAACATTCATAAAACGAGCCAAGTTGATGGAATTATGAATAAACTGTTTTCCAAGAGAGGTTTCTACATTTTCAAGGATTAGCTTTCAGTCATTGACACAACGTCGATGACACTTGGAGATAATATATTACATTAGGAATAGTGCGAGTAAAGTGGAATGGGATGGGTAGATGGTAGGAGGAAGCAACATTATATATTATGTTTGTAGCACGAGAAAGAATTATTCTGCCGCGTTGTTATACACTACACTAGGTTTGTGTACCTCACAGATAATGAGGAAGCCCAGGTTAAAATACCTATACTTATGGAAACAGTACAAAACAAATATTGAAATTAAAATTGCCCATAGCAGACTCACTACAGGTAAAATTTAAAAGTCTTCTCCCCTTGATCCGTAATTACAAAAAAGAAATGAATAACATCAGGTAAAAAGATAATAAAGGTATAAAGAGACAAATGTAGTAAAATAGAAAGAAATAATTTGCCCCTAAATAATGTATGCCGTGTTATGGTGGACATGATTGAGTCAGATAGATAAAATAACTATAATAATAATAAAATAATGGGGATATACAGAAATGAGAAGACTAGATGACCCTTCGTTCTACCATAGATGACAAAAGATCTAGATACAGCATGGCATACTTAAGCAGACTATACAGATTGTAAAATAGGTAATGCATTCCGGATGGACCACAACATGTTTTAGAGCGTGCGAAAAGTAAATGGTACCTACTTAAGTAGTTTTGCATTCATTTGATTGACCTTCTTAACATGGAATATGTAACAAATTATGAACCACTTGACGTATCCACCATTTCAAATACTGTGGTTCATTCTGGAATGAGCGCCATAAAAAAATGAGTATGCCTTGCTCTGGTATTATATGCGACATCTAGCTCTTGCGCCATCTATGATTCTATCTAACTAGTTCCATGCAATTGAAACCGATACTAAAAACTTGTAACGAAATCACATAGCCATGCTAAGCTCTAACTATTCGCACTCGTAAATGCTTACATATTTAAAACAAAGCATACAATTTCGTGTACAGACCTCTCCATATCTACATACATATTGCATAACCAAAATTAATCATACGATTTTTCTCCACAAAGTAGATCATCCCAGCTATGCGCATTCACTTACAGTGGAATGACAACATATTAAATGGAGGGGTAGGCCATGCCATAGCTGCTGCACACGGCACTACAGTGTTCAATACCATATAAATAAGAGGTTATCAGGCCAGTGCAGGCAGACATTGATCGACCGCGGTACTGTCCAGAACTTCCAGTACGTACCAGGGAAGCTACCGAGTCACCCAGCCAATCGTGGACGGAATTTTACTGACATTTTTCAATAACAGTCCTGAGGGAACTACACCCCGCCGGCCTATAAATAAGTCAATGATAAGTGTAGAATTCATCAGTTGCCCCCAAAAACTCGACCGTGTACCAGCGTGAAGACGTATTCTCGCTTCTTGATTGGTCTGATGCTGTACATTCCTGTCCTGAAACTCGTGCTAACGCTACGACGACATACTCTCGCTCCTTTCGTGGTTCGATATACATATCCCAATCCCTAGTATTAATATAACGCAGGAATAAAATCAAGTCTTGTATAGCTAATAAGCTAATAAGTTAAAATAAGGAAACTTAAGAGGGACAGAATAAAGAATGAATTTAAAGAAATGTTCTTTCTTTTCCAACATCGGGTATTTTACCGTGGGCATTTATCTGGCTATTCGTTGCAATACTCGACGTTACAAACTGCACAAAAATAAAAAAAAATAAACGACAAACTTAAATTCAGACAAAACTAAATTAATAGAAAACTGTCATCAAAGGAAAACTCAAATAAAGAAAAACAGTTAAGAAATCAAGAAAATATGTGTCTATCGATGAACACAATGAATGAAGGAAGATAATTCAAGATGTTTTTATTGTGAACCGAACCACATATGGAATCTATTCAAGGCTAGATAGCTTGCAAAGTTTTTGGCGAATAAGTAGTGTACTCCACAGTACAGGGAATACAAAGAATTCTCATTACGAACCACGTTCCACCATTACATGACGAAATATTTTGAAATGTGGAGGAAAGTATGGTACAGAGAACGCAATACTCTTTCTCCTCTCTCTGATGTATATACATTAGTCTCGCAATTACGTCACAGTACATCAGTTGCAATGTGTCAACATTTTAATAAGTATATTTGAATTCTCTGTACCGTGGTGCACTGCTCCTGTCATAGTGAATAGAAGATGAGGATGAAAAGTCACTCATATTACCATTACATTTTAACCATAACCCCAGTTTTCATCGTGATCTACCTCATATTATACACCCCTCTGGTGGTGGGGTAAAATTAGGTATAAACACAATTTTTTTATCTACGTTGTTGAAAATATTATTATATTAGAATAAAGGATAGGCACTGCCCAACATAATTCTTGTTAAAACTTGAATTTCCTATCTTGCTGCACCTTCCCTTATAATAGAATATATAATATATAACCTATATACATAAAATACATTCAAAATATCGGTTAAATATTGGGAATACATAAACATTAAAATTTTGCGTATCGAGTTTTTACTGTATACTAATAACATAAAAAGAAGGTAACAAAACCAAGAACTCAGAAAGGGTTACTTTTTGCATCGATATTGATATTTGTCCAATTAAATCAAAGAAAAGACATAGATTCCGTATATTCGATTCAAGGGTGTTTTTTTTTTTAAATCACAGTTAAATTGAAAAAACAAAAATTGAAAATTTTTGAAAATATCCTGTCTCATCAGAAAAATAAATTAAAGCATCTGCAGTTTTCTCAATTTTCTCCCTTGCAATTATTTTTTTATTATATTTCATATATTAAACCTTACAAAATTGTAACATTTAATCTCAATATATAGATTCTAATCGAATTGCATATTGGAAAGGTAGATAACATTAATACACCTTTAAATAATCGGCAAGTACAGAGACTAAAGCGAAAAAATATTCAAGAATACATTCAATGTGACAAATAAGTAAAAAAGTTAGAAGAAGACCAATTCTTATTGTACCCTAGAGTACCATAATGAATACCCGTATGGTCACCTCTCTGTAAAAGTCTGATTGTTGAAGTGGTTTTTCGCATATATTTCTAAAACGGTTCGTCGGCCAGTAAAAATGGTTTTAACCAATTTGATAGGATTTCATATTCTGAAGAATGTTTCAGTACAAAAAAAGTGTCTAGGACTAATTGTATTCTCAGTATACGTAAAAAATCTAAATTTTTATATGGTAGCGCTAAAAAGAGGTTACCCGATTTAACAATATATGTGCTATTTCTATGAAAACGTCATGTGTGAAATTTCAGTTTTCTATGTAAATGCGTTCTCAAGCAGTGTTCAAATATACAGTGAAAAACGAAATTTTTGTATGTCAACCCCACGGTAAAGTGCCCTGATTTCTTCTATTTTCGAAATTAATTATACTTCCTTTTTTTTAAAAAAAGTCCTTGTGCAAATATTCATCTCTCTAGATGAACGCGTTCTGGCGTTATCATGAGGACGGACGGACATGTAAAAATAAAAATAACATTTAATTTTATGCGTAGGTATCCAATCAAATTTTCTCCACCATTGACAAACTTATAGTATACCCTATAGATTTTATCTAGGATATAAAAAGCAATATGCGTGATGTATTCCGTCGAATCTCGGAAGGACAAAATATGGACATAGAACTAAAAGTTACACCCACCAAAGCTACGACCTAAAGAGAAATGCTGTGTTCTTTTTCTCGTTCTGAATGAATCTATATGAATCGACAAAACGATGTCATAATTTAATTATGTGCTCATAGAAAAGGAACGAAACAGAACCATTTCAAGTGTTTGACACTTCATCCATTTGATAAAAGCAAGTATAAATTCATAAAAATTGTCATTTTTCTACAAAGGTAACTTAAACTCAACTAATACCACCTCGTTCAACTTGTAAACAACACGAATACAAATTAAAACCGTTCTGCTTAAATCCGGGCAAAACTCAGGTGCTTTCAGAACGATTCGGAGTCCGAAGAAACCGATGACAGATTGAAACTATATCGTTCGGCACGAGAAAAAGAACGACATGGATTGAAAAAAATCATTTTGAACGAGAAAAGGAACGCAGCAAAAAGTGCAATTTTGGTTAGATTAAAGTTGGTCTGTCTCTACATGAAAATGTGATGCTGATTTCTGTTTCAGGAAGACAATGTTGAGATTGTAAAGCGATTTATATTCAAAAACGGAAAGCATAATCTATTTCTTTTAACGTACGGCAGACTATACTTCATGAACAGTAAAATATGTGAACATGTGCTAGTTTGTATTACAAAAGACCCTAATAAATGAATTAGGCAAACTCTAGCTAAAAAATTTGAAGCACTACTCTACTCCTTTTGACAAAAACAAAATAAAAACAAAGTCCCTGTTTAGCCGCTCACACAAAAAATCAAGCAATGCACTGTTGTCCATACACATAACCCTAGTAACCAAGTCCTAGGACGTTCAACAGATGTACTTAGGAAATATTCCTGTCCGAAGAATCAGTTCCGCGAAATATTCCCAAGAATGTCAAAAGAATTTTATGGGATTGTCACGGGGCAAAAGTTACGCTGTCCGAGGAAAGTATGCCGTCATTATTCCAAGGAATTTCATCAGAAATAATAAGGACAATGTCTTTGGAAACTTAGCGGATAATTTCCGCGAATACTCTATGGAGAGTTTGTTTGGATATTCTGCAGAATTATTATACAGAAATTCTTCAGAAACCATAAGAATATCTTTGGAAATTTAGCGGATATATTCACGGACATTCTATGGAAGGTTTTTCCGGATATTCTGCTACAATAAATAAAAATCATTTTAAAGATATTAGTGTTAAAAAATTAATATTTATTTTTTAGAAATTCATTAAAACAAAATAAAACAATTTAGTTGTAAAAAGAAAGAAAACAAACATCTTAAATTTATGGAATGCTGGGTGTTTTTCTTCCAGTTTCTTTGTGAAAGGAAAAGTTATTAGTCTTAAAAGTAATAAAATAACTAAATTTATATCTTACTTTATTCTTTTCCTGTTTATTTTTTTCCTTGTGAAGTCTTTTATCCTACACAACACTAAATGCAAATGATGTGACGTCTCACGACACCATTCAGTTCCATACCAAAACCATAAATAATTTTTCCTAGAAACAATAAAATATTGGAATTTCATTGGATAACGCCTGGATATAGTGCAGAATCATTCCGAAGAATATCCATGGAATGTATAAATTTTTCAGTTCCACTGTTACATTGGAATTTGAATGGATAAAGCCTGAATACAGTGCAGACTCATTCTGAAGAATATTCATAGCATTTCCATAGCATGTCCAGAATTTTCAATTCCACTGTTAATCCACACTTTTCCATCAAATAAAAAAAAAAGTTGAAAAAGTTTATAAAATAAAAAGAACAGCAAATTTATCAAAAATTTTGTCCAGTAGTTGTCCGCTATTTTTCCAATGAAGAAAAAAGAATGGAGATTTCTTTGGACAAGGTGAAGATTTCAGTTTCTACTTTTTCTGCAGT
Organism: Dioctria rufipes; assembly: GCA_963924295.1. NCBI lineage: Eukaryota > Metazoa > Arthropoda > Insecta > Diptera > Asilidae > Dioctria > Dioctria rufipes. The sequence goes on along the minus strand of OZ002740.1, from coordinate 24,771,731 downwards.
ATGTCCACACTTTCTCCATATATTTTCATATACGGACTTTTTCAGAAAAATAATGGACAAATCAAAGAACAGTTTTAAATATTGTCCACAATTTTCCAGTTCTTATCTCGTATAAAATTTCTACGGAAATTCGCTAGATTTTCCTAGGAATGGCAAAATAGAGCAGGGTAAAACTTCGGAACAAGTAAAGACATCGTTCTGTGTTGGAATTTTTTGGATAAATATTGGAATTCCGTCCAATATTTTTAGAATAGTTTGGAAAATGTGAGGATATCGGAATTGTGGTTACTAGGGAACCTGAAACATAACCTCAAACTATGTTAGTATATAAATCTAACGACAAGAATATAAAAGTTTCAAAAGTTTATCCTTACATTGCTCATCTCACACAATCTTCTTCTAAAGGATTAGGAAATTTTGTTTGATACTCGGGCAAAGTGCTCAAGAAATAGTACTCATGGTCAAGTGTAGATGAAAACTTTTCCTTACTACACACATACTTGCAATAAAATGTTGTCTCGTCTAATCTTGAATTAAGTTATTTAATACTTTCTAATTCCTTAAAAGAAAATGCCACCTGCCACAATTAGCCATTTGAAGGTATTGCTCCCAACAAGAAATTCCATGGCTCCTAGAGTCTTATAAATTATGGTTTTAAGAAATTTTGCATCATGCATAATTTTATCTGTAATTAATAGAGCTGTCAAAAATAAGCGTGAAAGCTTTTGAGTAAACAAATTAGATAATCAAACTAAATTTATAAATTACGTTTGATTGAATTAAATTAATTGATAAAGTTAGTTGAATCGTATATCTCCAAAGTTTTCGACAAAGTTTCGAGTTAGATAGTAATACTCAAAATTTAAAGCCTTTGAGCTATAAGTGAATAATATATACAGGTAAAAAAAAACTTACTGGCAAATGTAGTTTTAGAAACGCATAACTTAAATATTATGGAATTATGAGCCCTCAATCCATCCAAGGAGCTCTGAGATATTTGAGAAAATTACACGAGTTCCAAGCAGGCAAAACTCAAAGCAAACTTTTCAGCATATCGAGCTCTGACTTAGTACCTACCCCAGAAACAATCAAATAAATAAATATCATCTAGCGAAAAAGTCTTGCATCATTGTAATTAATATTACCAGGTCGTGTTATTATACTTCCGGGAGAGAGAGAGAGAGAGAAAGAGAGAGGGAGAGAAAGAGAGAGTAAGAGAGAGAGGGAGAGAGCGAGAGAAAGACAAAGAAACAGAGATAGAACAGAAGAGGAGAGAAGAGAAGACTGGCAGCGCCAGGTCATAGGATCTACCAGTCTTAAATAGACATTTGTAATACCACTTCCATTAGACCTTGCCAAGAGTCCTCTATTGCTTGATAAATTCCATGAAATTCATGAAACTAGAACTAGTCGCAATTATTTATAAAACTAGCGAGTTCATGGCCAAGCTTAGGTCTGAAAAGATGAATTGATCTAATCCAAATGCAAAATTCTCTTAAGGATACACAAGCTGTTATGGTTGCAGGTAAGTGAGTATCATTAGAACGTGAAGTCTTGACTGACAGCTGACTCTGAAAACAGCGTTGCAAGTGTAGAGCGGCACGCTAGCACTTCGTCTATTGCGGAAGAATTATGGGGTGGGCAACCCAAATCCTACTGCGTTACCATTAACAAAAAACCTTCATGCCTTATCACAAACAAAAGGCATCACCACACCCAGTCCTGAAGCGACTCTTACACCACTTGCCTTGACTTACTTTGAAGACGTAGATGGAATGTCTTCTTTGCCGTAGATGAAATGTCTTCTCTTAGGGCAGCATTATGTTACAAAAATTTCACTTTATTGTTAGAAGCCGGGACAGTATCGAACTACAACTTAGCATTAACAAGTGAAATTCTTATTTAACGATAAAAGTCTTGGACGCAGGTATAATTCGAATAGCATATATTAATCGGTATAGGTTTCAACTATCATATCACTTACTTAAATTCTAATGTATGAGGTAAGTATACTTCTCACGAATCGAAAATCTTAAAAGCAAATCTATCATTATCAAATATAATTCGCCTGTTTAATTTTAACTAAGCTTTACGTAGGTTAGTAATACCATAGATGGCATACGAACTAGATGTCACATGGCATACCAGAGTAGTGCATTCTGGAATGGACCATAATATATTTTAGAGCACGCCGAAAGCAAATGTTTTTATAATAGCAGTTTTGTATACATTTTATCGACTTCCTCAACACTTCAGATACGAAAAAATCTGAATCACTCGACGTATACATCATTTCAAATGTTGTGGTCCATTCCGGAATGGACCACCCAGCCATATAAACTTTGTATACTTTTTTGGTACTGCATGCGACATCTAGTTCTTGTGCCATCTATGGTAACACTTACTATATATGTCAAACACATTAGGCGCATATTTGCTATTATTGTTTTCAACTAGCCTACTTTCTGGCGAGTGGTTCTAAAGTGCCTAAAGAAAACTAATATAGACTCTGTCGTGGGGAAATATGCTTCTCATTAACAAAGCACTGTTGACTTCACAGCTATTGCAAATAAGCCTAATTCAAGTGTTATGATGTTAACCGGATTAATTTTTATTTTAAATACTCTAGAGTGATCCATGCTGGGATTCTGGAAACTACCAAAAACTGTAATGAATCTCTGTATAACATCGAAAAATGAGGCATTTGCTAACTTAATTATTAGTATGAATGTAGAAGAATTTGTGCAAGTAAGTACTCACCGATTTTAATATTCGATTATGTTGATCCCGAGGAGGCCTCCTAGAGGCTTGTGTACAAGTTCTTCATAAATTTTTTTTTATAATTGGACACAAACTCCTAGACATCCATGTCTGGCCCAAATATAGTTCAAGTCTTATTTTCAGCTAAAATCTTCCTTATTCTCTTAAATGTACAACTGCAGTGGAGGTCCTGGGACTCGAATGTACGTACGTGCTTTAGACTGGTTTGATATATATCTAGACTTTCGGCTGAAATCGCGGGCCATACCGTGGGACTGACCTGATAAAAATTTAGGGATATTATTGGGAATTCCACATGGGCTAAGGATAATACCTTGTACCCTTTTTTTTTAATTGGAGTTACGTCCTCACCATTAATTTAAGGATAATGGTCTGTAGCGCGAGATTTCTCTTAGAATTTCCTCTCGACTAGGACGAGTGTTCAATATACAGTAAGATGTTCCCTCGAGTAACGCTTTTCATTTGGATTTCCACCTTGTTCTTTTAAAATCCGGTTTTTTTTCTGGTTTTTTTTTTTAAGAAACTCTGGTCACGAAACTTTTCTTAAGTTTTTGACCTCGCGCTCGCTAAATTTGTCTGTGCAAACCAAAGCGCAATACCCTCTGAGCGAAGGGGATCGTGAATTCCTCGTCCGTTATCAACGCCGTTATCTATGTAGTGGCAGAATTTATAGAGATAGGCAAATTGAAAATTTTCCGAATTTATTCCAGCAATCCGTGCCTTTGCTGTGTTTTTTCTTGATTTACTTGGCATATCCGTTTAGGTTGCATTGAATTCGTGGTTTCTTTTCTTTTCGTTTTACCATTTTTCTCTTTAAAACAACACCACACTTTCTAGCCGCCTTCTTCACCAAATTCACTCTTGAAGTCAGCCAACACAAACTCTTCTTTTTCTTGTCAAAATTACTTTTTCTGTGCTCCATCTCAGCCGGAGTTCACGCGCACAGTTTGATCAGAGTGGCAGCACATTCGCCGTGTTGTGTTGACACAACCTGAGCACTGTCACAAGCTGTCAGTAGCACAGGTGTAGCATACTGCATAGTGTAGTATGCTTCGACCATAACAAAGCTTTTAACATGCTTCCGAAATGTCTTAGATATTGTAGCAGTAATTTTATTTTAATAGAAAATTGCTCTGGCCGAGCGATGACGAGGGAGCAATTTACTACGGCCTGCTGCTGTATAGATCTTCTTTCCCCAATAGACGGAGTACGAAGTTTTGCTATGATAACCGTCTACAACAGTCGATGTAACTAGCAAGGTGTAGCGAAGACCTGTTTAAAAGCGTCCTAGATTAATGAAGAACTTTTTTTCTTTTAAGTGTCAATTTGCCAGGAGCAAACCCAGATAGCAAAATTGAACATGTTCTAAAGAGATACTTTTTGGATACAGACCATCGGTCTGAAATCGGCAAACTTCGTTCAATTTCGGTAAAAGTATTCCATTGGATATGAATAGAAGATATTTTTAAGATGCATTTTGGCAGCGTTCAGGTTTGTGTACCGTCGGACATAAAAATGGTACGTTTTCGATACATTATTTTATATCAAATTTTCGTTTCGAAACGGAATCTCGGTTGATGCTCTCAATCTGTTCGTTCTAATGTCCTGTGTGTGGTGGTTTCTAGTGAGTAATTTTGGTAGTTACTGTTTTAAAACTTGAAAGTGAAGAAAATTTAATTATTAATTAATTTTTTAAGTGTATATAGGTACTAGATTTTTTTTTAAGTTTTCGTGATACCCACTTGAGTTTATGTATTAAGTTAAATTTTATTTTATAGGTTTTATTTCTGTTATATGATATATATTTTTTTTGAATAATTTTCGTTTATTGAATACATTTTTATCTTATGTAAATCAAATAAAGTATACAAATTTCACTTTTATGCTTTTTTCAATTTTATATTCATTTGAAAACGTCCCGAATATGGGGTTTCATCCATATCTATTTAATATCGTTTTGAATACGTTCTAAATATGTTTCTGTGGATGCTCATTTATATCAATTTTATATCCGGACATGAGTCTTAGAAAATGCATATGGAAAGAATATGTTTTATGATATCAATACGTGTAGTCAGAGAACATGTTCTCATATTTTGTGGAACATATCAAGAAGATGATCAGAACATGTTCTGTGTTATCTGGGAAGAAGCTCTACCGAAAAGTGCCTCAACTAGGTGTGGAATTTGTCTTAGTAGCTTTGATCTGTGCATTAAAGTTCTATTTGTTAGCACCTAGGCTTAGTATGGGTACTTTGTTGGACGAATTCTCTTGGCTAAAGTTGCTGCCTTTTTAAGGGGAAATTGAAATATTTATTTTCATTCACTAGGATAAGCCGAGTAATGGGATCTCTCTTGATTCATGTAAATGGATCTTTATATGCAGACTTCGTTGCTTGTTCACATCCGTGTCGCGATTTCTACCTCGAAATTACTACCATGAAGGTTACGATTTCGGCACCACAGGGACCCACGCTTGCCACAAAAGCTTGGGTTGGTCCGAAGGTGACCAAGAAGGTTGAAATAATGTGCGAACTGCTTGGCGATACCGAACTTATTCTGGAAAATCGTCAGATGCCATCGACATTCACTGACTTGATATATGGATTAAAATGAGGCAATTTCTTTGATTTGCCGTCGGCATGCACTGCAATGATAATAATAATTTATTTAAAATTTAATTGGAAATGATTTGTGCAAAACTTATTTAAAAGAAGTAACAGGAACGTGTTATAATATGATGGTGTGGGTAACGTGACTAGATGCGTTACGTTAGTTTCCCGTTGGCCCAAATAATATTTCAATACGAGAAAATTTCCAGAACTCTCGTGAAATTTGCTAAATTTATTTACCTGTTCAAAAGGAAAGAAAAACGAGTAGGAACTTATCTTTTAGATGGTTTCTTTTAATTCTCTACACACAGAACAAAGGAGATGGTGGACCCGTTAATTTGAACGGGTTTTTTATTCTTGTCCTCCTTATATTAAATCCTTTCTTTTCGAGGGATTTATGTAATAAAACTCCTTTTAAATGTAAAATCAATCGTTTACCTTTTTTTTTATTAAACTCTTTTCTACTTTCTTATAAAAACAAAATCTTCACAACTTATTTATATCACCGAAAGGGTTTTTTTACTCGTTCTTCACTTCAGAGGTTCTCTACCAAGAGTGATCCATTCCATCCAGCTGACTGTTTTCAGTCTAGACGGTCCCTCTATTGCGATGGTTGCCAGGTTGCAGCGAATTTCCCAGTGTTTTGTGGGGCCCCAATCAGAGATCACATAAAGAATTTTCCAATAAGAGGTGTTATTTTAATTAGTCCGTTATTTCGGTAGATGTCACTTTTGGAGCTGTCATTTTTTGACATTTGAGAAGTAGAAACTACGCCATTAATAAAAATGGAACGATACACGATTCAACAACGCACTGAAATTATTAAAATTCACTATAAATATGGTGAAAATGTGGCAGAGACGGTTCGTAAAACTCGAACATTTTTGGGTCGTCGTGAAGCACCTTGTCGGACCACAATACAGAAATTGGTAGAAAAATTCGAGCTGTCGGGACAAGTTAGTGATGTGAAGAATAAAACCCGTGCACGTCGCTCAAGAACAGCTGAGAATATTGCTGCTGTAGCCGAAAGTGTTGAAGAAAACCCAGGTTTTTCCATTCCTCGTCGTTCTTTGGAATTAGGCATTCCACAAACGTCATTACACCGTATTTTGCATAAAGATTTGGGTCTTTAGGCTTATAAAGTTCAGTTAACACAAGAACTCAACAACGTCGAGTCTTTGCGATTGGGTCCTTGAAATGCATGAAAATGATCCGGAATTCCATCGAAAACTCATCTTGAGTGATGAGGCCCATTTCCACCTCGATGGCTTCGTCAACAAGCAAAATTGTCACATCTGGGGCTCGAAAAACCCAAGAGTTATTGTTGAAAAGCCTCTCTATCCTCAACATGTGACTGTTTGGTGCGGTTTATGGTCCCGCGGGGTCATTGGACCTTACTTTTTCGAAAATGAGGCTGGAGCAACAGTTACGGTGAATGGATTGCGCTATCGACAGATGATTAATGATTTTTTATGGCCGGAATTGGATGGTATTGATCTGGACAACGTTTACTTTCAACAAGACGGCGCTACGTGCCAGACAAGCAACGAAACCATTGATCTTTTACGGGAAAAGTTTCCGAACCGTGTTATCTCTCGAAGAGGTGATCACAATTGGCCACCGAGATCTTGTGACTTAACACATTGCGACTTCTTCCTTTGGGGCCACGTGAAAGAGAAGGTCTACGCCAACAGCCCAGCGTCGATTCAAAACCTCAAAGATTGAATTCGTGAGGCTATCGAGGACATAGGGCAGCCACTTTGCGATTTGGTTATGGAAAATTTCATGAAAAGGATATGGTCCCGTAGGCGTGGTCGTGGTGGTCATTTGGCTGATGTTATTTTCCATTATTAACGGCATACCTTCCTCTTTATAATGATCATTTATCTCAAAAAATGGAATTTTTCTTTGAATATCAAAATAACACCTCTTATTGAAAACCCTTTACTTATGGACGATCATCGACGACAGTAGCAAAAAGCTACAGTCTGTCTCACGCTACATGATCTACATGATTTAGGCTCCTCATTGTGGGGTGTGTATTTGATTAGGTCTCCATAAATTAGGTAGAATCTGATTTTATTATTACTCAGAATGGCAATTATCTACATCCAAAGAAAACAATTGGGCGAAAAAGAGAGTACGGCATAAATCGCCCGATTTACTTGTGTGTAACTTTTATTTCCCGATAAGCCAAGCGATTATGAATATATTTTCAAAATATTATAGCTCATGAAATATCTAAGATAGGCTTTAGGTGTTACATTTTATCTAAATGATAAGGAGCAAAGAAAGACGGTATTATTTTTATTTTGACCAAATGATTTATCGAAAGAAAATTTTTTCGACAGTTAAATCATAAAAATTTTCGACAGTTGAATCACAAAATTTTTCTTTCATAGAAATCATGGGAATAAAATCGCAGTTCGAACAATTATGTTGTTCGAAAAATTCGAAAATCACTTGTACATTGAAAATATTCAAAATTTATTAAAATATTAGGAACCAGAATTTTATTGAATTCCGATCATATTTAGATTAGATGCTACAAGTTTTTAGAAAGCAACATGAAATATAACTAATCAAAGTCATATTGGACCTTAGTTTTCAAAATTCAGGATATAACAATATTAAAAAGACATAACTTACAATACTAAAAAAAAGAGTCTCTCATCCTATCAAATCCGTGCAACACGTACTTTGCGAGTCCCCCCCCCCCCCCCCCCCCGGACGATTAAAAGAGGTAGGCTATTAGGTAGTTCCTTACGGGGAGCTACAAAGTAAACAGTTCAGATATATCCTAAGATTCATAAGGGTAGTAGGGTGGAGCTAGAGTAGGTACTTTTAAACTTTATCCCATGAATTCAAGGGGCACAATGAACCAACTGGAAATCTAAATGATAGTCTTCTAGCGGCACCCCTCTTACCAAAACTAACCTAACCTAAGACACAAATCGTGAGGCTTAGTAATATTCAAAAAGAAACCTTCGTACGGGTGCAAAATTTCGCACTAAAAGAAAAGTAATTGAGGATACATAATTTAACGAACTGAAATTGGATTTTTACCCGTTTTATTGTCCTATTAACTACTTCCGAAAAAAAAAATCAAACAAACGATTTTAATGCAATTTTTCCTGCACATTGTAAAAATAGGGAGGTAGCAGCGTTCCTTGTATATCGTTCGTATTTTTCAAGACTTTCTTTTCAAAATCTAGTTTTACTACAATCATAACGTATCAACACGATTGCACAATCGAAATTGTACCATTTTACTATTGTCACGTGTCATTAATAAAAACATGTAAGAGAGAATGTACATGTATGAGTATTTCTATAGAAACGACAAGGTTCATTAAAAAGTTTGAGGAAACTTACAAGTCTCTCAGATAGCATTCAATGAAAATCTCATCCAAAATGAAGACTACGGATTTAGAAAGTTACAGCACAGCATTCGAAGAATTTCATTACGTGGAGAAGATAACTCCAATTGAAATGAAAAGCAATTCGATTTTCGTGTAGGAAACTTTGAACGCAGAAGTGCATAAGGAGAAAAAGGTAATGATCCAAAGAATTACTGAGATTCAGTGCACCATTGAAATTATGTCAAAGTTAAGAAGTGTGTAATGCTCTTTTAAATTTTAAAAGGGGGGGGGGATGTGAACATCAGAAAATACACTTATGAGGAACATTTTCTATACATGGAGATATTTCAATGTTCCATAACTAAATATGTATTACTGACTTCAACCCCAACTCCTATTATTTGATGCACTCCCAAAGGAGTTAGAAGGTGTTAGATGAATGTTAGCAACCTTTTATTGTAAATAATGTTATGCTTAGTACCAGGATACGATCCATTGAAACTGCATTGACTGATTCAACATTGACGACTTTTTTGTTTAATGGAATGTGGTTAATGGAATGTGAAAATTTTACTACCGAATGGAAAGTTAGATCAAGTCCTTAGAGAAATGAAAATAGTACAACATCGAAGTTTCGGTACTTAATAAAATCAAATGGCAAATGATAAAAACTACTTATGCTCTGCAGTTAGCAACTAAACTAAAGGTTATACCAGTGCACTTGAACCTACGTACCAAGATTCTGAGACTTGACAAAAAGTGCTGTGTTACGGTTTATTTGATGAAGCAGAAAAAATGCTAAATCTGATTTCTGCAGGTGACTGAACGAATTGTTAGGTTAAGTTACGTTAGGTAAGAGGCTGCTAGAAGTCCAGCCTGCATAACTTATACGCCCAGTGGGTGCATTGGTCCCTTGATATAATGGAATAACCTTTAAAACTGCTCATCCTGCTTCCATTAGGAATCTCGGGATACATATGAACTCTTTACTTTGCAGCTCCCCCAAACTTGAAAAGAAGTAGTTACCCAATAGCCTGCCTCTGTTATTCATCAGAGCGAGACACTTGCAACGTACGTATTGGATGGATGCCATTTCCTCCGAGTCCTTCCAGCTCCTGCAGAAATCGTTCGGCGGTATAGCCAGCCTTTTAGCATGTTCCCCTATGGCTCAGCGACCCGTAATGATCCCTACTAGGTATATTTCTGGTATATGGTCTACTGTCACCAAGGAGCTCTATTGTTCTCTTTCTGTTATATGAAGGTCACAATTACCTCTCTGTACGGCAGGTTTTGCTGCTAGTGGTCCACCGGAGGCTTGCCTTTTGATAGGTGATCCTAATGATCTCCTCCTTTAAAGCTCCGATTGGTATCGTTATATAAGCTCCGCTGCGGAGCTATCCATTTCAGAGCCCTTTTTGTCCACCTAATCAGCCATATCGCTCCCTGGGATATCCTCGTTACCAGCTACCCAACATAGGGTCACCTTGTGCCATATAGTCAATTCCTCAAGACTACTCCTGCATAAATACACCAATATTGATTCTACCAGCACGACATCCGTCACTTTGATGGCTGGATGGGCATATACAGATATGCCGTAAGGACGCTCTGCACATATCCAATGTTAACGCCTGATAATTTGCTGAGAGCTGTGTTGAGTCAATTTTTTTCACTTTGCTCCCACGCGTCACGCAGAGGTGAGAGTCACCCGTGGCAGAGATTTGCAGTACCACGGGAAGGCTAAATTAAAACTGGAGGTTGCCTGGTATCCAAAGTTCGCATACTAGAGACTAAGCATCCCCTTAGCCACGCAGCCCTCGGCGTATGCTGTTCATTTGCGTGGGTTGGTATTAGCCCAATAATTAATGTCAAGCCCACCGAATAGCGGTTACCACCTCGCACTAAGGGGAAGTACCCAATCCAAAACTGACATCTTCACTTCATCCATCACTGGTCTGACAGAATAGCGGGTTACATTACTTACAGAGAAGATACCTCTGATTGATGTCAGCAAAAGCGAAACGAACGGATTGATAGGTGTCAGTCGTAGTGAAGATATCATGGACTGTTTGGATGATTTCTAGATGAGGATTTTTTTATCCTGAAATAATGTAGAGTGACTGAATGGAAAAAGCTATTTCAGAGTTGGTGAGACTCAGGTTAAGTGTTCCACCTTGCACAAAATTTACTCTAGCGCACAAAACTGATAAAATTAATGTTGGCGCCCTTACCAGCCGAGCTACAGCTTTTGGATTTCTGCTAAAGCAACTCTGTTTACATGACGAAAGAACTTCATTTACAATTACGAAAATATACTTAGACTTACCTAGATATCTCTAAATACTTGTCACAGGTAGATGAAATTTTACAGAATGGTAAACGCTTCTGATAAGCAAATTCCTAGTATCAAAAAGTAATAAGAACTACAATCTTAAGCACTTTTGAGTTACTGGGTGATTCGGAAATGTTGTTGCTTTTTTTCACAAAATACCTCGCATATTAAAAGTGTATAGAATTTACGGTCGTCTGTCAGGATGGAAATATTTACATCTGATAACAGAAAGCACGTCATTTTAATAAAGTTTTGTTAGTTAAAGGAAATGGAAGTAGTTATGGAGCTAACTTGATAATCGTTATTGGAAAGCCAAAAGGATATACGATAAGAAAGTTGTCATCTTAACGATAATTGTGCAACGCGTATTTCTCAATATATTGAATATTACATGAAAAACAAGAAAATTATTCTGAATCACCCTATCCTGTAACTATAAATCGGTTAAATTTACATATTTGTCAGAAAAAAGTATTGAAAAAATATTGAAAGAAATTAAATAATTCCGGATACCATTAGAAAAACTTTCACAGCAAATATCTATTTTTTATCAAATGAAAATCTATCTACAAACAAAACTCTACCACTAGATATTAAGGTTTCAGCAAAACTATTAATTTCATCTAGTTTTCTTCCAAGATTTAATTGAATTAATTAAACGGGGCTGATATTTATCAGCTAATAAATTTTAGCCAAATATCCATAGTTACATAGTTACTTGCAGACAGGACGAACGATTCGGCATATCTTATTAATGGAGGGCAGACACATTTAATAGAAAGGATTCTCTCAAGGGCAAATATTGATTATTGATTTTTGTACGTTTTCACACAGAATTTCTGCAAATTCTGAATTTAATACTCCCCCCCCCCCCCCCCCCCCAATTCTCGTGTTACAAGACAAAAGTTAAATTGTTCAAACTTTTCGCATAAAATCTTATCTTCCCTTGTAATTTGGAAATTATCCAGAGCATTGGAAATGCTTGGTCAAAATTATAAACCTACGACACAATGGTCAGAGCAAGGTACATACATTGTATGGTTTCTGGAAGAAAATTCATTGTTTCATACAGCATGGATGTCCCGGACTTAGATACGAATCTCTCACAAGAGAATAAATCTCGTCAAGACATAATTTCGAATGGGGGAGAGTTGTAAGATGCATCATTTCCGAGGAGGGATTCATGTTTTTGGTACTTTTTTACTGAACACCCAGCAATTTTTTTTTAATTTTACTGTATTTTCCACCAAAACTTCCCAATTAACATATGCTTTTTAGTAAAATTTTGAATTGTTCGGAACTTTTATATAGTATGACGCGCATGTACACGGCCCCCCCAGTGAACCATGTGCGGCACCGGTGCCCCCGACCCCTTGGCTAAACTGGTTGATATTATAGGTACTGACACTTGTTCGCCAGGGTTTGCCTTTGAGAGGGGACCGGGAGGACTCATCTTCTAAAAATAGGAGGTAATATCTTGAAAATTGCTCAATTTTTTTTGTGATAACATCTTTTCACACCACTTTGAAAAACACTACAACTACTGCAGCCCAGATATCCAGAATAATAATTTAAAAAATGATTGAAGTGATATCGAACCTCACTCTGGAAGAAATTGTTGAAGAATCTAAAGCTTTTTTTCTTTGAGTGTGGACCAGCCTAGGTGCTTTAAAAAGGAACAATTGTCAATAACCATAAGACATGCAAACGGTCGCGATATAATCACAAGGTTTTGTAAATTGTTCCACCTCCAGAGATGTGCAAGGACTGGCAAATTAATTTTGGATACATTGAATAAACACCATTTAGGTAATGTTTCAACTCTTACACAGTATTATGATGGGGCTAGCGTCATGTCTGGTAAAAATGGAGACCTAACAGCAATTATAAGAAACTCTACCTTACACAATTTACATCCATTGTTTAGCGCATAAGCTAAATTCGTGGTTGTTGACTCATACGTCAATGTTTCACTAGCAAATACATTTTTTAATGGCCTCGAAACTTTGTATATTCACTTCTCACAACTTGGTTATCATGCGAACCTGCTAAAATTACAAGACGCTCTCGGAATCCATACCAGCCATGAAATGGGAAGTCTAAGTACTACCAGATGGATTGTCGCTACGAAAACTGCAAAGCAGTATTGGAAATTTATGATGCAATTAAATTAACTTTGGAAAAAGAGATCACTGAAAATCGTGACAAGTACATGGTAGAAGCACTTGGATTTTTAAAGATTATTACGAAATCAGAATTCATCGTTTCCTTACATACATTTCACTCTCTATAGTGAATGTACTTAGTAAATTTTTCCACACCCCAAATGACACCCTTGGTCAGGCTAGTAACCAAATAGTAAGTACTATATGTACTTTCGAAACATAAAGGAATCAGTTCAAAATTTGACAGACATCGAACAATTTCTGAAAAGCACGAGATTTCGCCAAAAACCTGTTAGAGTCTCCAAAAAAGGCCTCAACAAAGGGACTTTTGTACAGAGTCGACAGTGGGTGAAAACATTACATTAGATTTGCCAGCCGATACACAACCAGAAGAATACTGGAAGATAAACATTTACTACCAAGTGATAATGTCATAGTCAGAGCTGGGCATTACTTAAGTAAAACAAGACTTAAGTACTACTTAAAGTACATTTTCCATACTTAAGACGTATTATTCAATACTTTTGAAATGCCCCTACTTAGTACTTGAACATAAGTACTTGCTTCTATTTACTTGTACTTAAGACTTAGTTTTGTACTTAAGTATACCAAGATTTTTACTTAGATATTTATGAGTCTATTAAGTATCTACAAATATCTAACTCTACGTAGAAAGTAAACACAATCTCTAGCGCAACTCTTTTTTTGTTGAGTTTTAAAGCACGCACAGAACTGTCAAAAAATGTGCCAAACTCACGCGTCACGGCAGAACCTTAGGCAAACTAATAACATACACACAAGACGGGGCAAACAGAAAAAAAAAACCAGTAACGTCTCGCTCGAATATAAAATCGACGATACCTCGACTTGATGACATAACCACTGACATGTATAACATGGATTGCAAAAAGTGGGCTTACTTCTATATTGCTGACTCTTTCGGCCTAAGCATCAAGTACCAACTGAGAGAGAGCTGAAGACAACAAATAAATTAGGGGATTCGTCGAAATAAATGTTTTTAAATTAATCATTTTGGGGGTATTACTGACAAAAACTGTTTTATCAAAGGCAATGTATTCATAAGATACGCACAAGAATTTCTAAATGTTTTATTAAAATCACTTCCCGAGCGGCGTGCTCACTTTTTCAACTCCCCGCCAATGATTTTTTCAATGTTGACACCGACGTAAGAACTCTTTTTGACAAAAGCAATTTTGTCCACGTGAAATAGAAACGTAAGCAGTCCATATTATATACGTCAGTGGACATAACCAAGGGTAAGCAAGCAATGCCTCGCTCCGATATAAAATCAACCTGATGTAGGGAAGGCCTCAATTGTTTCTCAGAAATTTACTGGATATTTATTCCTTAGAACTTTTATGCATTAGTGGAGGCGATAATTGGTGCTTGGGCGGACCTCTAATAGTTTTTGTGAGTGTAACAAGAAGAGGTGAAAGTTTTATTCTACTTGCAGCACCGAAAACTATGAAAAACTATAAATAGTAGCCACTGGTTACTATATATACTATAGTTTTCGAAAGGTATTGATTTATTAACACTTTATGTGCGGGAAAGGTAATTCTACCCGTGCGCCTGACTGATGCTAAACGGCGGGACGGGTAGTTCTACCTTTTTATCAGACTCTACTTTAAAAGCGGGAAAGGTAGAACTACCCGATTTGTGTATACGAATGTTGTATACCAATCTCTTGGTAAAGGTCCAAACTACATCTACATGTATAAAAATCCGAATATACGTCCACTACACCCTTTTGTCTTCATGCCCATTATATAGTAAATAATAAGTAAAAAAGCTAGAATTGATCTATGGTGCACTATGGGTGCACTATGCAGGGTGTATTAATTGGTGCGCCTAGCTCAAGGGTTTGATAGCTGAGATGGAGTCAAGTAAAAAATTATAAGGTGAATGGTGGGGTAAGACGCATCGTTTCGGTGGTGGGGGGGGACCAATTATTATACCCTGCATAGTGCACCATAACGCCCCATCGTGCACCATAGTGCACCCTGCACCCTCCAATACATGCGTGACATATGTGATAAACTCAATATATTTTTAAAAATTTAGGCGACTTGTTGACAGATAGAACACAATATCGAGGACCATACTGTGGTAAGTGAGAATTCCAAATTTCATTAAAAAATAACAAACGGTTTGGAAGATAGAACGTTTTTCCCAAAGTTTGTTTTTTATCATATTCCAATGGTTTTCGACCGCTACACGTACATGTACAAAGATTCTAAAAAAGTACTTTAAAAAGTACTTCAAAAAGTAATCAGTACGTTTTATAAACTTAGTACTTAGTTACAAGTACTTTTCACATATGCGGTACTTGTACGTACGCTGAAGTACTCAGACCTTCGGTACTTGTACTTGTACTTAAGTACTTTTTCTTTGGTACTTGCCCAGCTCTGATCATAGTACAGAAATCTAAAACTAAAACTAAAATTTGAAAACCTACCGTTAGCTCTCGCTGTTGACATGAAGAACGGACAGGATTTCATCAGTAATTATAAAAAAAATCTTAAATATTTATACACCAGCCTGAAGAAGCTGAAGCGATGATCATAAAAAAAATGTTTCAATTAAAAAAGATGAATGCTGAAATTTTGAGAAATTTTTTTAAAAAATTGTATACTGCCCTTATTTATATAAACTTTTTAAAGCGGCAATAGTACTCCCAGTGAGCTCCACCAGCTGCTCAAAATAGAGAATGCCATTGTTAAAATATCAATTACAGCTGAAAAAGTGTGGAACCGATTTGTAGAAAAAAATAGAAAACTTAAGCTTATTTAATTTGATTTTGGCGATTTCTGTTGACAACATTATAGCACCAGAAAGTGAATTTAATTTATTTTAATACGAAAAGTAATAAAATAATAGTTGGATTCGCTTCCAGCAGCATGATTATGGCAATATTACTTTAGAAGATAGTGAAGAGGATTATGACGAATTCAAATTAAATGATAATGCACCGAGAGACATTTTTATTGAGAATAAGCTCTGTATCATGTGTATCAAGGAAAGTTAGGTGCAATTTTGAGCTTAGCGGACATTTTCTGCATGTAAGAAAACAAATTTCTTCGTCTTATTCAAACTGAATATAGAAAAATTAATTCTATCAGTTTGTACATAAAAGTCTTCTTATTGTTCTACTATTTTTGCTTTATTTTTTAACATTTTCGGTAGCCACGCTACCATCTTCAGATATCTTTATTTTCAAACTAAAAATATATGCATAGCTAGACTAACTACTCGACTATGATAAAATGGGAAGCAAACAGTGCCCCAAATTCAATAACGCAATACGCACAAAAGTGATAGGGGAATGATAACAATTTTAATGATCTGTGTCCAAGAGATGAAATAGTCTACTTTCGATAGGAGGTTCTCCAGTGTTCATTAACTGAAGTGAATTCTTATATATAAATAACGATTCCCATGCATCTAATTTTTGGTTATTTCTTACTACCTTTATTAGTTTGAAATTTCTTATGTGAATTTCATGGTTAATGTTATTTAAAATATGATGAGCTATGCTGGATCGGTTGGATTCGTTTTTTTGTTATGTGTCTGTTGTGTTCCTTCCATCTTTCTTTTTTAAAGAGTAAATGCCGCTCTTACTAAGTAGATCATCCAGATCTTTGGTTCTGCACAAAATACCTCTAAGTTTGTTAGACGACACTGGGATAACCTTTCTGTTAATTTTCTTAAAGATGTTTTTGAATTTACCGGTGTATTTTGGGTTATAAGTTATTCCTACCCGTTTAATATCCGAGTCATATCTGCCTTTTAGTGTTGCGATGTCCTTAATCCATTTTTTCATATTTTTGATTATGGACTAGTGCGTCTATTAATCGAGTATGGAAGCCATTGATTTTTGTAGTGTTTTTGATTTATCTCAGCTCTGATTCATAGTCGGTTTTTGTCATGGGGATGTATAATAATCGGTGGACCATAGAATTGAAAGAAGCCATTTTATGTTGATGACAGAGTTTATAGTCTGATGTTATATGTTTTTGTGTGTTTGTTGGTTTCCTATACATACTAATCAGCACATCTAAAAATTACCATTGTGTTCAATTTCACTTGTAAATTTTATAGTAGGAAACAACTCGTTCAGTTTTTCCAAAGTAGTAGAGACTTCTAAATTCTTTATTATAGGAAAATGTTATCTACATACCTTTTCCACACTCGAACTAACCAATTCTCTTCTTTAAATTGCATTTCCAAATGTCCCATGAAGATATCTGATAATAAAAACGGTGCTAAAGCATTTCCCATCGCCATTCCGTCTAATTATTTGAAAAATTTACCTCTGAATGTGAAGTAACTATGGTTCATACAAAGCCTATAGTCAGTTTCGAGAACATTATTTTTCTCTGTTTGTCGATGGATTGTCTATTCACCCAAATCTGGAAAAATTCTAGGGTTTTCTTCATTGGTACACTTGGGTATAGGGCTGTAACGTCAAGTGAGTTCAAGATTTCCTCATCTTCAAAACTTATATTTTTAATTTCTTCTACAAGCTCAACTGAGTTTTTAACTGATATGCCTAAAGCAGGAGTTAACTTTCGGAATTCAGACATCAGCCACTTCGCCAATTTTTCGGATGCAGCATTGATGTTAGAAACAGTTGGTTTCATACATTTACTTGGTTCATGTGTTTTGGATAAACCACACACAATTTTGGACATTTTGAATTTGAAACTAACAGTCTTCTTTGTGTGGCGAATCCAAGTATATTTCAGTTTTCTCTCCCCTAATCGTAACGCTAGTAGATTTAAAAAAAACATCACATATATCTTTCATTCATGATGATATCCAGTCAAATAAATAGGCGATATTTACTAAAGATTCAACCCTTGCTCGAAATGAAACAACGGTAATCAATAAAATAGTTTTCGTGATATAAGGAAACTTGGCACTAACACTGATTAATAGAAACTTTTACGTATTTTTGAAAAACAATACGTGATTGAAGAATATTGTTTTTCCCCTAATAGCCCCCCCCCCCCACAACAAACCTCAACTACGCACATGGATATGGCATACATATATAGGTACCTATCTAAATGCAACTATTGTGAAGCTATGAGACATTTTGTACCTACGCTTAACCCCTTTAATCTCAAGCAATAAAAACAACAACCTCACAGCGCTAATTTGCAGCACATTATTATTCTTAAATTTTAGGAGATTAGACTACTAAAGTGGCTGTAGGGTGTTCAGTTAAAAAGTATCCAAAAATAAAAAATAGAACATCTTCTCCCTCCTCGAAAACGATGCATTTTAGCCCTCCTAAACCTCATGATGAGATCACCTTGCAAAAGATGTTTATCAAAGTTCAGATCACAAGCGACATCAATTGGAAATGGAAACTTAGCGTGAGATGACTAATAAGATGCGGACAGTAAACACTTTAGCTTTGGAGAATTAATGTTTCTGAAATGGAATTTTCAGAAAGGTACAAATACAGCGTTTCCCACCGTCAGGGGCCGGATTCTGTAACACAGAGAGTTGGGGAATTTGAAAGATGCGAATTTTCTTTTCTCCCATTAAAACTCCCATAACTCTCCACTCGCGATTCTCTAACATACTTGGGGAATTAGGGAACACGTGCGAGAAATGTGAAAAAGTGCGAATCGTCAGGGACAATAAAGGATATCAATTTTTTGTTCTAGAAGGTTAAACTTTTTTTATATTCGAGGTGTATGTGCCTATTATCACCTAACGTCAAGATAAAATGATTTTTTTTTTTTTTTTTATAATGGAAGTTTTTGAGGGAAGTAGGAGGGTAGCTTTTATCAAACTTTTCAGGTATAACAGGAGAATGGACAGAAGGAGAAGAATATATATGCTTTAAAAAAATGGAAGCTCAGGGCGAACATGATAGATAGGTGGAGGAAATAGAGCCGCGAGGGAGCAGGGATAAAAATGGGAGCAGATTATCGGAAATTAAAAAATTCAGGAGTTGCAATAAGTAACAGGGATAAACTCAGCATATGTAAGATCAATACAAAATAAACAGAAAAATTTCTTTGGTATTTAGGTATCCATGGATGTTAGAGGCTATATTTTATTTCGATTAACGGTAATTTGCAGATTTGAGGGTCCTCGGCGATAAACTTCTTGTCGCAATATTGATGAACGTCTAACCCTGTGTGAGAGAGTTATATAACATTTGCGTTTTTCCGACGATTACAGAAATATATACGAACAAATTCAAGGTGGAGGGGTTTTTGGGGATGGCGGAGGGTCGTACAACCCCTCATATGGAGTTATACAAAATACGTCATGTTTGGTATTAAATTAAAGAGGGAGGAGTTGGTAATCGAGTGGCGTAGTTTGTTTTTAATCGTTTTAACATCATACAGGGGCGGGTTTCCTTATAGGCCGAGTAATCCTGGGTCTAGGGTGGCAAATTTAAAGTGGCGGCAATACTTAGTGAGGTGTTGCACCCTCTGCGAACCCACACTTCAACATTTAAAAATTTAAAAATGTGTCCCGCAACCCGCAAAACAAATTACCCGTATGGAGATTACGATTACTAAAAATTTGGATTATCGAACTGGTCTTTGCTTATTAGTTTACTCTAAGTTCAAGCATAACCTTTTCATTTTATACCATTATTGATACTGAGTTAGTTTGTATTTTCGCTGCGTCTAGTATTAGTTTTCATACACAATGAAGAGGAGAAATAATCGTTCCCGAGATCCGTCATATTACCACCGCCCCCCGCCGCCGGCGTGTTTAACAGGGAGTACGGGGGTGGAAATCTTTCATGGGCCTAGGGCAGCAAAGTTATAATTGCTATTTAACCGCCAAAAACCGTTTTTTTTTTTTCACCTGGGTTCATATACACCCCAGTTCCTATATTTTGCATATATTTCTTCCGTTCTTTATTTTATATCCATAGTACTGTGTTATACACATTTTTCTCATGGGAAGTGAATTTCAACGACTTATGTACTTACTTCGCAATGATGAGTTGAAAATATGTCCATTTTTATACCAGATAACGGCCATTTTTTCCATCTTAAAAACGACTGATTCACCACCTTTACAGTTATCCCAAAAACCATTTATCGGACTCAAAAATTAATAACATGTCTAATTAGAGGATAACATGTAGATGCAATTTCATCCTACATTCTACATACAAGCTTTAACGTGTATATTTAAAAATTTTATACATATTTCTTCTGTACTGGAAGACGAACAAATTAACCATTTTCGCGTGATTTTGAAATAAATTTCCGAAGATTTTGGATTCCTTTTTGGCAATCTTCTTAGCAAAATGAATGCCGATAGTCTGAGAAGAGATTATTTTTTGAATTTGCTTTAATCAATTCACGACTGTAACCTCCAAGAATCCTATCTAAATGTTGAAATCAAGCTCCAAGTTTTCCTGATATTGCCAATGCTGATAATAGCTTCATGTGAATGAAGTTTTAGTAAATTGAAATTAATAAAAAATTATCTCTGAACCACAATGAGTCTAGAAAGATTTTCGAATGTGGCGATTTCGTCATGTTTTTTATGTGCAATAATTATTATTCACTATTTTTTGTACATATGTTTTATTATCATAATCAATTTTTGCTCAACCCTGTTCAGTTAGATAATAGACCAAGTCAGGATACGTAAAGTTAAATTAGAAATTTATACGTTTTCCTCAGACGCCAAGACGAACTGTTATTAGATCTGAAAGTATCCGGATAACTTGCTATCCAGATTATCCGGAACAATTAGAATCCGATTCCTCAAATGAGAATATCCGGATAAGCCGGATCTTAATCCAAAATATTCGGATTCGGATCTGAACTATCCGGATATGGATCCGAACTCTACGGATCCAGACTAAGCAAAAAAGGTTACAATTTTCTCCATATGAATAATGGCAATAAATGAGAATATTTTAATGAAGTACCATGACATGCTGGTGCATGTTGACCTAATCGAAAAATTTATAAAACATGTATGTAAATTTAGTCTCTACAGCCTTACATGTTCATTCTTAAATTACTAATATACTTTTTTGCCACTTCTGTGGTATGGGACAAGGGTCTATTCTCAGTTTGCTTCTATTTACAACATGTACCTTACTTACCTGTCGCTAATTCTGAACGACTAAAATTATCATTTATATAAAATTGATGATATCAAAATTGATCAATACAAAATAACATAAGTTAATGTATAAAAGCTATCGATAGAATGTACATACATTGGCTTCTGATAATAACATAATATTTGAATCACTCCAAATCAGAGAAATAACTGAATACCTGTTATTTTCTTTCCTTTAATTTTTATCTATTAATTTTGTCATTGATTCACTAAAGTTAAGATTTTAGGCATCATATTTAAAAAAAAAACCCGAAACTAATCTGTACGATATTATTAGCGCAGTATCTAAAATATTCAGGACTTATTGAAAACTATATTTTATCCTTCGATTTTATACATGTATAGAAGAGAATTATGCTGGTGAAAACATGAATATTATTATTATTATATTATTACATATAATTCGATTCTGGGGTGCAGGGGTGCAATAAACGTCTTCTTTATCGGCCTCATGATTTTTCTTTCTCAATAGCAAGAACCAATTTAATCCAACCACATTAGACTCTAGAATTCTATTCCAATCTTATTTCTAATATACAGGGTGTTTCGGCCTAGGAGTTCAATAGAGCAGGAGGTTATAGTACTCACGTAACCAAATAAAAAAATGATATAGCAGCAGAGGGGGGACATATCAACCATTTGCGAGCTAAAGGGTGATTAAGAAAAAACGTTAGTTTTTCACAAAGTACCCATCCTGTATCTTAAAAAGTACGTGGCGTACGGTCACAGTTAACTCATTGTATGCAGAGCTTCATGGCCTTTCCAACAATTGCTCAACCAGCCCCATAGTCTCCTCTCAAAAGTTATTGTGGTCTAAAGTGCAAATTTCGGATTTTCTTACCTTTTTTCTTAATTCGTCATCTATTTTTCTTTTTCAAAAAGGCCTTTAACATACCTTTTTTTAGAAAAACTGTAAACTGTGGACTCTCCTCTTGAATTTTATGTAGTACATCCTATGTGCTATCTGTAATCGTTAAAGTGTTATTAGCTCGTAACCTATTCTCAAAGCTATTCTAAAACCTATTTTCAAAGTTAATTTGTTCTCTCAGTGATGGCAAACACGTCATTTTAAAAAAAATATCGGCTAATTTCGGTATGACCTGAATAGATTGTGAGCTAACCTGTACCTATATAAGATCTTCAATATAATATATAGTATATGTAAATTCATATATTTATATGTGTATGCGTTATATATGTGTTATAAGTGTTTTATAATTATATTAGCATGCCACGTTATAGGATGGTAGCAGAGCTTCGTTTTGAACGGCGCTGTGAGTGTGAGTTTTCCAATGACGGAATCGAGGACTGAAGAAAGTGCCTTATCGAGCCCTCCCAGGTCCGCTCTGAAAATAGATGTTTTCTTTTCTGAACCTGACATTGGGATGAAGTACTCACTTGGAAGACACACCACTGTCTTCCAGCTGAAGTCTTCTCCATCGCAATGGCAACTAAGATATCCCTGGATATGCAGATCAAGGGTAAGGGAATTCCTATCCTTTCGGATAGTCAGGCAGTCTTGATGGCTCTGAGTGGCACTCGAATAAAATCTGAGTTACTGGGGGACTGCAAATCGTCTATGGATAAGCTGTGTATCTACAACAACGTTTCCTTCAATGTGTTCCTGGTCGCATGAGGATCATGGGGAATGAAAGGGCTGACCTTTTAATAAGGGCTGGCTCTAATTCTCCATTCCTCGGATTCTAACCAACCGTAGGCATTGCCACCTCGAGTATCGGGTCTCTCATCAAAGCGGATGTTCATAGGAAGCATCAGCAAAAATGGGCGAACTTCAAATGGGAGTACTTCAAGGTGCATAAAACTGTTTTCTGATGGGCCAAATAGGAATATATCTGATTTTCATACGGGTCTCGGAAGGAAACAATGTATAACTGTGGTTGGGATCATCAGGCCACAGCTCATCTAACAAGGATGAGAGTTACCCTGAGTATCTGTCCTGCCTAGAAACAGAGCCTGAAACATCCGAACACTTTTTGTGTGCTTGTCCAGCTTTCGCCCGAAGCAAACAGGATACTCTAGGTTCTGCCCTTCTATCTGTAGAGGAGTTGAAAAATCTTCCTCACCAAGACCTGATGCGCCTTATTAAGAGTACAAGAAGGTTCTGAGGATAGGGCTTCTAGCATAACAGCACAATGGGTCGCTTTGGCCTCTGTACATGGAATCTCTTGTCCCCTACCGTAAAAAAAATATGTTTACAAAATAAAAATAATTTTAATTTTGAATTTTATTAGTATTTGGTAGCGTACGCCTAATTTTTAAGAAGTGACATAGACTCAAATACTAACGCTTGGTATTTCTTCTCTACCGGCATGGCATTCCAACCTAGCTTAAAAATTCTTGCCACAAATAACTTTAATGTTTTTATTTATTACATACATACTTAGCAATTTACAATAGCATTTTTTACATCATTTCACAAATTTTCAGTTGAATTAAGGTTCAGTGACTGAGATGTTAATGACATTATTTCTACGTTGCTCTCTTGAATCTATTGTTGAGCTTTTCTGATCATATGCTTCAGATCATTATCATTGTTGTTGATTATAATGTCCAATTAAGTGGCATAATTTTACTTTCTGAATAGGGGAGCATCCCATTCTGGATAATATCTACGTGTTATGTGTCATTATTTCTTTTATCTAATACACAGGTCCCACATCATACCAAAAGAAATTACTTCTCCAGACCATTATTTTTTGTTATCATGATTGACCATTCTTTTTGTGTGTTGCAGTAAAATTTTTGTGTTCGATAGTTGTCCGGACTTCAAAAATTGACTTTAGTTTCAATCGTTCACAAAATATTTCTCAACTTTCTCAATGTCTTGTAAGCATGTTGTCCAGTCTGTGTGCATTTCGCAAAAGAAAGTCCTTATTTTGTGTGCCTATTTCTAAACAGCAAAACTTTTCTAGCCATTTTTCCAAGCAAATTTGCATCATCCAGTATTCTGCAAATAATATTTTACTAAGCCTACCAACCTTTACGTGTAATTGAAAATTTCCATAGGCATTTTGAAAGAATCTACCTTTGAGCTCTTTGTATTGCATCTGTTTTTTCTGCCGTTTACTTTAAAGTGTTCATAGCTTCGCGGTCATTAAAATATTCGGTGAACATCGCAATAATTCACTATTCTCATAATATTCAGATCAAGTCCTTTTTTTCAAGGCTATATACTATGCCCACGTCTCATATTTATTTACATTATTAACGTACGTTTGCTTTACTCACATGGAATCTTACTCAATTCTTTGCTACATTTAATATTCGTATTTCGTCGAAATTCTATAAAATATTTATTGTTTTGTATAAGCTAAATTTGGGGAATCCCCCTGAAAACATAAATAGTTTTTTCGTTCAGCATTGATGTAATTATTTGCAACAGATGTCGCTCCAATAGCTTTGAAGAGAATATAATGTAGACTTGATAGCAAAAATTTAAATTTTTATACATATTTTACTATTCATAACTGTATCATATATATGTTGTACAATGTTGTTACATAATATTATTTAATTTATGTTCCACATTATTACTAATTGACATGTTGCATAAAAATTTTTTTGTTTTTGGAAAAGTTTTTCTAAATTAATTATATACGAAATTAGGAAGTTTCTTTTGAGCTTTGTTTGCATTTCTTGTCCATATACCAATAAATCACTTGTTCGACTTAAGTTTTGGTAATTAATCAACTTAAGCTACACCGAACTAATCCATTACCAAATTTGCAGAAGTTTTCCAATATCCTTAGGGAATTAAATCACCACGAAAGGATAGAAGTGACAAATATGTATGTAGAAAAGATACTTTGAGTAAATAAATGCATAGAAAAGATACAGAGAAAGATATGGACGTCACAATGATACACATATGTATACATATAATCATTGATTACCATTTTATTATATTTTTTTTTTACCACACAATTGCCTATTTCTGACTTTATTATTTAAGATTATTTCACACTTGTGGTAGCAATTACGATTGACTGGCCAAAATTTAGATGTAGTTACAATTAGTACGCATAATAGCAATCGTGTGAATCACTCAGTGAAAAATATTTAAAAAAAAAATATTCCTTGATCATTTTCAAATCTTCAAATACTGTGGGGAATTCTCTCATAATGAACACAATTAATAATTTACATTTTATTAGGTTAATGGCAAGCTCTTATAACTTCTTAGAAAATATGGTATTTTTTAACAAAATTATTGAAAACGTTTTAACAGATTTAAAAAAACAAAGATATGCAAAAGCCAATTTAAGTTCTCTGTATAAGAGGATTATGAAATCTTTGACTTACACAATTTTTGTAAATCGTTCAAGCATGTAGTATAAAACTTGCCATATCGATTTCGTTTATTTTCATATTCGATATAAAACCATTTTTTCCAAGAGTACAACAAAGATCCATAATGTGACTTTTCTATAGGTAGGGTGATACTTCAATCCTGCCCCAACCATCGTCTTACCAACAAGTTTTTGTGAGGCAGAGGCAGCATACTAACCCGTCTAAACAGGGTCAAACAAATAGGTTTAATGAAGAATTGTATTATATATATGTAGGTTGGTTATTTCACGAAAGATGATAGCACATGTCACTCGCATAGTTTGCCATTATGCCACTGTAATATCTGAACTGGAAATCAAGTTAATAGATGGCATGAAGCGCGTAATGTCTGCGATAATGGTTTTTTTTTAAGCAACAGTTCTAATATTTACGAGGTAAGTTTTTTATTATTGAGTAAATAAAAAGTGTGCTACTGTTCTGTACTATCTTGTGTTTCATATCTCGTTTATTGAAGATTAGATTGTGATAAAAATTGATTGGTTTACAGTAAATCATTAGACAAAAATATAACCCAACTTAATTTTTACTTCATGCGCAGCAATATGCCCACCATGCGGAATTGGCAATATGCATATGGGCATATGACAAGCACGTGTATGCTTGTATTGTCAGCATGTTAACTCTTTACTTTCATACAATTTATTATACTATGGTCGCAGCTGACACAGTGCAATATGTTAGTAGGTTCCATTTTACTATGCAACTAACATCTGGCTGGCAGTGATATAGTCGCAGCACACACGGTGCACTATGCTGTCCACTTTCACCTTACTGTGCGACGGGGAAAGAACGGCGCGTTCGATAAAAGAAGAATAACAGTTTTTGCTTGATCTCGAGAGTGACAGGCTGTTACTGCAGTTGTCATAAAAGTATTTAATTATTATTGTATAAAAATATTTAAAAAAATCTAAATTCGATGAAAAATTAAAGTAATCAATACGAAACACGTAGGTGAAATAGAAAGAAACAGAAAGAAAGGAGGATTGCAGAAATAATCTCTGAATATCTGGGTTAGCCGCAGCATAGATAGAGACTTTTTCGTCAACCTATCAGGTTTGGAAAAAGGATGTTGAATAAAGAAAGGGTAAAGATTCGTATTCAGGTTTAAGATCAAAAGCAATCATCTTGCATTGTAGCTTGAATCCAAGCTCTTCTTCTTCTACGATGAAATTAACCAGAACTAAGCTGGTGCAAGATAACGCTCACGGTCAGTATTATTTAATGAAAATATAATGCTTCGTAATATCAATGCGATCGTTTTTTTAATTTTTTTTTTAGTATTTCAGACCTTTTCAAATATGGCCATTAAAATTTTTTTTTAAAAATTGAATAAAAAATATTTCAAAACAATTTTCCGCGACAATGATATTTTTGTTGGCTCTAAACATGTGCTTTATCATGATATATAATTGCCGTTATTTATTTAACATTATCTTGTTTAAAAAAAAACATATTGTATTGTGGTGAGTAAATAAAATAGATTAGCACTTACTCCATATATATATATGAAATTGTCTAACAATGTACAGAAAGAAAAGTCGTCGACTCAATTATCCTTTTTCTAATGCTGCAGATTGAATATTTTGTCGAAATTTGAAGTATTAAATTCAATTGAATCTTCTTTGACTCAATTATAGTATCCTCCCGGCATAAACGGCTAGTTAAAGCATTAGTACAATTTCTAATATAGATATATATACTAATATAAAACTCTGTTTTAGTATGATAAAGAAAAGCTATCTGGAAAAACAAGTATCAAAAAGTCTATTATAACAATCGTCCTTCAAAAGTTATTAATATAAATTCAGGTGTCACATAAGGTTCTACTTTGGGGCCTTTCCTTTTCTCTATATTCATAAATAATCTTCCCTCTTTTAATCAATAACTATACAAGCTCAAATTCTAGTACGTAAAGTCTATTAAAAAAAATCGCTAGCCCAAAAGTGTTCCATTAAAATTTTTTGGTGTCTCAGTAAAAATTTATTGTAGTCGTTGGATAAAACCAAAGTTCTGTGCCAAAATTTCATTATTTTCTTATATTAAAGTCAAATGAATAAATTTCTTTTTGCAATTGCATTTTAAATAAAAGTGATGCATACAGATACACAACTACTCGTAACATAGAGAAACTGTATAATAATCTCCTTATTTTTCTTCTACCTCGAAATAACAAGATTGAAACGAAACAGTTGCCAAATTGCTGTTTTTCATACAACAAATTAATTTTTATGATAAAAGACTTGAAAAGTTAATGGCTGTGTAATTCAATTGTGATTTTTTTTATTATTATTAATATTTTTGACTGTAATATCTCCACAGCCACACCACTTAGTATCAGATAGCTTTTACTAATGGGAGTTTAACTGATTTTTCTTAAAGTACATACAAACATATGCATATGCCTAATATTTATTGGCACTAATGTATTTTCAAGCGAGAGTATTTTTTTTTACGAAACTTACACAAACTTGTGTGTATATTTACACACATGCTTGAATAGAAGAATTCTCGAGTGCTTACATTTAATCAATAAATTTTCAATTTTCAACGTAAACACCTGGCAAATCTTGTGATATTTTTTCCTTGTTTACTGGAAAGGGAATGAAAGGATTTGAAAGAAAGTTAAGATCTACAGAACATTTCAATGCTTTCCTGTTTTGTTGTTGTTGTTGTAATATTAATGACGAAAGCTTATGAAATGTAAACGAAATATACCTACACCTAGCCATATACCAATACCTATGTACATACATTAATACATACATATGTATAGCACCTTCAAAGTATGAAAACAAAATCAATCTTTCAGATACAAGATATTGATTTGTAGCCGTACCGTTTGCCACAATTTTCTATGAATTTACTTTGCATACAATTTCGAAGGGATAAGCTTGCGGATGTTTTTTAGATTTAATAAATTTGAATAAATAAATCACGATAAATCCCTAGAAGACGTTATAAAATCCAGTCAAATAGAATCTGTGGCATTTTTTGAAATGCTTTGAAGATTATTTTAGGCTTTACTTCGTAATATTTTCCATAATTTTCGGAGAGAAATTTTAATTTAATTTTATTTGGTGTATCTTAAGCGGTATTATCAGTTATATTTCTACTTTAATTTTTATTTTATTTACAAAGGCAGAAAAATTAATCGAAGTACAAAGAGTACAAAAGCAAAAAGAAGTTGCAATAAATTTAACTATCTAAGGGTAAGCATAATTTTCAATTTCAATTAAGAAATAACAAAATCAATAGTAAATAATAAAGGACAAAGAATAGAACTCTATGGGACGAACACTATAAACATTAACAACATTAAGAATAGAAGATGCATTATATCCAGGTGTTGATTTCTTATTCTTTTCATGTTTAGTGCGATGGTATCGAAAGTCTGAAGAAAGTGATGAACTCCTGAAAGAGTAAACTATTTAGAATTAAAAGATTTACGGTATTATTCAGTTCAAGTTCATTGAAAAAGGAACACTTTTGCTGAACATTGCACATTGACTGGGTGAAAAGTGTAAAAATATAGGCGTTTAAAAAAAGCGAAATGCTGTCAAGGTTGGCCAGTAATGTCTATGTTGGCCTGTCGACGAAAAATGTGCTGAAATGATTGAAAATGACCTGGAAAATTAATCGAATGAAATAAAAAGGTGAAATTGTTACATTTTTCTATTTTTTAAGAAAATTTGAATGGGAAATTATCCGAAATCGCATTTCTGGCAAAGGTCGTTATTTGACGCACTTCAAGTGTGGTTCTCTCTTGCATTGTCCTAACAGGGCTTTTTTGCGCTTTTTTGGCGGGAATCTTCCTTTAGATGGTAAGTTAATTACGGACTTCATTGGGATTGATGCTGGACATGTTTAGGACGTCTTCCAAGCCCACAATCACAGTGGACCAACCCTGACTACACATAGTTGCCGCATCACGTGGTACCACAACCAAACATGTTACAGGTTTGAATTTTCCTCTTGATGTGTTACCTTGATTATTGCATGTTTTCTCCGCACTTTCTAGCCGTATTTACAGCTGCTAAAAGAAAAACTTTTTTGTAATTTCAAACCACTGAGTGCACAACACATACTATGCATTCACGCTCCAAATCTGCAATGTCACAAAAAGTTCGCCGTTACTGAGACAAGTTTTTCCGCGCTCAAACATTGCTTGCGCTAACGGTCAAAACTAAAAAAATCGCAGGCCAACTCTGACACCATTCCCCAACAGAAATGTAATACAAGAGCCAGTGGCACAACTGTTGTATAATCGTTTCATCATTTATCAATGATTAATATCAAAACGTTTTCCTAAAACTTCTTAATGTTACATATTAACCCATATGTAAATAAAATAAAATCATTTTACGTGCATTGATCAATGCCCGGTCAGCATAAATTAAGAATGACCTAATGGTTGATCAGAATTTATTGCAGAGTGCCTTACCTTCGTAATAATGACCTACTTCGCAGGTAAACAAAGCGAAGTAGGAAATAAAAATCTTGTTTGGAAATATCAAAGAATTCTGGCACAGAAATTACGCGTAGCCGATTCTGCATTTTTTTTAAATAAACTAATTAATATCGAGTGCAGTAGAAGAAGTTCAGTTTTTTTTTAGTCTTGATAGCGAGGAGAGTAAAAGAGTTAGTTTTTAGTATTAGAGTGAGCCGGTAAGAAAAAAGATTAAAACTTAAGTGAAAAAGTTCCGATTTAAAAAAGTGTATAACGTACAGTTGAAAAAGAAAAATTTAGTTGCGTATAATTGGAATAACAAAATTTGAATTGTGTGCATTGATGTACAATATCTGTATGTGCGAGTTACAAAAATAAAACGAAATAATAAAGTTTAATTATGTGAATTGGAGACTGTTTAAGTGTTTAAATTTATTTGTGAATCGTTATATAAAGCCCCACATCCCCTTTTCTCGCGGTGTATAAAAACCAAACACCACACAACGAACAAAAAGACAGTTATTATGATTAGGGTACCTGACGAGCGTAACAAGCATTCAATGTTATCTTAGAATATTACTTCAAAGTTCTTTTTACAAGTTTTATGCAATATTGGTTGCCAAATGTTCCAAACGAGTCAGATTAATTCAGGTGTGGTAGAAAGATTAATTTTTTTATGAACGTCTTTTTTTCCTACTAATTTGCTTGAAAAACTCTTTGCAGTATTTATTGGTAGCATTTATGCAATACTGGTTTGGAGGCCAGGACCCCTTATGGAGGACAATTCTTTTGGTTTACATATGAGTTCCTATTTTTATACATTTTTTTGGCTTAAAGGAAGGTTACCGTCGAGAGGCATGAAAAATGCATGAACTTTGTAAATTTTTTTTTTTACATAAAATAAAAACTTCTGGAAATGGATTTTAACGTATTTTATTTTTCTATCAGTGGAGAGTAAATTCCAATTTTGTTTATAAAAAAGAAAAATCTAAAATGGCAGCTCCAGCTCCCATCAAATAAAACGTTGCACGGCGTGTTTTGATCTATGCGGGGGGGCTCCATAGCTCAGCCAGTTTATCCGAAACAAATATGGTTAAAAATTATTAAACTAGATAAAATTTGGGGGGGGGGCCTTACCGGTTTTATTTTTTTGTTTTTTTTTTCAAAAAAACCTCTAAATAACAAAATGCCAGCTGTTTGAAAAAAAAAACGTTTTTGTCCTGTTTTTTTTCTGTTTCAACGGACGAAAAAATTATTTCTAAATCAATTTTTGACAAAAATCGCTTCCTGATTGAATTTCCTTTCCGTTGAAGCTGTAGAGCGCCCCGCGCAATGAAAGATGTTGTTCCCAGAAAAACTCATATAAAATTTAACATTATAAAAAACCTTTACAGCTTATACTTCAGCTATTCCAGCATCATACAGAGACCCTCCTTCTTTCTCCAAGAACAGATTGTGCTGAATCTGAAGGTTATCGGTTTCGCGAAATATATTGCGGAAAAAGGAGATTAGCATGGGTTAAATAAAGTTTCATCAGCGAGTAGTCTTTCTAAAAGCTTCGATAATATCGATAGAATTCTAATCGGCCTATTCCTGAACATTAAACGGGCATCGAGTTTTATGAACGGAAAAGACTTTATCTACTTTCTAAATTAAAGAAATGGTAGAGTTTGTAATGCAGGTATTAATAATGTGCGTAATAATAGGTAACAATATTGCGAGTAAAAGTTAAGTTAATGTTATCTTCTCGAGTAGGGAACCACTTAATAGAGGAAAGTGTCAGTATAACTTCAGTTTTAGTAACATTTCATTTCAACATGATAACAGATGGATTCAGGTAATGCTTTCCAACAAAATAATTAAGACGCAGCTATCTGGTGAGACACTGGAGGTTCACAACTCCAGAGGTTGTCCCCAAGGAGGAGTACTATCTTCTCTGCTGTGGTCCATGGTAGTTGATGACCTTTTAGTTCAACTAATCAACCAATGTATTTAATCTCAAGGTTATGCCGATGACTTTGTAATCATTAACAGAGGTAATTATGAGCGCTTGCTTTCTAGAAAGTTTCAAAAAGCCCTAAGTTTTGTTCAAGACTGGTGTGCAACCCACAAACTACCAGTCAATCCCAACAAAACTACAATTATACCGTTTACCAAAAGAAGGAATATAAGGAACATACCTAACCCTAATCCTATTTGGTAAGGAGGTCTCAATGTCCAAAGAAGCTAAATATCTCGGGATAACTCTCGCTGATGAGCTGAATTGGAATCAGCATATTGATAAGACAGTCCAGAAAGGTACACTAATGCTGTGGAACTGCAGGCAACTGGCTGGCTCAACATAGTGACTCAAGCCAAATATCATGATTTGGCTATACAAATCAATAGTCAGGCCTATGGGTACCTATGCTGCAGCAGCATGGGAGAATAAATGTACATAAAAGACAACCACTAGCAAGCTAAATAAGCTCCAAAGGATGGCCTGTCTAAGTATATGTAACTGGTGCCATGCGCACAATATCTACCAGTGCTCTGGAAACACTATTGAACCTACCAGCACTTGGCGACATTATTGCAAAAGAGGCTGGACTCATGGTATACGGAGCCCAGATAGATGGCTATAGTGTATGAGCATCTGAAAATCTATGCACTATAACCAAAAGAATTGAAGCAAATCCGACATTGGACATGATGTCTGAGAGAATAACCGTTAAGCATAGTAGTTGTCTGCCCTTCAAGATAATAATACCAGATAGGGAAGAAACAGATATGTACAAATCTAACAAATCAAGCCCTAATTTGGTACACCGACGGTTCTTAAACCGAAAAAGGGCTAGGAGCAGGAATATATGGCGTTAATTCAAAATCTAGCATCTATCAAAACTTAGGAGAATACGCCTCAATATTTCGGTAATATATCGCTAGATGTGCATACGAAAACCTAAGCCGATCCTACACTAACAAGAATCTCATCAACTGAGATCAAAACAAAGTTAATGTGGGAATGCATCCTAGCATTAACGAACCTTGGCGCATACAACCATCTAACAATTCAATGGGTGGCAAGACACTGGGGAATTGAAGGGAATAAAAATGCGGACTTATTGGAAAAAAAAGAAGGATCCTTGCCCCTCATAAGACCAGAGCCCTTTTACGGTATTTCTTAGAATACCGTGAACCTTACCATGCAAAACTGGATCCAGAAGCAAATGGACCAGAGATGGACTTCAATGACAGTATCCAGACAAGGCAAAAGATTCATCAAAAGAGCTTCCTCAGAGAAGAGCCTGGATCTTTTAGGACTGTCTACGTATCAACTCACTACAGGAATCCTAACCGGACACTCTAATTGTAACAAACACATGCGTCGGATAGGCATCTCACCCACTGATGTGTGTAGGCTATATCTCGAAAAGGATGAAACATCGGAGCAAGTCCAGTGTAAATGCAAGGCCATATCACAATTTATATTCTAGACTTTCAGCTCATACTTCTTAAAACCTGCCGACTTCGAAGAAATGTCTTCCAAAAACATACTGCACTTCCTAGGAAGAGTAAGTTTGTTGGAAGAACTATAATGTAAGCGGTGCAGAATAAGTCAATGATGGCCGCAGTGCAAAGGCCACTCGCCCC